>JASVEL010014248.1:0-136120 GCA_032618575.1 Nicotiana noctiflora | reverse complement strand
AAAGAGAAGCGAAATAGGAAGCTTAGGGGACAGGCCCTGCGAGCTAAGTTTCCCATTCCCCTTTGCTTGCTTTCTTTATTATTTTTTTTCTTGTTTTTATTTTGTTATTTCTTCTGTGTGTTTAACATGCTTCTCCTGATAAAGATAGTCGAATAAACTAGGGCTTTTTAGTTTTTGGAAAGTTCTTGTCTGTCTGTTTTCCTGTTTAAAGATCTGTTCTTCCTTATTTTTTGTTTATCTTTGAATGATGTTTCTTGTGTTATTAGACTGCATGTTTTAGATTAGGGATTTTCTCTATTTGTTCTCCATGTTTTTTCATGTGTAAAGGATCTGTTCTTCTTCTTTATCTATTTCTTGCATGTTTTAGATTAGGGTTTGGTCTTTGGAAATCTCGTTTAGTTGTTCTGATTCTTATCATCTTTACTTCATATCTCTAATTCTTATCACTCGTTGGTTAGATTAAGAACATTGCTGTTTGTTCTATCTCCCCATATCTACTCTGTTAGAACTAATTTTGTGTTAGTTTGGTTGTTCTTTGATCTGGGCAAACCATGTCTTCTTCCTTTACTGCTTTATGGGTTTTTACTTATGTGTGTTTATGACTAGAACATGCTTAAGTATGATTTGGGTTTTCAGTAATTCATTTAGCATAAAGAAGTTTTTAACTAAGCTTGCTTAATGATAATTGACACTTTGTTATGAAAATTAAGTTTGTAAGTCTAATTGATTGAGATTCAACAATACTCAACCTTCTCTATGAGTTTCAATTAATTGATGAAAAAATTTGATTTCATTAGCTATGTGTGCAATTATTTGTTGAAAATGGCTATGTTTGTAATAGCTTTGTGTTAATATGAACACTATTGATGCCTGTCATGCCTAGGTGAATTGGTTATAGCTGCAATAGTATTAAGACTCATAAGTGGTTAACTTTTAAAACATGTAGTAAGTGTCTTAGAATAAGGTTAAAATTGAAAATCACAAAAAAATAGGCTATAAGTTTAATAAGTGACCAATAGTGGTCAATTTTGTAATTGACCTACTCTGTTAGGTCTCTCACACACTGGCCAACACTTAAATGGGCTAGTTGTGTAATAATTGGTTTAAGTTTGAAAATTTAGACTTACCAAGGCCCTAATTAAGCCATGATCACAGGTGGCTAGGCCTGCAAAGGTCTTAACCAGGCCTGTATTCAGTAATGGGCCTTGAAATGGAAAAACCAAGTCCAACTTTGGGATTGGCCAAGTTTTAAATAGTTTAATAGGACAATAAAACTGTCTAGTCCTGCAATTTAGCTTAATTAACAGAAAATGAAACAAAGTGGTTAAAATTGAAATAAGTTCTTAAGTCAAATGTGGCCAGTCCTTGAATACTAATACAAAGACTGGCCATTAGTTAAATAAGAGCTAAAACCTTGAAAACTTGACCTAGGTAGGTCGGGTAATTCAGTAATACCCTTAAGGGCATATAAGGAACTTCAAATGGCAAACTGGTAGATTAAATAGAGCATATAAGGATATATGAGACATTTGTGCTCCCGATTTCTGCAATTCTGCAGAGATTTAAGGGCATAAGGGTCTCAATAAAAAGGTAAATCAGTAAAAAACAATAACAAGTAGGGGTACCTTAGTAAAAGCCCCAAAATAGAATCAAAAAGAACTTTCCAGAACATGCTGGAAGGGATCTTGTAACAGATTTAGGGTGCAAAGTGTAGAGTTGGTAAATTAAGAGGGGAGGGAAATGGGATTATTCCCTATATTTTCCCCCAAAAAAATTTCACCTATCTTTACCTATAAATACCCCCTTTCTAGGACTGATTAAGGGATGGGTTTTTCAAAAATAGAAAAATTCAGAGAGAATCACACACTAGAATAACTAATAGCTTCCTGGTTTTTTGAGTTGAAGTTCATATTTGGAGTTTGTTTTGGAATTTCTGCTCGTTTCTGCTGGGTTTTCTATTGCTGATTGTTGTGTTATTTTGCTCATTTGGAACTCAATTCTACACTGTTGCATTTGCCTGTTAAGTCTATTGCTGTGCCTATTTCCATTTCCCCTTAAAACTCATCAATCTATCTTGCTGAATTAGGTACACGCTCTGTTCGTAGCTATATAACATTGAAGCTTGGTGAAATGAAGTTCAAGTTTAAATGCATGATTATCTTCTGTATTTTGTTTTTGTTGTCTAATTAGCAGTCAAGCATTAGCTTAGATTTGTAATTCGTTAGTGTAGTACTGCATGTATAAATGAAAGTTTGGAAGGAAACAATGTAATAGATAGTAACTAGTAGTAGTAGAATAATCATAGTAGTTGAATCGCTTAGTTAAATAGGTAAACTCCTAAAACAAGGCTAAATAACTCTAATAGGAGTCGATAACAACAAGTCCATAGAACTGATTTCAATCAACTCGTGTAGTTAATCTAGTTTAGAGACTGATAGCCGGATTTGAGTAAGTTTAATAAGGGGAAACAACTAAATAAAGTACTAACCCAGTTAAAACTGACTTTGTGATATCAAACAGCTAGATTCGAAGTAAAACCTAGTAGTATAACTGTGCACCTATGAAAAATTTATTTTAGTCTTAGATAATTTGAATGTTGTTTGTAAGTGATTGAACTGTTTAAGCTTAATGATGCTTTATATATAGTTAAACCACCTCTTAGTCTCTTATCCAATAAGTAATTCGGACATGAGTGTAAATTCGTTATTAGGAAACAAAAAGTGAAAGCATCCTTTTAATTCAATTCTCATGCACATAGACAGTTGTGTCTTAAGGTCAGCATTGATAATTTGTATAGCGATTCCTTATTGATAAAAAAAAGTACAATTTGAATTTATTTTTATTTCAAGATATTTGTCTTCATTGCAAGTTCCTCGTTTCTGTTTATGATACCGTTATTGCAATTTGACTTGGGCCTAATGTATAGCATGGGCCCGGACTGTATTCGTAAACTCACTGGACTATCGAACGAAAGCCCTCTGCTAGTCTGGGTCGTTAAGATCCAGATGTATGTGATAATTCTTTAAGTGTAGATTCAGCAGTCCAGGCCCAATACCAATGGAAATAACAATGGCCTGGACTCGATTCTGGAATTATAGTTGATTGTAAATAACTAAGGGAAGAACAAGAATAGAAAATATAGTGGTACAATAGGTGTGGACCATAAAATTTAATTGGGATGAGCCTCACACGATACCAAAACAGTGGGGCCCCCTTAGTAATGAAGTAATATATATATATATATATATATATATATATACGAATAGATCCGGGAAAGCTAATAGCGAATTCCATAGCTTCTCCCAAAAGATTTAAAAGCCGTTAGACGTTATGTAGGCACGACTTAATATACTTTCTTTAAATATGAGTGTGCACTTGGTGCGACTCAAATCTCAAATCCCGGCGAAGCTGAAATGTATTAAAAGTCACCGGCGTACTGGTTACGGTGTGACTCGAAATACGTTTTCGCAACATTGCAATTCTTAAAATATTAAAGTTGAAAACACACACATATTGCTAAAAGTTTATAACAAGTCAAATAAGATTGAGAACGACGGTTGAGCGACCGTGCTAAAACCACGGAATCCGGGAGTGCCTAACACCTTCTCCCGGGTTAACAGAATTCCTTATCCAGGTTGTTTTGAAGACTGTAATAACAGAGTTAATTTCCTTGGATTTGGGATTAACCGGTGACTTGGGACACCGTTATCTTCCCATGTGGCGACTCTAAAATTAAACAAAAATCCTGAACCGATTGTCGTTTATTTGGAAAAACTCCTTCCTCCTTGTTATTATATCCTTCTCGGGTATTCGAACATCAAGGTATACCCTACGTATCTTTTCAAATGGAGAGGTACTAAAAAAAGGTAGCAAAAAGGGAGGGGTGACACCGAGAAATGCCTTTTAGAGTATCGATTTGTTGTCTTTGAGGTAAATACCTTGCCTAACCTTCTGTCGGGGACTTCCCCTTCAGATTTGAGTCTGCTATATTGATTGTAGTTTGTGGACGCGAGGTGACGAGTGCATGCTCGAACTTATTTGTTGAAAATTTTTGGTTTTTAGGGTTCTTAGGTCTTTATATCCACTGTGTATGAATGTTTTCTTGATATGCTTGAGTTTTCCACTTTATAGTTGCACATCTACACGCTCTAATTGGAATTAATTGCTTATGATTCATTCTTACTGACTATTTGACTCTTATTTTGCTTAACTGAAGATTCTCACCTCTAGTTTTGTCATGCTATCTTTCATAAATGCTCGTCTTTGTTGGAAATTATTATTATCTCCCATGTAATTGTTTAGTCTTAATTAAGGTTATGATTATCTTCCCGCTGCTTGTCCTTAAGTAAAAATATTATATATTCTTTGTAAGTTGCCCAACCTTAAAAGAAGTATAGATATCTTATATTTAGTTGACATTTCCTTATTTGGAGTTATTTGATTCGTGTTAGCTTCCTTGTTGAATTACATATTGTGGGATCATTGCTTCATATCATTTTCGCCTTTGTTGATCTCTTCTTATTACGCTTAGTATTCTCCATTGGGGTTATTCTATATGATCTAGTTAAACTGTCTCCTTACGTGTTCTTGTATATATTGTCGTTGTTGTTGTACTTGTAGTGGTGGTGCACGAGGTTTCTACCATGCGATTTTTGATATTGTGATGCACAAAGTTTTTACCGTGCGGTTGTTGTTATGGGGTTGCACGAGGTTTTTGTAGTGCTATTTCTACTGTTGATATATTGCACATGCAGCATTAAAAGGCGGGGTGTATATATATATATATATATATATATGGGTTGCGCATGTGGCGAGACAAGGTGAGAACATTATGATGCATGTGTGGCGAAACAAGGTGGACACCTATTATGTTATTATTTGCACACGTGGCAAGACAAGGTAGGCTATGTTAGGGATTTATTGTGATAATTTGTGAAGGCATATGGGCCTTCTTGTTGTTTGATATTGTGTTGTGGTACGCTTACCTGTATGGGCTTTATCTCGTGGAAGTTGTGAGGAACAATCTTACATGCTATATATTGTTATTAGCTAGTAGGAACTTTGTTAAAGCACTTGCACAAACATACACATAGTTGAACACTCCTATTGGATATGAAGTCCTCCTGATTTTGTTGAGTATAGATGCACACCCCTGTTTACTTGTTATATATGTAAGAGTGTCTCTATTTAGCAAGTGAGTTGTCAGCATGACCGTGAGGTATGATTGGGGCACAAGATACCAAGTGTTATATTTTGGGTAGTGGGACTCGTGAGCTATAATTTATCTGAGATTCGGTACTTTATGGAAATTGTTGGATAAGACCTTATGTGAACATTGTTGTAGGATCTGAGTTATTGCTTACCTTTACTATATTGTGAATTTAGGATTTGGGTTTGTGTTATCGCTCGCTATTCTATGTCATTATTTTGGTATTTCCACTATTACTTGATATTTTCTTCCCTTATTGTGATTGTAGTATTGTTAGTCATTTCATGTAGTATTTCTATATACATCATGTTTCGTTGTCCTTATATTTGTACAGTTTATTAGACCGGTAGGTGTCTTGACTATTCATCACTACTCTATCGAGGTTAGTCTTGATACATACTAGGCACCTCTGTGGTGTGCTCATACTAATTTTCTGAACATTTTTGTTGTGCAGATCCAGGTATTGATCATTAGTAGCTGTGTGGATCATTACTGATGAGACTCAAGGTAAACATGATGTTGCATTCGCAGGCTTTGGACTCACCTCTCACTTGTATTCAGCTGTTTTCACTCTTTTCCGAACAATTATATTTAAGAGTGGTAGCTAACTCTGTAGAGCTTATGACTTGTATTACCGGGTTTTGGAATTATAAATCTTGTAGAGATTTCTGCTTCTACACAGTTAATTTCATATTTTATTATGGTATTTTAGTATGAGTTAGGCTTACCTAGTCCCTAAGACTAGGTGCCATCACGATACCCAAACAAAGAAAAAGTTGGTTCGTGACAGAAGATCCATCCTGAAATATATACATCAGTGACCATCATTCACCCAGTACTGAGTATGGCCAATTCAGCCCGCGGACATGTAACAATGCTTCGGACATGTAACAACCCGACCGGTTGTTTTTAGAATTTATGCTCCGATACCATATTAACTACTTTCCCTAAGTTCATTTTTGCTATTTTGGTTTGTTGGGACGTTCGGTGTTGGGTTTTGGAACACTTAGTCCCTAATTGAAAGCTTAAGTGTTGGAAAGTTGTCCATAGCCGTAACAGTATGAAGACGGCCTCAAAATGGAAATTTAATGGTTCAGTCACCTCCATTAGGTAATTTTAGGGTCGAGAGCATGTTCGGAATGCATTTTTGAAGTTCGTAGCTCATTTAGGCTTGAAGTGCCAAAATTTTAATTTTTGAAGTCTCCGGTTTGATAGTGAGATTTCTATTTGAGGGTCGGAATGGAATTCTGGAAGTTGCAGTAGCTCCCTCATATCATTTGGGATTTGTGTGCAAAATTTCAGGTCATTCGGACGTGGGTTGGTTATGTTTTTTATCGAAAGCGTGTTTTGAGAGAATTTGAAGTTGTTATGCTTAAATCATTGATTAATTCGAGATTCCGACGTTGTTTTAGGTGGTTTAATGATTGATACAAGTTTGTATGATGTTATGGGATGTATCCGTAGGTTTGGTTAAGGTTCCGGGGGCCTCAGGATGATTTCGGATGGTCGGCGGAGGGTTTCTGGAGTTGAAGGGTTGCTGATGTTTTTTGGGACCTGTCATAACCACACTTGCAATATGGGTTCTGCAGGTGCGGAGCCACAGAAGCGGCATGGCCATCGCAGGAGCGGAAGTTAGTGGTCCCTCAGTTTTCCGCAGGTGCGGAAGATTTACCACATGTGCGGTTTCACACCTGTGAGATTATCATTGCAGATGCGGCCCCTGGGCTGATTAATTAAAACCCCAGAAGCGGGACTGCAGATGCGGTCCCTTGACCGCTGAAGCGGAAACCACTCGACTGAAATATGAAATTCAAGATTTTAGTTTCAAAAGTTAGAAATATCGTATTGGTGTTCCGGAGAAGGTGATTTTGAGAGGGTTTTGAGGAGGAGATCTTTGGGTAACATTTCTTTAACCCTTTCTAGTTATATTCTACCAATCTTTAGATAATTTCATCATCTAATTTGGGATTTTGAATGGAAAATGAAGTAAAGCTTCATAGACCAGATTATTGAGTTTTGAGTGGGAATTTGACCACCGAATTGAGTGATTTTATATGGTTAGACTATTGTGAGTGTGAGGGTTCTGAAAATATAAAATTTATCCGATTTCAAGACGTTGGCCTGAAGGGTGTTTTGGATATTTTACCTAATTTTGTGCCTTAGCTTTAAATTAAATATTAGAATTAGTTGCTTGAGATGTTATTTATGATATGTAATTAAACTGAATAGATTTGGGTCATTTGGAGTCGGGCACACGTGGCAAAGGCGTGGTTTCTAATTGATTTTTATGTCGGCTCGAGGTAAGTGGCTTGTCTAAACTTGTGTGGGGGACATTTCCCCTTAGGACATGACATTTTGATATTTCAATGCCTCTTATATGAGGTGACTAGCGTGTACATAAGCTAATTATTGAAAATCCATTTTTACTTGAAGTATCTCAATTGAGTATTCTTGCTTATCGGTTCATTCTAATTGTAAGCTTTTTCCTGTGTTATCTTAGAGAAGCATGTTTAGTTTGACTTACTTGCCTATCTGCTTAAACTATTTGGTTTGTACTCCGTGAAGCATGTTAGGCTAGAATTTACTATTACTTGTTCGGAGTTTAGTATTATTCTTGTTGTTTGAGCTATTATTGTATGTTTAAAATTTCGGACTACTGGACGGCATCCCAAGAGATCCTCTATACGTGATATGTTCTGGATTGAGATTGCGGGATACCAAGAGATCCCTGGAACATGTATATATAAGTATTGAGGATACCAAGAGATCCTCGGGATACCAAGAGGTCCCTCGCGTATATGATAAGGATACCAAGAGATCCCCGGGATACTAAGAGATCCCCGATTATTATTTCCTGTTGTGGGTGGTATTCTTTATAATGTCTTGTTTCTGATTTTCTATTACTGTTTCCCCTATTTATCCTGCTTATATTCTCGTTGTAGACTTTATCTATACTTGTTTTCCATATCCTATCATTTAGTATGTTTTATCTTAGTAGGGCCCTGACCTTTCTTCATCACTACCCAACCGAGGTTAGGCTTGGCACTTACTGAGTACCGTTGTGGGGTACTCATGCCTTTTTTGCGCATGTTTTTCATATGTAGATCCAGGTAGCTCTTCCCAGGTGTATCATTCTCGAGGCGGAGAGATCTAGCAGAGACTTCGAGGTACATCTGTCGCGTCCGCAGACCAGGAGTCTCTTTCTTATTCTATCTTTGGCAGTTAGCTTTTCCTTTCTGGTGTTCTAAACGTCAATACCACACAAGAGGGGGGTGATTTGTGTGATACCTAATTTTGCACTAGAAGAACCTGTTTCTTCTAGATGTTCTAACTTCTACTAATTGCGGAATTAAAATACAGAAAATAAAGAACAGAGATTTTTACGTGGAAAACACCTGGCTCAAAAGGTGAAAAAACCACGACCTACTAGTCTGTAGGATTTTCCCGAACTTCCACTAAAATCAATGAGCCAAAAACAACATTTACAAAACTCTTTGTAAACCTAAGGATTAACTCTAATCACAGCGTGGTACACAACCTCAACTGTTGCGACACCTTTAAGTTAACTCTAACTTCAATACTCAAAGTACCTAATACAATTGCTTCTAAGAAAGCTTAAAGGTACAATATGAAAAACACCTACTACAATTGAACTAGGAATAAAGAAAGACACAATGGAATTGGTTCTTCACACTTAGTTCTTATAGATTCAGATTTGCACACTTGTATCACACACAAATTGCTTGCAAAAATCGCCTACCACCACAAGAAAGCTAACTATACCATAAATAGGAAGCTAACTATACCATAAATACGAAAGTTTTCCTACAAAAGGGGCTGGCTTCAATAACCCATAAGGGACGGCTTGCCAAGCTACACAAACAGTTAATTTGTTTATAGTCTCAAAAGTTATCCTACAAACGAGGCTGGCTTCAACAACCCATAAGGGACGGCTTGCCAAACTACACAACTCGGAAAACTTTTGTACTATAACCAACGTTAGCTTGTTTATAACTCAGAAAACTTTCGTACTTTAATAAGATAACTTTCTTACAGTATACTTACCCTATTTTTCATACATGGACCGGCCTTTCCATCCATTCGAAAGAAAGAACAAGAGAGAAATTTAGAAAGCACTCATAAGTAGTATTTAACAAAGGATTTTTCAAGGTTTACAAGATGATTGCTAGATGATCCTACCAGTACTACAAGACCTCCTTTATATAGGACTAGGAGGTTATTACAAGACAAACTTAAAAGATAAAATAAACCTATCATACATGGCAAACTTATCTTACAAGTGGGTCCTTCTAAACATGTGGAGGACTTTAGGCAAACAACTAAAAAACAACTGAAAGCATGTGAAACGGGTGAAATAACATGGTGTAACATGTGAAAGTATGTGGGAGCATGTGACGCCATGTGAAAGCATGATGATGCATGTGACGAAGCATGTGGAGGCATGTCTAAACATGTGAAAACAAGTTGAAGCGGGGCCGGATAGTATGGAAAGATGTGGAAAATTTGTCTTGACATGGGTAGGATATTTTTGAGGGTTTTTGGTGGCTAATTTAGGATTATGGTGGGATTAGTAGGAAATCAGGTAATTATTCTTTGATGATTCCATGATTGTCTTCTAGGCATCTTTTCAATGACCTTGTGTAGTAACGCTTGGAACTTGACGGCCCTTCTTCGCTGTGCTCTTTCTCTTTTGAATTGAAAGATGTAATCCTCAGCCTTAGTCTGGAAATGTCTTGAGTGATCTTTTCTTGGATGACCTCGTATGGAGTTTGGTATTCTTTTGCTGCTGCCCGGACTCTTTCCCAGTGAGGATGACTGTTTGTATAGTTCCAGCTTACCCAATCTTTTGGCCATATTTCTTTCGGGATGCATCTATTTTGCTGAAAAAGGATTCTTTGTGCCTCGCTATATTCTTCGTCCAGTGATAAAATGGACACGGGAAATTTCCACCAAAATGATGCTTTTGCTTGTGCCTGGACTTTTCCATTAATAATTTTTACTGGCCTATGAAACATGAACACCTTTGCTGTGTAGGAATCACGAAAACATTTAATCCGGCATCTTCTAGGTTTGAACCATTGCAAAAATATTTTAAGAGCTGGTGCAATGTTATCAAACTCTTTG
This sequence comes from Nicotiana noctiflora, assembly GCA_032618575.1. Classification (NCBI taxonomy): domain Eukaryota; kingdom Viridiplantae; phylum Streptophyta; class Magnoliopsida; order Solanales; family Solanaceae; genus Nicotiana; species Nicotiana noctiflora. The sequence continues at coordinate 125,766 of JASVEL010014248.1, read as the reverse complement.
AAGACGTTGCATTTGAATTCCATGAAAATATAATACTGATGGCATAGGTACCAGAAAAACCATAATAGTTCTTGTGGAAAATCCTTGGCTTGAGCTATGAATATATGGCAGAACGGATATTCCGGATTCACTCCGTATGGCTTGAGAATAGATCCTCCATGTTGTCGGAAAACCTCGAGCTCATAATAAGTTCTTCTTTCAATAAGAATTGATGGATCAAAGGGATCCATGAGGTTGAACAATTTCGGCGGATGATCTGTTGGCTTTAATGAACTTGTTCCTGGTAAACCGGAAAACATAAAGATGTGATTGATTAGCTTTTCCTTTGACTTCAATTTTGCCGGGGAAAATCCCCTTGAAAATTCTTCCGGTCGGGACAGAAAATCTACGAGAATGTTATCCTTTCCTTTCAGATGCCTGACTTGAAACTTGTATGGAGAGAACCATTGAGCCCACTTGAGAATCTGAGGATTGGGAATAATTTTTGCATTTAGATGAATCATCTTCGGGAAAGCCTTCATATCCATTTCAATCGGGAATTCTGTATGAATAAGGAAGAAATTGAATTTCTTGATTCCATTCTTTACTGCAAGAATTTCCTTGAAAGTGGAGTGATAATGTTGCTCGGCATCTTTGAACTTTCCACTGGCATATCCGCATATTTTCCTCTGGCCATCTTTTTCTTCAAATAGAACGGCACTCCAATATTCATTGCTGGCATCTGTCTGCAATATCTTCTTACCGTCCGAAGGGATATAGAGGGACTTGACATTTTTAGAAATCTCCTTTATTTCCTTGACTGCTTCATTTTGTTTCTTTCCCCATGGAGGAGCATTTTTCTTGAGCATCTCTGTAAGTGGAGAAATGTATGTAGAGATATTTGGGATGAAATCTCTTACATAATTTATTATGCCCAGAAATTGTTGGATCTGCTTTGTTGTGAAGTTAGTATCCATAAATTTGAGTAGTTCTTGACATATATGGGGTCCTGGACTATATTCACCTTGCACAAAATGCATTCCAAGAAAATCAATTTCCTTTTGAGCAAGAACCATTTTTTTTGCTGAGAGCATGATCCCGTATTGTGTTACCAATTCCTCAAACTGACGAAGCAAGTTGATATGTTCTTCAAATGTCACACTAAATAGCAGGATGTCATCAATGTAAACTAGGGAGGTATGGAGGATGGGTTGGAATATTTTTATCATGGATTTTTGGAATAAAGAAGGTGCAATTTTCAATCCGAAGGGCATAACTTTCCATTGGAAGTGATGATCGGGGATGCAAAATCCTGTTTTGCGTCTTTCTTCAGGGTGGATTCCTAATTGCCAAAATCCTGACTTCAAATCAAACTTAGAAAAATATTTGGCCTTGGCTAGGTGGGAGAAAAGGGTGAGTTTATTTGGGATAGGGAATTTATCATCTTGGAGGAAATGGTTAAGTGGCTGGTAGTTGATGACTAACCTGAGTTTTCCTCTTGTTTGTTCAGCTCTTTTGTTGACATAAAATGCTTCGCATGCCCATTGTGAATCTGATGGCTCTATCAGATCAAACTCCAAAAGCTCTTCACATTCCTTCTTTGCAAGTTGAAGATGATCTGGATTCATCCCTGAATGACTGGCTTTTGTTGGATTGATGCTTTCATTCTTCTTGAAAGGGAGCTTGATAAAAAATTCTTCATTTTTACATAGAGGGCGTTTCCCTTTCATCATGAAGTCCTTGTGGGAATCGGCACATGACTGTTCAATGAGATTTTGCTTGATCTCCTTGATCTATTCGTCCCTAGTGATTTGGAATAGCCTCGGGATTTCAGAATAAGGCCTGAACTGCTCTTTAAAAGCTATCCCATTAGCCTTGATATGGAGCTGATCTCTGAGCTGTCTGTAGATATCGAATCCAATAATAAGATCTTTTCTTGGTACATCAGATCCTAGCAGCTTCGTCCTGAGCTTCAATCCTGGGAAGAACTCAATGGTGATCGGGTGCTTTGTAATGACAGTTGTGGTCAAGATTGCATTTGATGCAGTGTTGAAATCCTTAAAATGCGGTACCCATTGATCTTCGGGAAAAACAGCTGGATTTATAAGTGAGGAAGCAGCTCCGGTATCAATGAAAGCAATAACTCGAGTTGGTTTGTCCCACTTGGATGAATAGATTTTGACTTCTACTTGAGGAACAACAGTAAGAGCATTGATCTCCTCTCTAGCCTCGATTATTGGTTCTGAGATTGGTAATTGCCTTGCTCTTCATAGATATCAAGGGAGAATAAGGTTTCTTCATTAGGTTCATCATCCACAGAGAATATTGATTCAAGGTCCTCCTCCTTTCCGAGATGTATACCAGTGTAATCTTCAATCTCTTGAATGAGTTTGACAGACCTTCTTGATTGTGGACAATTTTTAGCAAAATGTCCAATCTTATGGCAAATAAAACACCTGTTCTTCTTGTGAAAATTTCCTGGTCTTCTCCGCTTGAAATATTTTGTGCGTCTCTTGGACCTTGATTTTCCATCTGGAATTCTTGGACATTTGAACCTTCTGAATTCTCTCCTTCGCCTAGATGTGCGGCAAGAGCATCTTGATCCGGTAATTAGATCAGATTTGCGGCATGCTTTGTCAAGTGTTGGATTATGTTGGATAATTTGTTTCAGAGCAGAGCGCTTCGTACAGATATCATCCAATGCAACGAAAATAGCTTGCCTGATGTAACCAATTTGTGGGATGGTTATGGACTGGAACTTTTCTTCGATGATGGTCATGGTTCGACTTGCCAGCAACTTTGGAAGGGAAGATACAAAGGCTTGTTTTAGATTGATATCTCCTCCAATCTCGAAGTATATCTTTGCCATTTTTTGAAAATGTCTATCAATGTCATTTCTGTCGAATGACACGCACTTCATCTCGAAGAGTTACCTCCGCATTTTCTCCTGTCTTTGGCCAGCATCTCCGCAAAAAACTTCATGTAGGATTCTGATGTTGAAAGCAAAATCCTGGGAAGTAAGAAAAGCATTTTTGTCTTGAATTCCAAGTGCATTCCACCGGTCTCTGAGGATTCCTGAGAATCATGAAGTGAGTTCTGAAAGGATGATATACTTTTCTCGCTCCACCAAATTTCTGGTCACCATCCAAGTATAGAAGTCTTGGATCCGTTGAGGCCATTTTGAAACCTTGACATCATCTAAGGTGAAAGTGTGGAAACCAGTTCCAACTGGCTTTGACGCCATAGGCTCACATCTTCTTTCAGGGATTGGTTCATCCGTCATGCCTTCTTGTTCATCATCTACTTTAGATATTTCTGGATCTCTTGGCTGGTTTACAAATATTGGGGGATCATCTCCTTCGGAAGATTCCATTGTGGATTCATTGCTTGCTTGAGAACTATCTTCCATGGATTCGTCTTCTGATGAGTTTAGTGATTCTGACCATGGGGTATCTTCTTCTGATATGTATCTTGGCTGAGAGACATAGAGGTCCGGAGCCTTCTGGTCGGAAATCATCAGATTTTCAGGATTCGATCCTTTTGAACTTTCTCCTTGGTCTCGCCTTTTCTTGGATTGTTTCTTTGCTGCTGCAAGGGCATCTTTCCTTTCCCAAACCATTTTTGCGATATCAAAATCATTTTCTTCTTTTGTTGGTCGGGTGAAAGAGATTGGATTTTTCGAGGTTGATGGAAAAGTAGAGAAGGTATGGTCTAATTTGGGTGGTGAATATGCTCGTGATGACATGGGGAAGAAGGTAGGTTTTGAAGAGAATGATGGGGTTCTTTGTGGCTCATAGTGATCATTTCTCAAAAGCTGAATTTGTTCTTTGAGGGAAATCGTCTCATGTTGTTGTTATTGGAAAAATTAGAAAAGTGAAGTTCCTGGCGGACAAATCTCATATTGTAAATTTGCCAACCTTAATTCCAAAGCTTTGATCAGTCCTGCATGCTGAGACGATGACTGCTCCACCTTTTTCTCAATTGTTTCCACTTTGCTCATCAACTTGTTTTGTGCATGGGCCACATTTTTTATGGTGTTTCCAATATTATTGAGCACTTTGTTCGGGCAGATGGAATTTTCTGATTGCCAGTTCATTGTTGCTTCAATATCACTTATTGGGGTTTTTTCTCCAGACGGTAGTATTATGTTCTTTTTGGGAATTTTTGGAGCATGGCTGATATCCTCCTTTTCAAAAGGTTGAAATGGAGGAAAATCTTGGGAGTTACTAGAAATTGAAGGGCTCATCATGAATATTTGTGGGTGTGTGGACCTTTGGGTTGATGGAGTTTGAGGTTCAGGTGGCTTTTTGGGTTTTGGGGTGTGAGATGATGTTGGTTCGGATTTGGGCATGGTTTCACTATCTTCCCAGCTAGGGGTGAATTTTTCAGGTAGTTTCGGCCATTCTTGGGGTTTGTAACTGACAAGAAATTCATATTTACCTGGACGGCTTAATGAGCCAATCGAAGGATCTTTATTCTCATATATGGCCCGAAATTCTCTTTCAGTAGTTTTCCCTTTTTTCTTGGATTTAGATTTGCGCTGGTGATGTTCATTATATTCTTCAACTGGATCTTCGATACAATCTTTGCAGGTGCAACCGAGATCCCATGGGCAGTGTCCAGTGAAAGGGCATTTAAACCACCACATTCTTTTGCCTTCTTTGTCAAAATATTGGCACCAGTCATGTTCTTCCATGATGCTTTGCATATTCCAGAAAAATTCTCCATCGGGTTCTGGGTAAGTGTCTGTTGTATCTTTGGGTTGGATCATTTGGCAAGAAAAGATGGTTTTATTGGGTTTTTTAAGATGGGAATGGTCAAAGCTTATGCAAATGGTTTTGTCACTTCTTTTGGTAAAAGTTGGTTCACCAGGATTGCAGAGATTCCTCTGATTCTCTTAGCTTCTCATAATTTGTGATCCATGAATCGGGAAGGATTTTGACAAGTTCATCTCTGGAAATTTGTCTGGGTATTTGGGTGCACATGGTGTTTCCTTTGGTAGCATCAATATTTAAGAGCAAAGCATTTTCTCCTTCGGGTAGACAAAGATCCATGGCATGATTTTGGACTCGCCATGCCATTTGGTGGTGAAGGGTTGCTTGGATAGAATCTTTGGCTTGTGGGGCTCCTTGGATTTGGACTTGAATTTTTAAGGCTTCGGTTAGGTACGGGTCATAAAGGGACATGTTGAAATTTGGAAATATAGTTATGAAGACAGTCCCAGCATTCAGGGTAACTTCGGCAGTACCCAAGTTTGCGTGTTGGTACTCCAAATATCGGGTATCTAGAAGAGAAAGTCGAGCTACAACAGGTTGACCTTTTCTTCCATGATATGTTAAAGCGATTCGGACAGCACCAAAATGGATATGGGTAAAACCATGAGCTCTCCATTTCCTAGGAAAATCATCTGGTATTTGAAGGGTGATAAATTGTTCCTCTCGAGTGGCAAGAATAGGATGTTGGTCAAGTTTTGAGGCAGCAACATATTCTTTGACTCCTTTTGGTCTATGTTGGACTAAGGAACGAATTTGGGTCCAGGGTGCAAAGGATTTTTTGGCAAACGCTGAGTAAGGGTTTATGAGGGGTAATTCAGTGTAAGATACTTTTTGTTCATCGGGTAGGATATCTACTTCATAGAGGTAATCATATTTTTTGGACAAGGTTTTATATAAAGTAGGAGACATATTCATTTTTGCTAGAGAAGAAGAAGAGGATGATGGAAATGACTCAGACATATTTAGTAAACTGTTCCTCCCTCCGAAAGGATGGGCTGGCTCTGATACCACAGTAGTAAAGAACAGGGCAAGAACCACAAGAAAGCTAACTATACCATAAATAGGAAGCTAACTATACCATAAATACGAATAACCCGTAAAAGATAACAATCGTAATATTCATAGATTAGTAATGAGAGTTTAATAAGAACTCAAATTTTGGATCCTTTATCAATTTGAGTCCAAGTACAACTCTAACTTCCAATCTAAATTCTTATCTAGATGTAATTCTCTTTTCATAAGGAGACTTCAAATCCTTATCATATATGTAATCTTTTAGATCAACTCATAAGATACTCATCAAGATTTCGCTATCTAACCCCAAGGACATATCCTCATCACGTGCACCTCATGTGTATGAGGTATAACAACTGTATCACGTACGATGAGCCTGGTCCTTCACTGAGTTCATTTGTCAGTCTTCAAAAGTTCAACTTATCTTGGGTCAACAAATTCCCCATTTTTGATGATGATAAACTCTATGCTTTTACTGATTATAGAACCTGTAGAACTCAGCTGAAATATCATTACTTGAACAAATTTTCTTATCATTAAGGGCCAGATTTAATTAGGTCATAAACATCACTGATCTGAACACAATTTCTATTAAAGCACAATATCTTCCCCCTTTTGGCATTATCGAAACGTTGCATAAATAATGTGAATCCCAGAATATTAATTAGTACTCATCGCCATTGAGGCAACTGCAAGTGAAAGTATTCATTAGTTAATCAAAAATCAACTTGACAAAAATAAATATTCAGAGCAGAATTAGCACAAAACTAGAGAAATACAAATTGTCATTGATAAGGCAGTGCTTCTACAATACAGTCCACAAAAAGAAAGAACAAAAAACTACCAACCATGAGCAAAAACAAGAAAAATCCCTAATTTGGGTCACTAGGGTAACTGAAATGGTTCAGAATTAGGACAAAGATGGCTAAGGCTTTGAATGCATTTAGCCCATTCTATTCTTCTTCCTATTCAGCTACTCGAGCCTGAAGCATAGCAATCTTAGGCCTCATTTGTTTGCACTTAATGGAGGTCTGAATATTAATCATTCAGATCTAAGACATTAAGTATGTTTGTTTTAAAGTCTGAATCTTAATTATTTAAATCTTAATCATTAAGTGCGTTTGTTTTTTTACTTCACAATCACTTAATAGGTCTGAATAGATCTGTTTGATTAAGATTTATAACAGAGACTTAATTTCATTAAGATGTTATCACATATTCATTATTAATTGCCGCCACCACCTACTATTATCAACTACCACCATGCCACTACCACCACCATAGTCAACCACTACCACCACCACCATAGTCAACCACCACCACCACCACCACTACCATCCTCAATCATAGTCGTCATCATTATCAACCATTACCATCCACCATCCCCACCACTCCGACCACCATTATTTTAACCCACAGTCAACACTTATCCACCTCAATTACCACAACCAACTACCCCATCACCATTAACAACCACAGTCGGCACCGCCCATCATTATAATCTACCACCATCTTCCTCAATCACAAACCACCACCCGCCATTATTAACTATTATCACCCACCACCACCATCCTCAATCAAAATCGCCACCACTACCAATTACTAGCTACTAGCATGAACCACCGTCATCAACCAAAACTACCACCAACCACTATCTCTATTCGGCATTCACTCGTTATCCATCACCACCAATAACTATCATATTATTAAAAACTATATATTTTACTGATAGAATATTAGATTAGTCAGTATTTCATTTAAATTTTATGTTTATTATTTTTCAAATAAAGATAAATTTTATGCATTCAGATGTTAGAAATCAAATGGTCTTAATTTTTAGTATTTAGATCTTAATACACATCTTAATATATTCATATGTGTATTCAGATTCAGATGTCTTAATCTTAATACACATCTTAATATTCAGATGTGTATTCAGATTCAGACGTCTTAATCTTAAAAAAATAAATGAGGCCTTAGCATCTTTGGTCTCGTATTCTTGCATCAAAGCTCTAGATTTGCTATTCACTGGTGTTTTCACTGATGAACCAGGTTCAACAGGGGCAACACTAAGCATATAATCACAGGCTTGGAGAGTCTTGAATCCAAAGTGCTCCTTACTGGGGGCATTTTCCCATTTCTTCAAAGGGACATTCAACCTGTCCATTACAGTTGTTAGAATGAATCCATAAGGAGTAGCATGAGCCTTTGAACCATTTATGACTCTGTTCAGCAATTTTACTATGAAAGTAGGCCAATTGATTTGTTTACCCCTCACATGTCACTCCATGAGAACCAGGTCCATGTAATTTACAATGTGCCCCCTCTCTTGTCTAGGCAACGGACATTTGTTCACAAACTCAAAGAGCACTTTATGCTCTGGTCTCATTTCACTTTTTTGAACAAATCGTGCTTCAGGCACCTCTTCAGCATCTTTTGTGTCACAGAAGTTCCTGGTAATTTGAAGTGTTGTGGGCAGATCATCTAGACGAGGCCACCTTTGCCTAGTGTAATGATCATATCCCTCACTTGGGATGTGTAGAATCCTGCCCAGCTCTGGTGCATCAAACTCCACCCTCACACCTTTCACTATACTGGTCACTCGCCCATTTTCCACAGATCCATTAGCCATAAATTCAATCAACTTTTTTCTGGCTAGTCTCCCATCCATCTAAAGGACCATGTCCTTCCAGCCTTGTGCAGCTAAAGCCCCTACCAGCCTAACCATGCCTGGCTCCTCTAGGTCTTTCAGCAGCCTTCCTTTTAATATTTTCCTCCTGCTATAAATAACAAAACGATCTTGTTGTTGTTTAGAATTCTTCTCATCTTCTTCTCCACTCCATTCTTCATCTTCTTCTTCTTAAATTTTTATTTGTTTTTCCTTTAAATGCAGACCGGGTACAAATTTTGAAGACTTCTTTGCAGGAATCTTGGTTCCTTTTGGTTTGATAATGGGAACCATATCAGTTGTACCTCTCTCTTGATGGACTAGGTCCATCTCCTCCTCCTCTTCTACAGCAGCCTCAGAACTTTCGACTACCTTTTCTTTTCCCTTTTCCATCTTTTTTTCTTACTCTTCTCTAGAGCCTTTTGAAGTTCTACTTCACTTTGCCTCACCTTACTTCTTGTGGTTCTAGCCCTAGGTGCTGCAAACATAGGTGATGAAACTTGGCTTTTCTTGATTGATTTGGACGCAACTGGGTACTTTGTGAGGAAGCCTAGTGTTTCTTGGGATAATAACTGGTTTCAAATTTCATGAGCATATCAACTAAGGTCTCCTCCACAGATAAACCAAGTTCATTTGTTTGTGCACTCAAATTTATCAGTCCCTCAATAGCTTCACCAGATTCGCTTCCCCCTAACTTCAAGCCACATTCTTCTCCATCACCACATATAGCAAGAATCTCCCCTTTCTTTTTCTTTCTCCTCCTACTAGTTTCTGTCCCTTCAACATTTTTAACAGCACCCACAAGCACAAACCTACTATCTACCTTCTCAGCTATATCAGAAACTACATAACATGTGTTTACCTCTCTTGGGTTTTCTTGACTATTATCATAGTTAGATTACCATGTTTCTTCTTCTTCACTAGCAAAGATGAACTTTTCAGATTCAGAGCTTGAGTGGGATTTTTCAGATGGAGCCTCTTTCCTTTTACTAGCCTTTAATTTCTTGTTCAAGGCTTTGCTGAGAGGGCTGGATGCTACAGTTTTTCTGGATAACATCTTTTGCTTGCAAAATCTGGGTTTTGGAGTTTTAACTAGAGGTGTTGATGATGTGGTATTAGAGGAAATAGGTGGGGGAGTTCTAGGATTGTCTTGAGGATTAGTCATGGCGGATGATTTCTGGAAATATTTTGGGAATTTTTGGAGACTAAAGGTTTTTTTTTCTTTTTCAAAAAGATTAGTGAAGTGAAATGACGGTTATCAGTGATGAGAGAGGGTTTGGAGTGTATATAAAGAGGGGTCATGATTAAGCCTGTAACGACAGCTTTTTTAGAGTTCAAAGAGAAGTCTAATCAACTTAAAGTTAGGGTATCTTTAGAGATAAAAGAATTACGCTTGTTTTTAGGAAACAACTCCCGTTTTAGTTAGACTCCTAGGATAATAAAACTGGTTCAATGCTCAACGGATAGAATTTATGAAAGTTTGGTGTAATTGGGACTTCTGCTCATGATTGATAATTTTATCTTTATAATTGTGCAAAGTATAGAAACACCTAAACTTTCTTTTGAGCATATACTGATGAACCAGGGACTTCCCTTGATCATGCCTCAAATGTTAGAATAGATAAACTTTATAAGAGATTAAGGATTCAAATAAACACATGTCACAGGAGTATACTTAATCAAAGTATGAGACTGACTACGAATTAGTCTAGATATTTACATAGAATTCAAAACTCCTAACTAAACAATTTTTTTTTCAGATTTTTTTCTTTTTTTTATTGTGAATTCTAAACTGGACCTTTTAGGTGATCTTAATCATCCCTAATTCCAACCTGTTCCTTTCAAAGGTTTCTCTACTTAGTGCTTTAGTAAAGATGTCAGCTATTTGTTTATCAGTAGCACAAAATTCTATGGAGATCAACCATTTCTCATAGTTATCTCTTATGAAGTGGTGTCTAACATCTATGTGCTTGCTCTTTTTATGATGAACATGGTTCTTTGTCATACTTATAGCACTTGTGTTTTCACAGAATATTGGTATGCACCCCACTTCTATTTCGAAGTCTACTAATTGTTGCTTGATCCGCAGTAGTTGAGCACAACAAGAAGCTGCAACCACATACACAGCTTCAGCAGTAGATAGGGCTACTGAATTCTGTTTCTTAGTGGCCCATGATACAAGACATGAAACAAGAAAGTGAGCCATACCTGAAGTGTTTTTCTATCCACTAGGAAACATGTATAGTCAGCATCAACATAACCTACTAGATCAAAATTACTACCTTTAGGGTACCATAAGCATAATTCAGTAGTCCCCTTCAGATATCTTAATATCCTTTTGACATCAGTCAAGTGAAACTCTTTTGGATTAGCCTGAAAACATGAACAAAGTCCTATACTGAAAACAATGTCAGGTCTGCTAGCAGTAAGATACAAGAGTGAACCAATCATACCCCTATACAACTTTTGATCTGATGAAGAACCAAGTTCATCAGTATCTAATTTAGTGGCAGTTGCAATTTTTGTATCTATTTCTTTAGAGTCCTCCATTTTAAACTTCTTGATTAGTTCCTTTGTATACTTTTGTTGATGAATCATGGTTCCATTTGAGCTTTGTTTGATCTGTAAGCATAGGAAAAAACTTAGTTCACCCATCATACTCATTTCAAAATCACTTCCCATTAGTTTTGCGAATTCCTTGCTCAACCTATCTGTAGTGGCCCTAAATATTATGTCATTAACATATATTTGTACAACAAGAAGATCTTTACCTTTTTCCCTTAGGAACAAAGTGCTGTCAATTTTACCTCTTTTGTACCCATGCTCCAGTAGGAATTTTGATAGTCGTTCATACCAAGCTCTTGGGGCCTATTTAAGCCCATATAGTGCTTTGTCCTACTTGTACACATGCTCAGGACATTCCTTGCTTTCAAATCGTAGAGGTTATTTTACAAACACTTCCTCCTTGAGGTAGCCATTCAATAAGGCATTTTTGACATCCATCTGATAAAGAGTGAATTCCATATGTGTTGTAAAGCCAATGAGAAGCCTGATTACCTCTAATCTTGCAACTGGAGCAAGTGTCTCATCATAGTCTATTCCTTCCTCTTTGCTATAGCCTTGAACTACCAATCTTGACTTGTCCCCAGTGACAGTTCCATCGTCATCGAGTTTGTTCCTAAAGACCAATTTTGTACCAATGACTGATCTATCCTTAGTTCTAGGGACTAAGTGCCAAACTTGACTTCTTTCAAACTGATTTAGCTCATCTTGCATTGCATTTACCCAATCTACATCCTGTAAGGACTCAAAAATATTTTTAGGTTCAATGATATATAGGAAAGCATCAAAGGCACACAAATTCTTTAATTGTGATATGGTTTTGACTCCAGAAGTTGCATCAGTGAGAATTTTCTCAATGGGATGAGAACTTTGATACTTGTGAGGTTTTACAACCAACTGGCTTCTGCTGGATGTTTCAACAATTTGATGAGGCACAGGTTCATAAGAAAGTTCTTTTAAGGGGTTTATTTCAATCCCCTTTTTATTTCTTCCCCCTGTCAGGTTCCCCTGTAAGGATGAACCTGTTCCCTCACATGTTCCTTCTACATGTACCATTTTTACTTCAACTAATGATTCAGCCAGATCTTTGACTAGTCCGATGGCTTCATCTTCTTGTTTATGTCTCTCATAATGAATGTTAGTTTCATCAAATACTACATGCACACTCTCTTCTACACACAGTGTTCTTTTATTAAAAACTTTATAAGCTTTACTATCTGAAGAATATCCTAGGAATACTCCCTCATCACTTCTGGGATCAAACTTTCCTAGAGAGTTTTTTCCATTATTGTGCACATAGCACTTGCAACCAAAGTCCCTAAGATGGGATATGTTTGGTTTTTTCCCTTTAAGTAGTTCATAGGGAGTCTTATCTGCTAGTGGTCTAGCCGTGCATCTATTTATGATGTAGCATGCAATGTTTACAGCTTCTGCCCAGAAACTATAAGGTAATTTGCTAGATAATAACATTGTTCTTTCCATATCCTCAAGAGTTATATTCTTTCTCTCAGCTACACCATTTTGTTGTGGAGTCCTAGGGGCAGAGAAATTATGATCTATGCCATTTTCATCACAAAATTCAGCAAACTTAAAGTTTTCAAACTCAGTTCCATGATCAGACCTAATGGATGCAAGTTGATTTCCTAATTCTTTTTGAGTTTTCCTAACAAATGTAGAGAATAATTCAAATGCTTCATCTTTGGAGGTTAGAAATAAAACCCAGGTGAATGTGGAATACTCATCAACTAGCACCATTACATATCCTTTTCTACCTTTTCTCATGGTTCTCGTTGGACCATATAGATCCATATGAACCAGTTCTAACGACTTGGACATACTTACCATTTTCTTGGTTTTAATGGATGACCTTACCTGATTCCTCCTTGCACATGCCTCACAAACTTTGTCTTCCTTGAACTTGATGTTAGGTAAACCTACAACCAAGTCCTTGGAGACTAATTTGTTTAGCTAATTCAAACTAGCATGACCAAGTCTTTTGTGCCATATGAGGGGATCATTAACCAACACACTTAAGCATGTAAGTTCATTTTTTGAAAGAGTTGACAAATCTACAATATAAATATTGTTAACTCTTTTTCCCTGCAAAATAATTTTGTCATTGATAAGATTAAGCACAAAGCACTTGGTGGAGGTAAAAGCTACAAGGTTACCTCTGTCGCACAGTTGTGACACACTTATTAGGCTATACTTCAAACCTATAAGGTAGACATTCTCTATGGAATGAGAATCAGTCTTTCCTACCTTACCAACTCTAATGATCTCACCTTTCTTTCCATTTCCAAATGAGACATTACCTTATTTTAAGTCTTCAAGTGAACGGAACTGGTCCTTGTCCCCGGTCATGTGTTTTGAGCAGCCACTATCCATATACCATATTTGTCTCCTCTCTTTCACTTGAACCTACAAAATAAAATCAGGGGTTAGTCATAGGAACTCAAACTAGTTTAGGTGCCTTTCTATAGGCAAAAGGATGGATTAAATCCCTTTTTGCCCATCCAGGAAAATTATTCTTTTCTTTAATAAAAGATCTGTTCCTTTGACTGGCCTTTTCTTTAGCATTGCATTCATATTTGTAATGGCCAGTCTTGCCACAATGTGTGCAGATTTTATTTACATGAAGAGTGAGGTACTTTCTTTTAGGATTCCATTTAGGTGCCTAAGTTCCATAGCTAAGACCTCTTATGTTACTGCTATGATGCTCTTGTAACCAAGAGAGAGCATCAAATGCTTTATTCCACTTGCAAGTTCTGTCTAGTTCATGTTTTACCTTTCCTATATCTTCTTTTAAGATTTTGATGAACTCATCCTTTTTATATAGTTCATCCTTCTTTTTTACTAATTATTCTTCTAGAGTAAGATATGTGTGATCAACTATCTTCTTTCCTGTTCTTAGTTTCAGTTTCAGATTTTCAGATCTAAGTTCTAGGACACTATTGTCAATTTTAAGAACGTGGTTCTTCAACTCAGCATTTTTGTTATCACTCTCATTTGCCCTAGACTCTAGACTTTTACATTTAGCTTTTAAAATCACACATTCCCTAGACAGAACTTCCTTCTCATTATTGAGAATCTCAGACTCATCAATGAAATCAGTTAAGAGTTCAGCTAGCCTTTATTTAGACAAGAATTTGATCTTGTCCTTGAGATGAAGAATACTTACCTCTTGTTTATCCTATGATTATCTAATGGCCATTAGAGCTTGATCCACCTTAGCTTCATCTTTAGAGTTCTCATCTGATGTTTCTCCCCAAGCAGCAACCATTGCATTAGTTGAACCTTTATTTTTCTTTGGTTGAACTTGTTCCTTCTTCCTGTTCCTTTTTTCAACTCTTTCCTTTTTCCACTTAATCTCCTATTGAGGACAGTTTTTGATCATGTGGTCAGTCTTCCCACACTTGCAGCAGCCTTCATTGTTTTGTTTCTCAGGGGTTCTAGTTTTGTTAGAGTTTGTACTTCTACAAGCAGTCTTTCCTCTCATTAGATATTTCTTGAAATCCCTGGTGATCATGACTACTTAATCATCTTCTGAATCTTCACCTTCAGTGATTTTTAGAGCTAAGCTTCTCTCCTTTTTGGGAGTATCCATCTTCATTGTTTGTGTCCTTATTTCATAGGCAATTAAGTTCCCAATTAGTTCATCTAGCCTGAGGGTTGCAATATTCTTGGATTCCTGAATGGCAGTGATCTTGCTTTCCCAAGTGACTAGAAAAACTCTTGTCAGAATCTTTTCAACCTTGTCTTCTTTAGGATGGTCCTTCCGAGAGATTTAAGCTCATTAGTCAGAGTGGTGAATCTAGTGTACATCTCCTGGATAGTTTCTCATTCTTCATTGTGAAATTTTCATATTGAGAGTACTAAAGAGTTCCTCTTGATCTTTTCACATAAACTGTTCCTTCATGATCCACATGGAGAGTATCCCATATTTCTTTAGCTGTTGTAAAACTTTGGATCCTACTGTACTCATCTGGTCCTAGACCACACACTAGCCACTTCTTGGCTTTAGCATTTTTCTCTCATTTCCTCAGATCCTCAGCAGTACAATCAGCCCTTGTTTTTGGCACATCAATTCCTTTTACATTCTTCTTAGTGGTGTCTAGGGGACCATCAGTGACTATATCCCAAAGTTCATAGTCTTCCCCTATGATATGATCTCTCATTATGTTCTTCCACCAAGAGTAATACAAACCATTGAAAAGTGGGGTTCTGGCAGTGGATTGCCCTTCCCAGTTCCCAGGTGGTGCACTCATTTTGATCTTCTCCTAAGGTGTTAGCCTCTTCAAGGATAACCTGCTCAGATACCAATTGATGTTCTAAACATCAATACCACACAAAAGGGGGTAATTTGTGTGATACCTAATTTCGCACCAGAAGAACCTGGTTCTTCTAGATGTTCTAACTTTTACTAATTGCGGAACTAAAATACAGAAAATAAAGAACACGGATATTTTAACGTGGAAAACACCTGGCTCAAAGGGTGAAAATACCACGAGCTACTACTCAGTAGGATTTTCCCAAACTTCCACTAAAATCAATGAGCCAAAAATAGCATTTACAAAACTCTTTGTAAACCTAAGGATTAACTCTAATCCCAGTGTGGCACACAGCCTCAACTGTTGCGACACCTTCAAGTTAACTCTAACATGAATACTCAAAGTACCCAATACAATTGCTTCTAAGAAAGCTGAAAGTTACAATATGAAAAACACCTACTATAACTGAACTAGGAATAAAGAAAGACACAATGGAATTGGTTCTTCACACTTAGTTCTTGTAGCTTCAGATTTACTCACTTGTATCACACATAAATTGCTTGCAAAAATCGCCTAGCTCTGTTGCTCTCAATTTGGTTTTAACTTTAGCTTATTTGCAATCACCTGTAAAAGAGAACAATCGTTATATTTATAGAGTTAGTAATTAGAGTTTAATAAGAACTCAAATTGTGGATCCTTTATCAATTTGAGTCCAAGAACAACTCTAGCTTCCAATCCATATTCTTATCTGGATTTAATTCTCTTTTCATAAGGAGATTTCAGCTCTTTATCCTATATGCAATCTTTTCGATCAACTCTGAAGATACTCATCAAGATATTTCTACTTAACCCCAAGGACGTATCCGCATCACGTGCACCTCATGTGTATGAGCTATAACAACTGTATTACCTACAATGAACCTGGTCCTTCACTGAGTTTGTTTGTCAGTCTTCAAAACTTCAACTTATCCTGGGCCAACACTTTCGTACTATTTGTTTTAGGCATTCTGGAGTTAGACCAATATATTTACCTTCTATTAGCTTTTGATCCCATGAGTTTTCGGGTTTTGGGGTGATATTGTAGACTTCCGTGTTTGAGTTGTATATGCCGAGCAGCATTTATACACATTTTTTCTTTTAGTTGTTTAGTTTTAATTAATTATTCCGCAAGTTATGTTATTTTCCGTATTGTTAGGCTTACCTAGTTATAGGGACTAGGTGCCATAACGATATGTTCATGGAGAGCGAACTGCGTTCGTGACAAGTTGGAATCAGAGCTCTAGGTTCATAGGAGTTACGGAACACATGCCGGTTTATTAGAGTCTCACTGATCAGTAAGGAGGCGTTTGTACTTATCTACGAGAGGCTATGTAACTGTTAGGAAACAATATTCACTTCACTTGATTTCCTTGTCGTGCGATATTTTGACATCACAAATTCTAAACTTTTGTTTCCTGTTCTCTTACAAATGGTGAGGAGACGTGCTACTTGAGATGATCAGGCACCCGTGCTCTCTACTATAGCCGTCAGAGGCAAGGGCCAAGGTAGACATCGAGGACGCTCACGTGGTGTAGCCAGAACACCTATGCAAGCTACCGTTGAAGCACCACCAACAGATCCAGCTGGAGCCCAGGCACCTGGCACGCCTACTACTGCCACTACAACTCTAGCTCTCCAGGAGATTTTGGCACAGTTCATGAGTATGTACACCACCTTGAATCAGGTAGGGTTGTTTCCCCTTACTGCAGCCATATCCCAAGCTGGGGAGGAACACAGACTCTCGCTGCCCACACTCTTGAGAAGTAAGTGCATGTTGAGTAGGTTACCGAGATTATTCCCGCACCGCCTGTAGTGCTCGTTCAACCCGAGGTCATGGCAGCATCTTTCGAGGATGAGAAGCTGAGGCTTGAGAGGTTCAAGAAGTACAAGCCTCATATATTCAGCGAATTAGCATCAGACAATGCCTTGGGATTTCTAGAAGAGTGCCACCGTATTCTTTGCACCATGGACATAGTAGAGTCTAGTGGGGTTTTCATCACTGCCTTCCAGCTTCAGGTAGCCGCCTATGATTGGTGGCGCACTTATGAGATAGACAGTCCAGCCGAGGCCGCCTTACTAACCTGGACCCAATTCTCGAATATGTTCATGAGAGAGTTTGTCCCTCAGAGTCTCAAGGACATATGGCGCGTAGATTTTGAGCATTTGCACCAGGGTGCTATGATTGTTTCAGAGTATGCTATCTGCTATACCAGGTTGGCTAGGCATGCACTGCCTTGGTTGCTACAGTCCGTGAGAGAGTTTGCAGGTTCATTGAGAGTCTTACCCCACTTATCAGATCTAGCATGGCTTGAGAGTTGGAGATAGACATCCCTTATCAGCAGGTAGTGAGCATTTCTAGGAGGATCGAGGGTATGCTTGCCAGGCAGTGAATGGAGAGAGAGGGCAAGAGGTCTCGAGAGTCGGGCGACTACTCTGGTGTTCGTACCCTTGCACTAGGTCGTCATGGCATGAGTTATATGGGTTAGCTCGTTTATTCAACTCTTCTAGCGGCTATGAGTGCTCCAGCTCCACCTATACCTCATGAGCCTTACTATGCACCTCCAGTTTCTAGCGTGCATACTGTGCGGGATACTTTCAGAGGTCAGTCCAGCAGACCTGGCCTGAGCCAATAACCACTAACTCACCCTCCTAGAGATTGTTTTAAGTGTGGTGACACCTAGAATGTGGTCAGATATTGCCCTAGACTTGGGAGGAGTGCACCCCCACAGATTTCTCAGCCACAGCGTGCTCATCATAGTTCTCAGTCCATGATTACATCTCCAGCTACTACCCCACCGGCTCAGTCGACTAGGGGAAAAGGTCGTGGATATAAATGTCACCCTCGAGAGAGGGGTCGGGCCAGATATTATGCTATTACTGCTCGTACTGAGGTTGTTGCCTTCGACTCCGTCATTATAGGTATTATACTAGTTTGTCACCGAGAGGCATCAGTTCTATTCAATTATAACTCTACTTACTCTTATGTGTCTTCTTACTTTTCTCCACATTTGGGTGTGCCTCAGCATTCTTTCAGTGCCCCTGTTTATGTTTCTACTCCTGTAGGGGATTCTCTTGTTATGGATCACATTTATCGATCATATCTGGTTACTATTTATAGTTTTGAGACCATAGCAGATTTATTATTACTCGGTATGGTTGATTTCGATATTATCTTGGGCATGGAAAAGTTGTCACCTTATTTTGCTATTCTTGATTGTGCGTGTTGAGTGGAGTGGTACTTTAGATCATACTCCTAGTAGAGTTATCTCTTTCCTAAAAGCTGAGCGTATGGTTGAGAAGGAGTATGTCGTGCATTTAGCTTATGTGAGATATGTTAGTGTTGATCCTTCTGTTGATTTTGTCCCAGTGGTACGGGATTATCCTGATGTGTTTCCAACTGATCTTCCTAACATGCCACTCGATAGAGATATTAATTTTGGCATTGAATTGTTGTTGGGCACGTAGCTTATTTACATTCCTCTACACCGTATAGCTCCTCCTGAGTTGAAGTATCAATTGCAGGAATTGCTTGATAAGGGCTTTATTTGCCCCCCCCCCCCCAAGTGTTTCACCTTAGGGTGCTCCTATCTTGTTTGTGAAGAAAAATGATGGTTTTATGCGTATGTGTATCGATTATCGCCCGCTGAACAAAGCTACAATGAATAGTTGTTATCCTTTGCCTCGTATTAAGGATTTGTTTGACTAGCTTTAGGGTGCACATGTGTTTTCTGAGGTTGACTTGCGCTCAGGTTACCATCGCTTGAAGATTTGGGAACCAGATATCTAAAGACTGCCTTCAGGACTCGATATGGCCATTACGAGTTCCTTGTTATGTCATTTAGGTTGACCAATGCCCCAACAAGTTTCATGCATTTGATGCACAGTGCATTCAAGCCATATCTCGACTCGTTCGTCAGTGTTTTCATAGATGATATTATACTCTCTGAGTCGGGAAGTTAAAGAGCATCACCTGAGGATAGTGCTTCATACCCTGAGAGAGAAGAAGTTATATGCAAAGTTCTCAAAATATGAGTTTTGGTTGAGTTATGTGGCATTCTTAGGCCACGTGGTATCGAGTGAGGGCATTCAGGTGGATCCGAAGAAGGTGGAGGCAATATAGAGTTGGACTATGCCCTCCTCAACTATAAATATTTGTAGTTTCCTTGGCTTGGCGGGCTACCACCATCGTTTTATGAAGGGATTTTCATTGATTGCGGCCCCTATGACTAGATTGACCCAGAAGGGTGCCCATTTTAGTGGACATAGAAGTGTGAGGCGAGCCTTTTGAAGCTCAAGATAGCTTTGTCTACCGTCCCAATTTTTATATTGCCTACCAGTTCAGGGTCTTATACTATCTATTGTGATGCCACGAGAGTTGGCCTCAGAGCGGTGTTGATGCAGGACGGTATGGTGATTGCCTACGCATCTAGATAGTTAAAGATACATGAGAAGAATTACCATGTCCGTGACCTTGAGCTAGCTGCTATTGTTCATGCCTTAAAAATCTGGCACCATTTGTATGGTGTGCCTTGTGAGATCTATACTGACCATCAGAGTTTTCAGCACTTATTCAAGCAAAAGGATCTAAATATGTATCAGAGAAGGTGGTTAGATTTGTTAAAGGATTATGATATTACTATTCTGTATCACTCGGGCAAGGCCAATATGGTGGTTGATGCCTTGAGTCGCCAGGCAGAGAGTTTGGGAAGTTTCACATATTTACCAGCTTTAGAGAGGCCTATGGCGATGGATGTTTAGGCCTTAGCCAGCAGTTTGTGAGATTGGATCTTTTGGATCCTAGTTGTGTTCTAGCTTGTGTGATTTCCCGGTCTTCTTTATTTGATTGTATCGGGGAGCGGCAGCATGATGACCCTCATTTGCTTGTCCATAGGGACAAGGTCTTTAAGGACAAGCAAATAAGGACAAGGTCCAGTATGGTGATGCCAGAGATGTGACCATTGGAGATGACGGGGTATTGAGGATGCAGGGTCAAATTTGTGAGCCTAATGTTGATGAGCTTCGAGAGTTGATTTTAGTAAAGGTACATAGTTCACGGTATTTCATCCATCCGGGTGCCGCGAAGATGTATCAGGACTTGAGACAGCACTATTAGTGGAGGCGGATGAAGAAAGACATAGTTGGGTATGTATCTATATGCCTCAACTGCCAGCAGGTGAAGCTTGAGCACCAAAGACCGGGTGGGTTGCTTCAGCAGATAAAGATTCCGGAGTGGAAATGGAAGCGCATCACCATGGACTTCTTATCTAGACCCCCACAGACCTTGAAGAAGTTTGATGCCATTTGGGTTATTGTGGATCGGCTGACCAAGTCCGCTCATTTCATTCCTGTGTGTACCACTTATTCATCAGAGAGGTTGGCGGAGATTTATATCAGGGATATTGTTCGTCTGCATGGTATTCCAGTTTCTATTATTTCAGATAGAGGTACTCAGTTTACATCGTGGTTTTGGGGAGCTGTGCAACATGAGTTAGGTACTCGAGTATAGTTGAGGACAACATTTCACCCCTAGACGGACGGACAGTCCAAAAGCACTAAAGATTCTCGAGGATATGCTTTGTGCGTGTGTGATTGTGTTTGGAGGGTCTTGGGATAAGTTCTTTCCATTGGCGGAGTTTGCTTACAACAATAGTTATCAGTCTAGCATTCAGCTGGCACCATATGGGGCTTTATATGGTAAGACGTGTAGATCTCCGGTGGGTTGGTTTGAGCCGGGCGAGGCCAGGCTATTAGGTACAAAGTTGGTTTAGGACACATTGGAGAAGGTTAAGATGATTCAAGATAGACTTCGTACATCCTAGTCCAGATAGAAGAGTTATGCAGACAGGAAGGTTTGGGATGTTTCGTATATGGTTGGTGAGCGGGTTTTGCTTCAGGGTTTGCCTATAAAAGGCGTCATGAGGTTTAGGAAGAAAGGGAAGTTGAGTCTAAGGTTTATTAGCCGTCTTGAGATTTTGAGGCGAGTTGGGGAGGTTGCTTATGAGCTTGCCTTGCCTCCTAGTTTGGCTGGGGTTCATTCGGTATTTCATGTTTCGATGCTCCGGATGTATCACGGTGACCCGTCGCACGTGTTGAATTTCATTTCAGTCTAGTTGGATAAGAATCAATCCTATTTTGAGGAGCCAGTATCTATATTGGACAAGTAGATCAGAAAGTTGAGGTCAAAGAACATTGCTTCAATAAAGGTTCAGTGGCGGGGTCAACCGGCCGAGGAGGCGACGTAGGAGACCGAGCGGGATATGCACAGCTGGTACGCTCATCTTTTCACTACTTTAGGTATGTTCTCTATGCTCATTCGAGGACAAACGAATGTTTAAGTCTGGGAGGACTTAACGACCCAACCGGTCATTTTTAGAATTTACGCCCCGATCCCCTAATACCTGCTTCACCTAAGTTCATTTCTGCTATTTTGGTTTGTCGGGACGTTTGGTGTTGGGTTTCGGAGAGTTTTGGGACACTTAGTCCCTAATTGAGAGCTTAAGTGATAGAAATATGTTCGTAGCTGGAACAGTATGACGACGGCCTCAGAATGGAAATCTGATGGTTTTGTTAGCTCTGTTAGGCGATTTCAGTGTCGGGAGCGTGTTCAGAATCCATTTTGTAAGTTTGTAGCTCATTTAGGCTTGAAGTGCCGAAGTTTGAATTTTTCAAGTCTCTTGTTCGATAGTGAGATTTTGATTCGAGGTTCAAAATAGAATTTCAGAAGTTGAAGTAGCTTCGTCATGTCATTTGGGATGTGTGTGCAAAATTTCAGGTCATTCGGATGTGGGTTGGTTAGGTTTTTGATAAAAAGCGTGTTTTGAGAGAATTTGAAGTTTTTAGGCTTAAGCCATTGACTAATTCGAGTTTCCGACGTTGTTTTAGGTGGTTTAAGGATTGGTACAAGTTTGAATGATGTTTTGGGATGTGTCCATGGGTTTTGGTTGAGGTCCCGGGGGATGATTTCGGATGGTCGATCGTGGCAAACTCAACCCGACGGAAGAGCGGGCACAATTAACTTTTACCCGAATAGTGGTTCGGGGTCAATCCAGAGGGAGTTATATATTGGAGTAAAAAATTACGTTGTGATTTAGCTTCTAATTTGACTTCAAGCATTTTTGTGCTTTCTCTTTACAAACTATTTTATAAACTACTAGTATGAATCTAATTATGCTAAGATTGATTCTAAGTGTAATATGCAAATAGGAAAGGGGACTAGGGAAGTAGCATTTACCTAGGTGGAATAACTAATGGGTAATGAAATTCAATGCAAAGATGATGTAATGGGATTATTAGATAACCGTTGCTCTATGCATTCATTCTCACACCTCTCGGTAGAGAGAACAATTTTGCTCAATTGACTCTCTCGAGACCAATTGGGTAGGCTAATTTGCCCAAGCAACTTTAGGCTCAAGTTGGGTAATTACTCTCTTGTTGGAATTTATTGAGAGATTTTAGACTCTCTTTCTCAAGTAGATCCCAAACCCACAAAACTAGATTTAGTGTTTGCAACCACAAAATCAAAATGAAAAACATTCAATCAACCCAAATCCTAAGACCCACAATCATCTAAGCATTTAATAATCTAACCCATCAATTACCCACACTAGGGTTGGGCTACAACCCTAGCTATGGGTTTAGCTAGCCATGAAAATTGAAGAAGATGAAGAAATTAAAGATGAAATTGACATAGTAATTGATTACAAATTAAATCTAATGTTAAAATACTAAGAAATTGCCCAAAATAGGCGTATATTGTGTTCTCACGAGCTCAAGCGTCAATATCTAATGTCTGACATAACCTAAAAAAGTAAAAGAAGCTATTTATACTACACAGTAATTTCTGGACAAAAGTACCCCTGCGGGTCTCACGCGGACCGCACACTTTTGTCGTGCGGCCGCGTAGGGCATTTGGGCTTCAGATTCTCTGGCACTGGGACAGGCTATGTGGACCACACACTTATGTCATGCGGCTGTGTAGGTACAGTAATGCGGACCGCGTAGAATTGGTACGCGGCCGCACTATGTAATTTCTCCAGTTGCGACCTCTTTGATTCCTCACCCATGCGGGCCGCACTGATTTGGCACGCGGCCGCGTGGGATTCTTCCTTGAACAGTTCTTCTCTAGTCCTCATCATTGCGGACTGCACAATAGTGGATGCGGTCCGCGTGGATCTGCCTTTGAACTTGGGCCTTCTCTGAACATTCCGGCGCGGCCGCACACCAAATCAGTGCGGTCCACGCAGTAGAAGCTTTGACTGTTTCTCTCTCTGAATTGACCTGTGCGCCCGTCCACCAAAACAGTGTGGTCCACACAGGCTTCTTTTGAGTCCTTCTGCTTCTTCCTTTAACGCTTAGCCGGTTTCACTCCTTTTTGAGCTGATTTGACAGTATTCGTCCTTTTGTCGCTCAAACCTACAAAGTAACGCACTTGTAAGCAATTCAAGGCCAGTTCAACACATTTTATGCACAAAGCTTGGGCAAGAAGGGGTTTAAAAGCATGCAAAGTTCCTTGTTATCAACTCCCCCAAACTTAAACCTTTGTTTGTCCTCAAGCAAATCAAAATTTAAGACCTAACTTTCAGAGAAAAGACACCAAAACAAGCCCTATTTGTCCGAGGGGAACCTCACAAACATCAATTGGGACTAACAATTGTCCCTAATGGAAATGTATCATTGACACCTTTTTGAAAATTTGAAACTTTATGGATCATGTGTGACACAAGAGCTTCGAGGGTTGACTCGATCCATCAAGGAGCCTTTCTCAAAACACTTTGGTTATTGTGGACCCCAAACTCGTACATCCTCGGCTCTCCCTAAGTGCACCTCATCTTTCAGAGTATTTGCACACAAATCAATGTAGAGGATTTCACACTCGTTCTCTCAAAGAAGAGACCCTAAGCCTGATGCTAGGTACCATAGGCTTGCCCTGTATGTAAGTATCCACTAATGTAGGCTTTTCTCAACTTGAGATCATATAGGACTTTTTGGGATTCATTGTGAAGGCTTTTTGGGTAGGGTAGGAATTTTGGCTCTTATTGGTTCAACCTTTCCTAAAGTGCTTCTTTTGATTCATTGATGGCACACTTTCTTGACTCTTTTTGAACATTTCTTCTTTTAAGGGTTGAAAGATAGACACCATGGCACTCTTCCTTTTTGCAATTGACACTTTTTCTTTGATCACTTCATTTACATTTTTCCTTTTTCCTTTTCACTTTTCAAATCTTTTTGGTCCCCCCTTTTGGGTCTTATTCAACTTTTGCTTGTTTTTCTCTTTGTTTCCTTTTTTCAATGTCTTTCTTTTCCTTCTTGCTTTTGTGCCTTTTTACCACATTGGTGCCTTTCTTGTGCCTATCTTGTCTTCCCCCCCCCAAACTTATACTTTTGCAATCACTTTAAGGGAAAATTATGGGTGCCAAGAGAAGGTCTAAATTGAAACGGGTATAGGCTTGCACTTTGGTTTATGAAGGAATAAGGTTTACGGCTCAAAGGGGTGACTAGGGATCCATTTATTGGTAGGTTCGAAAGAATGATTCAAGGTATGTTCATTTGGATCAAAGATGGCCTACACTCACTTCTCAAGTCAAGTTTCACCTAGGATTTCGCCTCAACAAACATTCGAGACAAGTTCTAGACCATTGGTACGGTACTTGGGCTCGCAATTCTATTTCTCACCACACCTACACTCAGAGATCATCAAAAATGGAGTCGAAGGCACACAACAACCTCGGATAAGATTCTAGCACGCGTTGGTTCATATGACCAATCGATGGTTATTCGGTCAACACAAGATTCTCAAGGCCACAACTTTCACCATTCTAGACACAACTCGATGTCTTTGACCATAAGATCGGAGACAAATGTGCTAGGCCCAAGTGAAGTTCGCCTGAGGTACCTTTAACTATAAAAAGTTTGAAAATCAAAAAGAAAAAGAAAAACTGACTCAACCCTTAAGAAAGTTGTCACGCTATCTATCATAGGGAAGAGCCACCCGGTTCACACAACACTTTACCTTTGGAAAGAACCGTGGCATTAAGAAAACCAAGGGTTTATTGAAAACTTAAAACAAAGTCTAATTATTCTACGAGAATAACCAAAAATGAAAAGATAAATGAATATGTACAAAGATAGATTCGAATATACAAATTCAAAGTGTTCAAAATGAAAACTAGAGTAGATCAAAGTATCAAAATAGATACAAATACTACATCTAAGAGTATGCTAAAAGTAATCAATATATACAGTCCAAAATAAAAATAGTAGGGCACACCCCCACGAATAAGAGCTAGCATTGTCCCCAATTATAACTATCAAATAAGCATAAAAAAGAAGGGATATAGATGGCCCCTAAAGCCTGATCAATCGGATGACACTGCTCACTGGCTCCCTCGTCTGCTGTAGTGGTGGGCACCTCATACTGGTCCCAAACCTGTTGTTGTGCTGCTGGGATAGGTGCCTGGCTCTAGAGGAGGCTCATCTGCTGTGGGTGCACCGGAGGGCCCCTCCTGCTCAGGAGCAACCATGATCACAACTCCCTCAGTGTTGGGGAGTTTCCTCTTCTTGCGTGGCCTGGGCTCCTCCTGTGGCTGCTCTGCATATGGCTCTACGGCCGGCTCTCCAACAACAAGTCCAAAGGTAATTGATCCGCTACCAACTTGTCCACCTGCTCCTTTAGAGCTGAAACCGACTCCGTCGAGGCCTTGGTCTTTCTTAACTTACTATGCTCCCTGGCAAGGCTCTTGAGAGCCTTACTATGTGTGTCAACCGCCTCAGCCAAACTGTCCTGCTTCTTCAACATCTTCTCCTAGTTATCCAGGATCTTCTTCAGTGTATCCTCAATAGAAGCTGGGACCTCCACCGTCACTGGTGCACTATGAGCCTGAATCGCTGTCGTCAATGTGGATAACTTGGATGTCACAGCCGATATCCAGTTGTTCAAATTGGTCAATTTATAGGTAAGATGGTTGGAAGTGAACCGGTGAGTCTTGGAAATTGGAATCTTCGAATCAGCGGTAGAGGAGGAGGGTGCTCTGGAAGGACCAGGAGGGAGGGAAGTGGTCTGCTCAGTGGTGGCAACTGGCTCCTCAGACTGGCCAGCTGTGGTGGAAGTGGTGGCTTGGCTCTTCTTAGCCATCTTAGGGTTTTCCGAACCCTTTTTATCATACCACAAATTAGCCCCCGTCGGAGGCACCAATACATCAAATTTCTTTCTTTTCACTTTCATCACCTTGAAGTACAGTGTCAATGTGTTGGGTAAGGGATAGTTTGTCTTGGTCTCGTGGCCCACAGTTGAGATTACCCGATGCATGATATTTCCCACATTCAATGTGAAGCCGGCCATAATCGAAGCTACCAACACCGCACGATCAATAGCCACTGAATGGTCGTGGGTGGTAGGGTCCAATCGGTTGCAAACAAAGGTCAACCACCCTTTCGCTTCAAAGCTGAGGGTGTTTCTATAAATCTTCTTTTGTGCCTTTAGCCACACCGGAATCGTGCCTAGAGCAGCTAGCACTTCTTCTAACCAAGGACGGACCTCCTCTTTCAGGTCCAATTTCTCCAGATATTGGGACTCATCTTCATCCGCGAACCCCAAGAATTCATTTAAGGACTTCCCGTCAAACAACACAATTTGATCCCTCACTTTTGTGGAGGTGGAATACCAGGACTATATGGTGGATGTTTACGTAGAATTCTTTAACCATGTGCTCATTTGCATTTTCTACCCACTCCTTGGAAAAGCTCCAACCCTCTCTAGTGTGGAACTGTGCTTGCACATGAGGGTTGTGCAGTAGCAAGTCCGCATCAATGAATCTCCTCTCCGGAATCAACCATCTCTTTGGCCACCACTCTCTGAACTTGTGCCATGCCAACTGACGCAAAAACCTATTAGTCCACACATTTGAGTCCCTTGTCCGCTCTATACCTCCCACATGTGGCTCTCCTTCTTCTATCTGTCCTCCACTCTCCCCTGATAGTGAAGCTGTGGGAGAAGTAGAGTATTCATCATCACTGTTCTTTTCAGCTCGAGACTCATCAGACGAGTCTGAGACTACATTTACTGGCTTGGAGGTGGCAGCTATGGGTTGGTCTTTGTCTGGAGATGATGACGCCATGTTAGGTACTAAGACGGACATGTGGGAGGGGGCAGACTCCGTGGTCACACTTCTAGAAGGTATGTAGTCACTCCCCGTGAAATGAGAGGCCGCCCTGTCAGCTTCCCGAATCAACTTTCGGGTTTTCTTTATGTTTTCCCGGTCCTCCGGGGTGAGTTTTACAATCATTTTTCCTTTGCCCCCCGGGAGGGACCACCCCTCCCGGGTTGTTTACCCCCACATTGTGCAACATGTTTCTTCGGCTTTGTCTGCAAAAAGTAGAGTCTAGATTGGTTAATCAAAGCACGTAAGCAGTGTACAATGCAAGAAGAATATAAACAAAGAACATGCACAGTAGGGTAATAGGAGTCCCGCGGACCGCAAACTTTTGTAACGTGGTCCGCACAGGCTAAGCAGCAACATGTGCAATCCTCTGATGTCGACCCACACGAACCGTACTGATTTGCATCGCGGCCGCATGAGGTCAACACGGATCGCCCAGAAATGGACGCGGTCCACACAAGTTCATCACCAAAATAACCAACTCTCTGAAGTTGACCCACGCGGACAGCACTGATTTGTGTCGCGGCCGTGTGAGGTCAATGCGGACCACCTAGAAATGGACGCGGTCCGCACAGAAGAGAGTACCAAATTTCACATTCTCTGAACCTTGGGCACGCGGTCCGCACTGATTTGGACCGTTGCCGCGTAGGTTTTGGCTCTTCATGAAAATCAAGCACGCGCACCGCACAACAATGGTGTGCGGCCGCGTAGAGCAAAACTTAACTGATAGGATGTTTTTTTGTTCAACTAAGTCCAATGTTTTCAACACAATGTGTCCTAAGTGTCCCAACTCAATTATTTAAACAAGAAAGTTAGCCCCAATTTTATAATTATCATTCTTGATCCTAATTTATCAATTAGAAGAGGGAAAAATTAAAAGAAATTAAGAAGTTATTCTAACATTAATCAGTTTATGTACAAAATAAAGTAATGTAGATGATGAATTAGAAATGAAATGTTACCAAGGAGTAGTTGTAATTACAATTGAAGCACAAGATATACGGGAATGAACAGTGAAAAGCTCTCAGAAGGAAATTTGGCCAAAAGGTTTAATGAAGGCCAGGGGTCCCTATTTATAGGAAAGGACGTGGGACCCCTCATTTACCCACCTGCACGGCCGCACACTTTTGTCACGCGGACCGTGCAGGATTTATCCATATGTTCATTTGTCCAGCAAAGTCACGCGGACCGCACTGATTTGTGTTGCGGCCGCGTGACAAACTTCAGAAACCTGTTCAAGTGACTAGTTTCCACGCAAACCGCACTGATTTGGTGTGCGGCCGCGTGGTAAACTTCACAGACCTACCAATTTTCATCCTATTTTGTCCACCCCATGCGGACCGCACACTTTTGCCATGCGGGCCGTGTGGGTTGCCTTAGGCTCAGTTCTTTGGCTTAGACAAGCCACGCGGACCGCACTGATTTGTTGTGCGGCCGCATGGCCAAACTTTAGTGACTTGTCACCTTTATATTTTCCCTGAATTGTTTCAACATACTCCATGCAACACTTCACACACTGTTAGCTCAAAAATCCTATTCTACTGATGAAGAAAAACAAAGAAAAAGAAAAAGACACGGGTTGCCTCCTTAGAAGCGCCTGATTTAACGTCGCGGCACGACGCAAGTTACCATTCCATCATTTCAAGTGCAAGAGTGCCACAACCTGGCTATCATCCGGCTTCCCCAAATAGTGCTTCACCCGGTGCCCACTAACTTGAAATATTTCACCATTTTTGTTCTTTAAGTCAAGAGCTCCAAACGGGGTCACACCTACTACTTCAAAAGGGCCACTCCACTTTGACTTTAGCTTTCCCGGGAATAACTTCAACCAAGAATTGAAGAGAAGGACCATGTCACCAACCTTGAATTCCTTGCTTCGAGCATATTTGTCATGAAGATACTTCATCTTGTCCTTATATAAGGACGAGCTGGAGTATGCATGAAACCTCAACTCGTCAAGCTCATTCAAGTGATCTACCCGGAGATTTGCTGCTACATCCCATTCCAAGTTCAGATTTTTCAAGGCCCACATCACTTTATGCTCAAGTTCTACTGGAAGATGACATGCTTTACCAAACACCAACCTTAAGGAGACATATCAATTGGAGTTTTATAGGTTGTCCTATAAGCCCAAAGAGCATCATCTAATTTCTTCGACCAATCGGTCCTATTGGCATTGGCCGTTTTAGACAAGATGCTCTTTATTTCTCGGTTTGAAACTTCGACTTGGCCACTTGCTTAAGGATGGTATGGGGTAGTGACTTTGTGATTAATTCCATACTTGGTTAGCAATGAATCGAAAGCTTTGTTGCAAAAATGAGAGCCCCCATCACTAATGATAGCACGGGGGTTCCCAAATCTTGTAAAAATATATTTCTTCAAAAAGTTCACAACACTTCGGGCTTCGTTGTTAGGAAGAGCCACGGCTTCAACCCACTTCGACACATAGTCCACCACTACCAAGATGTATGTATTCCCACAAGAACTCACAAAGGGCCCCATAAAGTCGATGCCCCATACATAAAAAATGTCCACTTCTAGAATGGTATTTAGAGGCATTTCATCTCTCTTTGAAATTCCACCGACCCTTTGGCATGCATCACAAATCTTCACTAAATCACTAGAATCTTTGAAGATTGTCGGCCAATAAAAACCACAGCTCAAGACTTTGGAAGCCGTCCTCACTCCCCCATGATGACCACCATAAGAAGAAGAGTGGCAAGCCTCCAAGATGCTCATTTGTTCGCTCTCCGGGACACACCTTCGAATCACTCCATCCGTGCAAATTTTGAAAAGATTCGGATCATCCCAATAGAAGTCCAAGCTATCCCGCTTTAGCTTTTTTCTTTGGTTGGAAGAGAGCTCACATGGTACCACACCAGACACAAGATAATTGGCAACATCGGCGAACCACGACATATCATGCATTGACACTGCGAGGAGTTGTTCATCCGGGAAAGAATCATTAATTTCAAGGACATTGGATCGCCTCCCCTCCTCCTCCAAATGGGACAAGTGGTCCGCCACTTGATTTTCACTACCTTTGCGATCAACAATCTCTAGATCAAACTCTTGAAGAAGTAGGACCCATCTCATCAATCTTGCCTTGGAGTCCTTCTTTGTCATCAAATACCTAAGGGCGGCATGATCGGTATGAATAATCACCTTGGCCCCCATAAGATAAGGACAAAACTTTTCCATGGCAAACACAATAGCTAGAAACTCCTTCTCGGTGACAGGGTATAGTTCCTTTGAGCCTCATTCATCGTCTTGCTTGAGTAGTACACCGGATGGAACATCTTGTTGATTCTTTGGCCAAGTACCGCTCCTACCGCCACATCACCTGCGTCGCACATAAGTTCAAAAGGCAAGTTCCAATTAGGTGCAGTAATGATGGGGGTAGTAGTCAACTTTTGCTTCAACAACTCAAAAGATTCCATGCACCTCTTATCAAAGACAAACCTGGCATCCTTCTCCAAAAGCTTACACAATGGGTTCACAATCTTGGAAAAATCCTTTATGAATCACCTATAGAACCCGGTGTGCCCTAAGAAACTCCTCATCCCTTTGACAGAGTTAGGGGAGGGAGCCTTGAAATAACCTCTATCTTTGCTTTGTCCACTTCAATGCCATTCTTCGAAACTTTGCCTAATACAATTCCTTCTCGCACCATAAAGTGACACTTTTCCCAATTAAGCACAAGGTTTGTATCTTCACATCTTGCCAACACACGATCCAAATTGGCCAAGCAATCATCAAAAGAATCCCCTACTTCACTGAAGTCATCCATAAATATCTCAAGAATGTCCTCCACCATGTCGGTGAAGATCGCCATCATGTACCTCTGAAAAGTAGTTGGGGCATTACACAATCCAAATGGCAATCGAGAGAAAGCGAATGTGCCATAGGGACATGTAAAAGTTGTCTTTTCCTGATCCTCCGTGGAAATGAGTATTTGATTGTACCTCGAATAGCCATCAAGGAAGCAATAATATGCTCTACCCGCAAGTCGGTCCAACATTTCATCCAAGAAAGGCAATGGAAAATGGTCATTCCGTGTCATCTTGTTGAGCTTCCTATAGTCCATACACACTCTCCAACCCGTGACCGTACGGGTAGGAATCAATTCATTTTTTGCATTGGTGACAACCGTCATGCCACCCTTCTTTAGAACACATTGGACTGGAGAGGTCCAAGAACTATCCGAAATGGGGTAGACCACCCCGGCATCCAACCATTTGATAATCTCCTTTTTGACAACCTCTTGCATGGCTTCATGGCCTATCATTCTCCTCCAACATGATCTTGTGCATGCAAAAAGCGGGGCTTATTCCCGAATATCCGCCAAAATCCATCCAATTGCTCGCTTGCGCTTATGTAAGACCGCCAAAGTGGCGTCAACCTGCATGTTAGTTAAACATGAGGAAAGTATAACTGGCAAAGTGAAATTAGGACCCAAGTATTCATACCTGAGGTAAGGAGGAAGTGGTTTCAACTCCAACACCGGCATCTCCTCAATAGATGGCTTAGTGGGAGGAGTCTTGCGATTCTCAAGGTCCAAAGATAGCTTCCTCGGCTCATAAGAGTAAGAGCCCGTACCATGCAATGCATTAACACAGTCAACACGATTGGCATCATCATTGACCTCCATGTTCAAAAGTACCGCTTCAAGTGGATCCTCAACATTGATCATGGCGCTTGTGTCATCCACTATCACCATCGTGACAATGTCCACAAACGAGCACACCTCGGTGCTATTTGGTTGGCGCATGGATTTGTAAACGTGAAACGCCACTTTTTCATCACTGACCCTAAATGTCAATTCTCTCGCTTCAACATCAACTAGAGCTTTCCTGGTGGCTAATAATGGCCTACCAAGAATGATAGGGACTTCGAAGTCCACTTCACAATCAAGAATGACAAAATCGGCCGGTAAGATAAACTTGTCAACTCTCACTAGAACATCGTCAATGATTCCCAAAGGTCTCTTCATAGAACGATCCGCCATTTGTAACCTCATTGAAGTTGGACGGGGTTGTCCAATACCCAAGGTCATAAACACGGAATATGGCATGAGATTTATACTAGCACCCAAATCAAAAAGTGCTTTAGATAAATTAGCACTTCCAATTGTACAAGGAATGGTGAAGGAGGTGAGGAGGAAGTGGTTTCAACTCCAACACCGGCAGCTCCTCAATAGATGGATTAGTGGGAGGAGTCTTGCGATTCTCAAGGTCCAAAGATAGCTTCCTCGGCTCATAAGAGTAAAAGCCCATACCATGCAAAGCATTAACACAGTCAACACGATCGGCATCATCATTGACCTGCATGTTCAAAAGTACCGCTTCAAGTGGATCCTCAACATTGATCATGGCTCTTGTGTCATCCACTATCACCGCCGTGACAATGTCCACAAACGAGCACACCTCAGTGCTATTTGATTGGCGCATGGATTTGCAAATGTGAAACATCACTTTTTCATCACCGGCCCTAAATGTCAATTCTCCCACTTCAACATCAACTAGAGCTTTCCCGGTGGCTAAGAATGGCCTACCAAGAATGATAGGGACTTCGAAGTCCACTTCACAATCAAGAATGACAAAATCGGCCGGTAAGATAAACTTGTCAACTCTCACTAGAACATCGTCAATGATTCCCAAAGGTCTCTTCATAGAACGATCCGCCATTTGTAACCTCATTGAAGTTGGACGGGGTTGTCCAATACCCAATGTCTTAAACACGGAATATGGCATGAGATTTATACTAGCACCCAAATCACAAAGTGCTTTAGATAAATTAGCACTTCCAATTGTACAAGGAATGGTGAAGGCACCAGGGTCTTCTAGCTTAGGAACCATGGAATTAACTATGGCACTCACTTGGTGAGTCATCATTATCGTCTCACAATCCATCAACCTTTTCTTCATCACCAAGTCCTTCATAAATTTAGCATAACCGGGCATTTGTTCAAGTGCCTCCACCAAAGGCACATTAATGGTCAAGCTCTTCATCATCTCTATGAACTTCTTAAATTGATTATCTCCTTTTTGCTTTGCCAATCTTTGTGGATAAGGTGGAGGAGGCCTTGGCAAGGGTGCCTTGGCCTTTGGAATAGATGGCTCGGGAATATCAATGATGTGTTCCCTAGACGGGTTCACGGTATCTTGAGACTCAATCCCGGCCTCATCCGCAATGTCAATCCTCAAATCATTTGTTGCAATAGGTTCAACCACATTGTCATCATTCATCGGCATGTCATCATCATTCAAATATCTTTCCGCATCCACAACTCGATTATGAATTGAGGCATTTACAACACCGCCTCTTCCACTCCTACTTGTCACGGCCATCATATGATTGTTCCCTCCCTTCGGCTTCACCACCGTGTCACTTGGTAGTGCACCTTTAGGTCGGGAGTTCAAAGATTAAGAAAGTTGGCCGATTTGAACTTCCAAATTCCGGATTGAAGTATTGTGAGAAGCTAGTTGGGCATCCCAGTCTTGATTCTTTTTCATTATTTGCTCGAACATGACTTCAATTCAACCCATATCATTGCCCGAAGAACTTGATCCTTGTGAATGGAAAGGGGGTGGATTGTTGGGTTATTGATACATAGGAGCTCTTTGAAAACATTGCCCCCGATTGTTTTGATTGCCACCATTGTTCCAACCACCTTAATTGTTGTTGTTCCCGCAATTGCTATTATTACTACTCAATTGCCACCACTATTTCCTTGATTGTTCCAATTATTGCCTTGATTGTTCCAATTGTTTATTTGATTGTTCCAATCTCCACCATCGTTCCTATTATTGTTATTATTCCAATTACCTCTTCCTTGTTGGTTCCCCCAATTGCCTTGGGAATTCCATTGTTGATTGTTTTGATTCCCTTTATTGCCTTGGAAATTATTCACATATTGGAAATCTTCATCTTGATCATCAAAGCCATCATTAGAAAATCCTCCATCATTGTTATTCTCATTTTGATCACATTGTCCTTGTTGCGCTTGTTGCCCTCTGTTCCTTCTTTTCAACATTGAGACATTCTCCATAGAATTCACTTGGCGTGGATTTTGCACTTGTTGAAGTTGAGCTTTCGCCAATTGATTCATGGTTGTAGTGAGCTCGGCAATGGCTTGTCCATGGTCATGCAACTCTTTATGTAGATGAATAACATTTGGATCTCCTTGAGGTACATTCGCCCGACTTTGCCATGCCGAAGAGGTGTCGGCCATTTGGTCCATAACATCACATGCTTCCTCCAAAGATAACTTCATGAAATTGCCACCCGCTAATTGGTTCACAATGCTTTGGTTCACCGTGTTGATACCCCTATGGAAAGCTTGTTGAACCATAGCATCAGTCATGTCATTGTTAGGGCACTCTTTCACCATAGTCCGGTAAATCTCACAAATTTCATGTAACGGCTCTGTTGGCTCTTGCTTGAAGGCAAGAATCTCATCTCTCAAAGCCGCCATATGAGTTGGGGAAAAGAACTTGTCAATAAACTTGTCCGCCAATTCGTCCCATGTAGTAATTGAGTGATTCGGCAACCTCTCCAACCAATCTAGCGCCTTACCCCTCAATGAGAATGAGAATGGGAAAAGCCGCAATCGCAAAGCATCTTCGAACACATTGGTTTGTTTGTTTCCCCAACAAGTATCTACGAACCCCTTCAAGTGCTTGTAGGAATTTTGATTGGAGGCGCCCGTAAAATACCCTCTTAGCTCCAATAGTGTCAGCATCACATTTGTAATTTGAAAGTTCCCTGCCCGGATTTGGGGAGGAACAATGGCACTAGCATACCCTTGGTTTGTCATTGCTCTTGGCGCAACCCTTGGCGGTGGTGGAGGAGGGTCTGGGATTTGGTCCTGTTGATTAGCATTGGCATTTCGGGCCCTCCTTGGTACATTTTGTACCGGAAAGTCATCTTGCTCAAGGTCCTCTACCTCCTACCCCGCCATGGCATCGCCAAGGGGAATATTAGCATTTGCATCCATTTGTACCTATTAGATTGAATCAAGAAAATTAGTAAAAGAAGGAAAGAAGAAGCAAAACACAACACTAGCAATGCAATTAATCAACACCATCAACTCCCCGGCAACGGCGCCAAAAAGTAATCGTGGCAAACTCAACCCGAAGGAAGAGCGGGCACAATTAACTTTTACCCGAATAGTGGTTCGGGGTCAATCCACAGGGAGTTAGATATTGGAGTGAAAAATTACGTTGCACTAATATTGTGATTTAGCTTCTAATTTTACTTCAAGCATTTTTGTGTTTTCTCTTTACAAACTATTTTATAAACCACTAGTATGAAATCTAATTGTGCTAAGATTGATTCTAAGTGTAATATGCAAATAGGAAAGGGGACTAGGGATGTAGCATTTACCTAGGTGGAATAACTAATGGGTAATGAAATTCAATGCAAAGATGATGCAATGGGATTATTGGATAACCGTTTCTCTATGCATTCATTCTCACACCTCTCGGTAGAGAGAACGATTTTGCCTCATTGACTCTCTCGAGACCAATTGGGTAGGCTAATTTGCCCAAGCAACTTTAGGCTCAAGTTGGGTAATTACTCTCTCGAGGTTTATACCCGTTACTTGGGACAACCATTCTCATGGGTCCATCCTAAATCCTTGTTGGAATTGATTGAGAGATTTTAGACTCTCTCTCTCAAGTAGAGCCCAAACCCACAAAACTAGATTTAGTGTTTGCAACCACAAAATCCAAATGAAAAACATTCAGTCAACCCAAATCCTAACACCCACAATCATCTAAGCATTTAATAATCTAACCCATCAATTACCCACACTAGGGTTGGGCTACAACCCTAGCTATGGGTTTAGCGAGCCATGGAAATTAAAGAAGATGAAGAAATTAAAGATGAAATTGACATAGTAATTGATTACAAATTAAATATAATGTTAAAATACTAAGAAATTGCCCAAAATAGGCATATATTGTGTTCTCACGAGCTCAGCCGTCAATATCTAATGTCTGACATAACCTAAAAAGTAAAAGAAGCTATTTATACTACACAGTAATTTCCGGACAAAAGTACCCCTGCGGGTCTCACGCGGACCACACACTTTTGTCGTGCGGCCGCGTAGGGCATTTGGGCTTCAGATTCTCTGGCACTGGAACATGCTACGCGGACCATACACTTATGTCACGCGGCCGCATAGGTACAGTAACGCGGACCGCGTAGAATTGGTACGCGACCGCACTATGTAATTTCTCAAGTTGCGACCTCTCTAATTGCTCACCCACACGGGCCACACTGATTTGGCATGCAGCTGCGTGGGATTCTTCCTTGAATAGTTCTTCTCTGGTCTTCATCATTACGGATCGCACAATAGTGGACGCGGTCCGCGTGGATCTGCCTTTGAACTTGGGCCTTCTTTGAACATTCCGGCGCGGCCGCACACCAAATCAATGCGGTCCACACAAGCTTTGACTGTTTCTCTCTCTGAATCGACCTGTGCGGTCGCACACCAAAATAGTGTGGTCCGCACAGGCTTCTTTTGATTCCTTCTGCTTCTTCCTTTAACGCTTAGCCGGTTTCACTCCTTTTTGAGCCGATTTGATGGTATTCGTCCCTTTGTCGCTCAAACCTGCAAAGTAATACACTGTAAGCAATTCAAGGCCAGTTCAACACATTTTATGCACAAAGCTCGGGCAATAAGGGGTTTAAAAGCATGCAAAGTTCCTAGTTATCAATGGTCGACGGAGGATTTTTGGAGTTGAAGGACTATTAAAGTTTTCTGGTACCTATCATAATCGCACCTGCGATTTAGGTTCCGCAGGTGTGGAGCTG
Source organism: Nicotiana noctiflora (assembly GCA_032618575.1). Taxonomy (NCBI): domain Eukaryota; kingdom Viridiplantae; phylum Streptophyta; class Magnoliopsida; order Solanales; family Solanaceae; genus Nicotiana; species Nicotiana noctiflora. Next base: position 88,481 of record JASVEL010014248.1, on the reverse strand, counting down.
CATAAGCTTCCTGACCATCATAGGAGCGGATGTTGGTGCTCCCTCAGCTTTCCGCCAGTGCGAAATATTTACCACAGATGTGGTTTCGCACCTGCGTGATTATCATCGCAGATGTGGCTCCTGGGCTGATTAATTAAAACAGTAGAAACATCATATGTTCTGTAGAAGTGGGACCGCAGCAAAAGCTGAAACAACTAGACTAAAATATGAAATTCAAGCGATTAGTTTCAAAAGTTAGAAAAATCAGATTGGAGCTCGGGAAAGGGTAATTTTGAGAGGATTTTGAAGAGGAGATCATTGGGTAACGTTTCTTTAACCCTTTCTAATAATATTCCACCAATCTTTAGTTAATTCCATCATCTAATTTCAGATTTTGAATGGAAAATGGGGAAAAACTTTATAGATCAAATTATTGAGTTTTGAGTGGGAGTTTAACCTCTAAATTAAGTGATTTTTATATAGTTAGACTCGTGTGAGTGAGAGGGTTCTAAAAATGTAAAATTTATTTGATTCCGAGACGTTGGCCTGATGGGTATTTTTGTTATTTTACCTAATCTCGCACCTTAGCTTTAAATTAAATATTAGAATCGGTTGCTTGAGATGTTATTTATGATGTGTAATTGAATTGAATAGATCTGAGCCATTTGGAGTCGGGCACTCGTGGCAAAGGCGTGGTTTCTGGTTGATTTTTGTGTCGGTTCGAGGTAAGTGGCTTGTCTAACCTTGTGCCCCTTAGGACATGATATTTGGATATTTGAATGCCTCTTACTTGAGATGACGAGCACGTACCTGAGCTAATTGTTGAAAATCCATTTTTACTTAAAGTATTTCAATTGAGTTCTTTCTTATCGGTTTATTTTAATTGTAAGCTTTTTCCTGTGTTAGCTTAGATAAGCATGTTTAGTTGACTTACTTGCCTATCTGCTTAAACTATTTAGTTTGTACTCGGTGAAGCTTGTTAGGCTAGAATTTGCTATTACTTGTTCTGAGTTTAGTATTATTCTTGTTGTTTGAGTTGTTATTGTATGTTTTAAATTTGGAACTACGAGATGGCATCCTGGGAGATCCCCTGTATGTGATATGTTCTGGACTGAGAGTGCGGGATACCAAGAGATCCCTGGCACATGTATATATAAGTATTGAGGATACCAAGAGATCCTCGGGATACCAAGAGATCCACAGGATACCAAGAGATCCCTCGTGTGTAAAATCGGGATACCAAGAGATCCCTCGCGTATATGATAAGGATACGAAGAGATCCTTGGGATACTAAGAGATCCCCGGTTATTATTTCCTTTTATGAGCAGTATTCCTTATAATGTCTTGTTTCTGCTTTTCTATTACGATTTCCCTTATTTATCCTGCTTAGATCCTCGTTGTAGACTTTATCTATAGTGTTTTTCCTTATCATATCATTTATTATGTTTTATCTCAGTAGGGCCCTGACCTTTCCTCGTCACTACCTAACCGAGGTTAGGCTTGACACTTACTGAGTACCTCTATGGTGTACTTATGCCCTTTCTGTGCATATTTTTATGTGCAGATCCAAGTAGCTCTGCCCAAGTGTATCATTCTCGAGGTAGAGAGATCTAGCAGAGACTTCGAGGTACATCTGCCGCGTCCGCAGACTAGGAGTCTCTTCCTTATTCTAGCTTTAGCAGTAAACTTTTCCTTTCGTACTATTCGTTTTAGACATTATAGAGTTAGGGCAATGTATTTACCTTCCGTTAGCTTGTGCGCCCATGAGTTTCCGGATTTTGGGGGTGATATTGTACACTTTAGCGTTTTGAGTTGTATATGCCGAGCGGCATTTATATACAATTTTTCTTTTAGTTGTTCAGTTTTAATTAATTATTCTGCAAGTTATATTATTTTGCGCATTGTTAAGCTTACCTAGTGGTTATTATTTCCTGTTATGAGCAGTATTCCTTATAATGTCTTGTTTCTGCTTTTCTATTAATGTTTCCCTCATTTATCCTGCTTAGATCCTCGTTGTAGACTTTATCTATAGTGTTTTTCCTTATCATATCATTTATTATGTTTTATCTCAGTAGGGCCCTGACCTTTCCTCGTCACACCCAATCGAGGTTAGGCTTGACACTTACTGAGTACCTCTATGGTGTTCTCATGCCCTTTCTGTGCATACTTTTATGTGCAGATCCAGGTAGCTCTGCCAAAGTGAATCATTCTCGAGGTAGAGAGATCTAGCAGAGACTTCGAGGTACATCTGCCGCGTCCGCAGACTATGAGTCTCTTCCTTATTCTAGCTTTAGCAGTAAATTTTTCCTTTCGTACTATTCGTTTTAGACATTATAGAGTTAGGGCAATGTATTTACCTTCCGTTAGCTTGTGCTCCCATGAGTTTCCGGGTTTTGGGGGTGATATTGTAGACTTCAGCGTTTTGAGTTGTATATGCCGAGCGACATTTATATACAATTTTTCATTTAGTTGTTCAGTTTTAATTAATTATTCCGCAAGATATATTATTTTGCGCATTGTTAAGCTTACCTAGTTATAGGACTAGGTTCCATCATGACATGTTCATAGAGGGTGAACTGGGATCGTGACAGGACAAGATCCATGTCTAGGGAAGATACATCCCTTAATGATATCAACCACGCTCACTAGGGGTGTGTGCAGACTTTGTAGGGGTTCCTTCAGTCCAAGCGGTGTGCAAACCGATCCCATAAATGTCACTCATAATCAGGATCTCGACTTCACTTAGTCATCAATAGCTCTAGTCTCACTCATAGGCTCACAATTGTCATAAAACTACCCGAACATGATGACATGGTATATCAATAAATAACAACAGAGATTGAGATATGATATGAACTAAATAAACATGTCTAATTAGGAAATCAATGAGATCAGTAAGTCAATGATAATAGGTGAATTTGACTATAATTATACCCTAAATAATCACACTTTATTATAAGAATAATGTTGTTAAGAGGACAAAATGCTTTGATTAGTGTTTGATTGTGTTTTACAGGTACATGTGATGCTTTGGATGCCTTAAAAAGCCATTTTGAAGCCATAAGTTGATGAAAAGGCCAAGAGAAGAGCTAAAGTGAAGAGGGCTGGACGAAGCAGTAAAGAAACAGAAGCACTGTTCATCCGTGGTCCACTCGCGGTCGCGGATGAACCGCGAAAAACGAAGCCCTCTGAATCTCGACTGTTCGCGGTCCGCTCGCGGCCGCGAACGAACCGCGGAGGTCCCAGCGGCAGTTATCCTAATTGGACTCTAATTTGTTTTCTTAGCCCTAAAACCTCTATATAAACCCCTAGTTTGCCCCATAGAGGCATGTACTTTATTTCTTCAATACTTTTGCAAGGTTTAGTAGGAGAGATTCCTCTCAAACTCTTTCTATTATTTTATATCAAGCAATTCTTTATGATTTCAATTATTATTCTTTTTGTTTCTTCAAGCATGAGTAGCTAAATTCTTTTCTAAGGTTTTGATGGAACCTATTGATAGATGAACTTATCGTTATGTGATTACAAATTGTGACTTAGATTTCTATTTGTTCAACTTCATTCTTATTGTAGTTAATTGGTAGACGTCCCAATTAGCGGTGCCTATTTAGTGTGCATAACTTGGAAAAGAGTGCATATTTAGGTTTATTGTTGAACAACACCACACCTAGGTTATTAGAGGAATCTATAATTTTAGGCGTAAAGACGGGATTAGGAATAACGAAGTCTTGGGTGCAATCTAAAGTGAACTATTCAAATTAAAGCTAGCTAGGGTAGCTCGGGAGAGTGCACTAGTAAATTATTGTAATTGCTCGGGAGAGGGTTACGATACACATAGCGTTCATGATTGATAGAATATATTAACAATTTGTATGAGCATAACGATAAGGGATTCCGTCAATAGGGGAAATCAATACCTTAGTCTTTCTCTATATTATTTCATTCAACATTCAATTCTTTCTTTTAAAGCATTCTTTAATTCTTGCAAACTAGATATTCGAAAACCATACACAAATATATATTCAAAGTTTGGGAACTTGATTCGAAAGTACTTTTGGGGTTGTGAAAGTTGCAATTGGTAGGTTAATTCTCTGTGGGATCGATCTTGGACTTATTAAACCAAGTTATATTGACTACGACCGTTGCTTGGACGTGAATCAATTTTGGCGCCGTTGTCGGGGAATTAACGGAATTATCAATTGCCATTGCCAGAACTTCAAGATTCTTGTGTATTCAGGTTCTTTCTACACTCTACATTGAATATTTTGACGTTTGTTGATTTGGGTATTCGGGTGCATGCCTAGAAAATCTGCAAGGACTGGAGAACTAATTGAAGGACTCTCAGACCCCGAGCAAACCTTCCGGGCACGTAACAAAGCCATCAAACAAATTCAACAATCTCAACAACCAATCTAACTAGACTTCGACATGGGTGACATGAACGCTCAAAACCAGCAAGCAGGCTAAACATGCAAGAGGCACAGGAGGCACAAGAAGGTGCATTGTTCGACTGGGCACAACCCACAGCGGATAATTTGGCAACTGCCATCGTTGTGCCAGCAATTCAAGCTGAGTCTTTCCAGATTACCAACAACATGCTTCACTTGTTACAAAACAAGGGATTATTCTCTGGGTCTCAGGTTGAAGATCCACAGCAGCACCTCAAGAACTTTCTATCAATATGCAAAACACAAAGGCAACCGAATGTAACTTCGGAAGCCATCAGATTACTACTTTTTCCATTCTCAGTTACAGGAGCAGCACAGATATGGCTAAACTCACTCCCAATAAACTCCATTGCAACTTGGGATGAGTTAGTCAAACAATTCCACAACAAGTTTCATCCACCCAACAAAACAGTTCAACAAATTGATGAGATTGTGAGCTTCAAACAAAAACCATTGGAAACACTACATGAAACTTGGGGGAGATTCAAAGGCATGCTTGTTATGTGTCCTCACCATGGGATTCCTGAACAGATGTTGGGTCAAAGGTTCTACATGGGACTTTCAGACAATATGAAGAATATTGTAGATGCTTCAGCAGGTGGGGCTTTTCTGAGCAAGACTTGGAGAGAGGGCCAAAATTTGCTAGACAAGATGGCTCAAAATTCCGGGTGGACGTCCAGGAATGCTCCTATCACACCAGTAGTACACTCTGTACCTCTGCATCCATCCAACACTCTAGAGGAGAACATGGCAACTTTATTGACACGGATGAGCATCCTAACAAAGAAGGTGGAAGAATCAGGGGTTAAGCAGCAAGTTCACATTGTAGATACTACCAATGGTGGTTTATGCACATCTTGCATTAGCCAACCCATAGGTAATCCATGGGCTGCAGACCAAGAACATTATCACCAGCATGAGGATATGAACTATGTGGCTAATTATGGAGGACAGCAACAAGGCAATCAAAACTGGGGCCAACAGGCTCCAGTGCAGTATAGACCTCCACATCCACAATTTAATGCAGCAGGTATGAGGCCATCACACAACATGGCTCCATATCCTAGACCTCAGAATTTCGGCAATCAGCAGCAGGGATATCATCCACCTCCACCACCACTTGGGGGTAGACAAGATGATGGGTTTGCAAGGTTGGAAGCTATGATGCAGCAGGTAATTGGGTCAAACGCTAAGACCAATGAAAGAATAGATGCACATGATGCAGCGATCAAAAATATGGAAGTGCAGATGGGGCAGATTGCTATGTCTCTCAACAACCGTCCTCAAGGGACATTACCTGCAGATACACAAACGAACCCAAAGGACCAAATCCCAAAGCAAATAATGGCAGTGACTCTGAGAAGCGGTAGAGATCTTGATGCTGAGAATGAAAGTGAAAATATTGACAGACAGGCTGAGACACCCGCGCCATTGCACATTGAACTGGATGAATCCACAGGATTGACAAAAGCCACGATCCAGCCAATTGCTGATAATAAAGAAGCACAACAGGGAGCGGAAAAAGTAGCCGAACAGGTAGAGCAGCAGGTTGAAGAAAAAGTGATAGAAAAAGAAAAATCCCAAGTCACTGGGAAGAAGAGGCCTCCACCACCATTTCCCCAAAGGTTGGCCAAACACCAAAAAGAGGAACAATACAAAAAGTTCTTCGAGATGCTCAAGCAAATTCAGGTAAACATCCCATTAATTGAAGCTTTAAAAGAAATGCCTGGTTATGCTAAAATGATGAAGGATTTGATGTCGCGGAAATTTGATTTCCAAGACTTGGCCACAGTTACACTCACCCAGACTTGTAGTGCAGTAGTCTCCAGACCCATTGCTGAGAAGCTATCTGATCCGGGTAGCTTCACCATCCCATGCACTATAGGGAATTATGCCTTCACTAAGGCTTTATGTGATTTGGGGGCAAGCATTAATCTCATGCCCTTAGTTATCTATAAGAGGTTAGGTATTGGGAGAGCCAGACCCACCTCTATGCTTTTACAGCTTGCTGACAGGACGGTTAAGCGTCCATTTGGTATTATAGATGATGTGCTAATCCAGGTTGGGAAGTTCGTGTTTCCCGCCGATTTTGTTATTCTTGATTGCAGGGTCGACGAAGAAATTCCCCTAATCCTGGGAAGACCATTCCTAGCTACTGGAAGAGCTATAATTGACTGTGAAACCGGGGAACTCAAGATGAGGTTGAACGATGAGGAGATCATCTTCAATGTGCAAAAATCCATGAGGCGCCCTAGCGAGTTCGCAAATTGCTCTCTAGTTGATGCGGTTGATGTAATAGTGGAAACCGACGATGCAGAATTGACTATCGAAGACCCACTGCAAGCATGCCTGATGAACATGGAAGAAGTAAATGGTGAATGTCTGGCCGAGTGGGTATTATCCTTGGAAGGCAAGGGATTTTGGAAGCGAGAGATCGAATTCGAACCCCTACACCTAGAAAAAAGAGAAAACCCACCAGCAAAGCCATCCATAGAAGAGCCACCGAAGCTTGAACTTAAACCACTACCATCACATCTCGGATATGAGTATTTAGGCCCTAACTCCACATTACCTGTTATTATCTCATCTAGTTTGTTAGATGTGCAGGCTCAAAAGCTTATACAGGTACTCAAGGAATGCAAGACTGCCATCGGGTGGACCATGGCAGACATAAAAGGGGATCAGCCCAGCCTATTGCATGCATAAAATCCTCCTGGAAGATGGACATAAACCTTCCAGGGAACATCAAAGAAGGCCGAACCCCAACATGAAGGAAGTGGTGAAGAAGGAGGTCATAAAGTGGCTAGATGCAGGAATAATCTTCCCAATCTCAGACAGCAACTGGGTGAGTCCGGTCCAATGTGTACCCAAGAAAGGAGGCATGACGGTGGTGAAAAACGACAACAATGAACTGATCTCAACAAGAACCGTCACCGGATGGAGAATATGCATGGACTACAGGAAACTGAATCTAGCCACTCGCGAGGATCACTTCCCACTTCCCTTCATTGATCAAATGCTTGACAGGTTGGCAGGGAGATCTCACTTTTGCTTTCTGGATGGATACTCGGGGTACAATCAAATCTCCATAGCCCCCGAAGATAGAGAGAAGACCTCCTTCACATGCCCTTATGGTATCTTCGCCTTCAGGAGGATGCCATTCGGACTATGCAATGCACCTGCCACTTTTCAAAGGTGCATGATGGCTATTTTCACCGACATGGTGGAAGACATTATGGAAGTGTTCATGGATGATTTCTCGGTGGTTGGAAATTCATTCGACGAATGCCTGGCCAATCTGAATAGAGTATTACAAAGATGCATGGAAACAAACTTAGTACTAAACTGGGAGAAGTGCCACTTTATGGTTCAAGAAGGTATAGTACTTGGGCACAGGGTTTCAAGCAAAGGCATTGAGGTGGACCGTGCTAAAGTCGACATCATTGCAAAGTTGCCTCCACCAACATCCGTCACGGCCATAAGAAGCTTTCTTGGACACGCCGGTTTTTACCGGAGGTTCATTAAAGACTTCTCCAAAATATCAAACCCTCTCTGTAAGTTACTGGAGAAAGACCATTCTTTTGTTTTTACTGACGAATGCAGGATTGCTTTTGAGGAATTGAAAAAGAGGCTGGTCACAGCACCCATCATCATTGCCCCAGACTGGGATCAACCGTTTGAGTTAATGTGCGATGCAAGTGATTATGCAGTGGGGGCAGTGCTGGGCCAGAGGAAAGATAAACTGATGCATCCAATATACTATGCAAGCAGAACTCTGAATGGAGCACAGCTAAACTACACAATGACGGAAAAGGAGATGCTAGCGGTTGTGTTTGCATTCGACAAATTTCGGTCCTATCTCATAGGATCAAAGGTAATCGTCTACACAGACCATGCAGCTTTAAGATATCTAATTGATAAAAAGGACTCTAAGCCACGCCTAATTCGTTGGGTGTTGCTTCTCCAAGAGTTCGACCTCGAAATCAGAGATAGAAAAGGCACTGAGAATCAAGTAGCTGACCATTTGTCAAGACTTGAAGGAGCTGAACTTGTCAAAGAGAGTGGGGAAATTCTGGAAACCTTTCCAGACGAGCAATTGCTCACAACTACTCTCCTGGAAGCTCCATGGTATGCTGACTACGCTAATTATCTGGCCAGTGGCATTGTTCCTTATGACCTATCATCGGTCCAGAGGAAAAGATTTTTTCGTGAAAGTCGGCACTATTATTGGGATGAACCATACTTGTTTAGGATATGTCTTGATAACATGATCCGGAGATGCGTCCCCGAGATAGAACAATCTTCTGTTTTGCAGGCATGTCACGCTTCAGCATATGGCGGTCACTTTGGAGGAATACGTACAGCTGCCAAAATACTCGAGGCCGGTTTCTATTGGCCGACGGTATTTAAGGATGCACACTTGTGGGTGAAAGGTTGCAACGAATGTCAACGCACCGGAAACATCTCTCGGCGTCATGAGATGCCAATGAATCCAATCCAGCAGGTGGAAGTATTCGATGTCTGGGGAATAGATTTCATGGGGCCCTTCATTAGCTCATACGGAAATAAGTACATACGTGTTGCTGTTGATTACGTGTCCAAATGGGTGGAAGCTGCAGCACTACCTACCAATGATGCTAAGGTGGTAGTGGGATTTTTGAAGAAGAATATTTTCACCCGGTTTGGGACTCCAAGGGCCATCATTAGTGACGGGGGCACACACTTTTGCAACCGAGCCTTTGAGAAATTATTGGCCAAATATGATGTTAAACACAAGGTGGCCACTCCATATCACCCGCAAACTAGCGGACAAGTTGAGGTCTCCAACGGGGAGATTAAAAGTGTACTGACCAAAACAGTGAACGCTACAAGAACCGACTGGTCCAGGAAGCTCGATGACGCACTATGGGCATATAGAACAGCATTCAAAACACCCATTGGCATGTCTCCTTATAAATTGGTGTTCGGAAAAGCTTGTCACTTACCGGTTGAATTAGAACATAAAGCGTGGTGGGCACTGAAACAATTGAATCTCAACTTGGAGGAAGCAGGTAAAGCAAGGTTGACCGGATTACATGAGTTGGAAGAATTTCGGTATCTAGCATTTGAAAATACAAGATTGTATAAAGAGAGGATGAAGCGGATCCATGATCAAAATATAGTTGAGCGTACCTTCAAAAATGGGGACAAGGTACTACTATACAATTCAAGATTACGACTGTTCCCAGGTAAATTGAAATCAAGGTGGTCAGGACCCTTCAAGGTAATTGAGGCATTTGAGTCCGGAGCTGTGGAAATTCAAACTATGGATGGATCACGTACCTTTAAGGTAAACGGACAGCGGTTGAAACAATACATAGGCCTGGATGACATGGAGGACAAGATAGAATTGCAGTTGGATGAACCTCAAAGGTCCAGCGAGCCGTAAAATGCGCTAAGCTGAGTCGTGCCGCGACGTTAACTCAGGCGCTACGTGGGAGGCAACCCACGAACATGTTGTAAGTAATTTAATATTAGTAGTAAGTAATAAGGATTAAAAAAAAAAAACAAATAAAAATCTTTTGCTGAAGCAGTCGAATTTTTTTTTTAACGGAGCACTGTCCGCGGTCCACTCGCGGACCGCGGCTGAACCGCGGAAAAAATACCCTCTCTGAACTTCTCTGTTCGCGGTCCATCCGCGGTAGCGAACCAACCGCGAAAAAATGCCTCCTCTGAATCTCGACTGTTCGCGGTCCATCCGCGGCCGCGAACGAACCGCGAACAGTCGCGGTCAGTTCCGCGGTCGGCAAAATTTCAAGTTTTTTTTTATTTTTTTCCCTCCCCCCTTTTCTAAACCCTAAAATAACTTAACCCCCCTTCCCCATATTTTTAAGTGTGGGGTGGGAAACCTATCTTGTACATAATGTATATATTAGTGTAGTAAGTAATATAAAATAATAAAAATACAAAAAAATCAGAAAATTTTAAAAATCCAAAAATATGAGTAGAGGACTCTTCCTGATGACGGACTATTTAGGACAAGTACTCTTGAGGGAAGTAGTCCACGTAGGAATTTTTCTTTCCTTTATCTTTTTTTTAGGTAGTGTATCATCTCACCCTTGGTTTTTCTTTTGACCACGGTTCTTTTCCAAGGGTTTTTATTTGAACCGGGTTAGGTAGATTTTTTTTTTCTTAGGATTAGAGGTAAAAGGGCAACATGTAACTCCAAATATGCACATTAGCAAAAGCGTAAATTGAACTTGAGAATGTATCATCTAAACTTGATTGTAGAATCTCAATATGCCTTAAATTGCACAATAATGCTTGCTTGAACATTGATAGATTTTGTAGATAAACCGGATTCCAAATGAGTTGCATGCCATGTGTGTGTGAGGTTTTTACTTACATTGTATGTTGTACATGATTCCTAGAACTTGCCCTGTGTGTTTGCAAAGCGAAATAGAAGTTGTTTGGTTGTAGAGAGGATAGAGGCATTTCTTTGTGTAACCCCATATATCAATAGACATGAATTCACCCGTACATTATATCTTAGTTAACCCCTTTGAGCTTTAAGCCTATTTCTTTGATAACCCTTGAATGTTCTTCAAATTATTATATTTGTTCTACTTTACCTCCTAGAAGCACTTGTATTGTAATGAATATGCAAAAGTTTAAGTGTGGGGTGAAGGGAAATTGAAAAGGGAAAATCAAGAATGAATGATAGAAAATAGTAAGCTGGCCAAAATAATATAAATGTGTTGCAAAGCAATGAGAAAAAGAGCTATATCAATGTATATATGAAAATTACAAAGGCCAGTTACACCAACAAAAGAAAAATGGGGATTAAAAGCCAATAAAGGTGAATAAATGTTTTCGGGAGACATAAGGGAGAAAACTAAAAGGGAAAGTGGTGAAAGAGAAAAGAAAAGTGCTTAGGGAGGTTAGTCACTACACCCAAAAGTATCCTACCCGTCCCATAGCCTACATTACAACCCTTAAAGACCTCTTGATCTATGATTGGATAACTCGATTAGTGGAGTATTACACTAGGGGCAAGCTTATGGTGTGTCTGTACTCATATAAATGTTCTTTGTTGAGAGTGAGTGAATTTTTCTGATATCTATAAGTTCCATGTATTTGAATTGTTAATGTGTGGGAACTTCTCTCAATAACTTTTGTGAGGGCATGTAATTCAAGAGGAAGAAGGTAAATTTGCAAGATTTTGGTAATAAGTAGAGTAAGTAATAACGTGCGGGCATGAGAATTTACAGTTAAGTAAAGATTATGCATATCTTAGGTTGTTCATGTATAATAGCTTTTGTGACATATTTTGGGGGAGACAAAAATTTTTAATTGGCCTAAGGTGTGATTAAAGGTTGCTCGAGGACGAGCAAAGGTTTAAGTGTGGGGTATTGATAATAGGTGAATTTGACTATAATTATACCCTAAATAATCACACTTTATTATAAGAATAATGTTGTTAAGAGGACAAAATGCTTTGATTAGTGTTTGATTGTGTTTTACAGGTACATGTGATGCTTTGGATGCCTTAAAAAGCCATTTTGAAGCCATAAGTTGATGAAAAGGCCAAGAGAAGAGCTAAAGTGAAGAGGGCTGGACGAAGCAGTAAAGAAACAGAAGCACTGTTCATCCGTGGTCCACTCGCGGTCGCGGATGAACCGCGAAAAACGAAGCCCTCTGAATCTCGACTGTTCGCGGTCCGCTCGCGGCCGCGAACGAACCGCGGAGGTCCCAGCGGCAGTTATCCTAATTGGACTCTAATTTGTTTTCTTAGCCCTAAAACCTCTATATAAACCCCTAGTTTGCCCTATAGAGGCATGTACTTTATTTCTTCAATACTTTTGCAAGGTTTAGTAGGAGAGATTCCTCTCAAACTCTTTCTATTATTTTATATCAAGCAATTCTTTATGATTTCAATTATTATTCTTTTTGTTTCTTCAAGCATGAGTAGCTAAATTCTTTTCTAAGGTTTTGATGGAACCTATTGATAGATGAACTTATCGTTTATGTGATTACAAATTGTGACTTAGATTTCTATTTGTTCAACTTCATTCTTATTGTAGTTAATTGGTAGACGTCCCGATTAGCGGTGCCTATTTAGTGTGCATAACTTGGAAAAGAGTGCATATTTAGGTTTATTGTTGAACAACACCACACCTAGGTTATTAGAGGAATCTATAATTTTAGGCGTAAAGACGGGATTAGGAATAACGAAGTCTTGGGTGCAATCTAAAGTGAACTATTCAAATTAAAGCTAGCTAGGGTAGCTCGGGAGAGTGCACTAGTAAATTATTGTAATTGCTCGGGAGAGGGTTACGATACACATAGCGTTCATGATTGATAGAATATATTAACAATTTGTATGAGCATAACGATAAGGGATTCCGTCAGTAGGGGAAATCAATACCTTAGTCTTTCTCTATATTATTTCATTCAACATTCAATTCTTTCTTTTAAAGCATTCTTTAATTCTTGCAAACTAGATATTCGAAAACCATACACAAATATATATTCAAAGTTTGGGAACTTGATTCGGAAGTACTTTTGGGGTTGTGAAAGTTGCAATTGGTAGGTTAATTCTCTGTGGGATCGATCTTGGACTTATTAAACCAAGTTATATTGACTACGACCGTTGCTTGGACGTGAATCAGTCAACAACAAGAAACGACCACTATGGGGCCCAACAATACCTTGCATATAGCCCAAACATGATCTCTAGCATGATTGCAACTCGGTTATTTTATCTCATGGTAAAAAAAACACGGGTATCAATAAGATAGGACCATTTACAATCGATGGAATCGACCAGGTCCTAATTCACGCTGTGCACCCCCGCACACCGATCACTTGACATGTGCTTCACCTCAATTCCAATCACATATCACATAATTCGGGGTTCCAAAACCCTCTGAACTATGTTTGAAAGTGTTACTCGAGGCAAAAAAATACTCCAATACGCCTTTGTGTCTCAAATCGGTCTCCAAACGTCCTGAATCTAGCCACAAGCAGTACAATACAATCAATATAGGCTAACGGAATGAATTACACAAGAAAATGAGAATTTATAAGCCAAAATACAAAATTGGCCAAAAATTAGCCCCCGGATCCACGTCTCGAAAATCCAACAAAAGTACAAAATCCGAAAGCCCATTTACTCACGAGTCTAACCATACCAAGTTTTTCCATATCCATTAAATAAATCTCATTCAAAACCTCAAAAATCTAGCCTAAGAACTCTTCCTTTTTCATCACAAATCACAAATTAGATGATGTGATTAAAGGCATAGTCATGAAATTTGACCAAAATTAGATAGGAATCACTTAGCCCAAACACCTACGCAAGAATCTCTCTAAAAATCGCCTTCTACCGAGCGCCCAAATCAATTTTATGTTATGAACTCAACCCCTCATTTTTGAATCTTATATTCTACCCAAATATACCTTCTTCGCGAACGCCGCCTTTCTCTTGTGTTAACCACCCAAACTCACCCGAGGCCCCCAGGACCTCAACCAAATATACCATCAAGTCCGAAAATATCATACGAACTTAGTAGAACCCTGAAATCACCTAAAAACATCAAAACATATGAATTGCACAAGGATTCAAGCCTAATGAACTTTGAAATTTTTAATTTCTACAAATGACATAAAAACCTATAACACTACTACGTTCGATTGGCCTCAAATTTTACAGACAAGTCACAAATGATCCCACGAACCTACTCCAATTTTTATTAATTTAATATGACCTCGATATCAAAAAGTTCACTCCTGGTCAAATCTAGTAGGAGCTAATGGAATAATCAAAATACAAATCCGAGATCATTAATACATAAGTCAATATCCGATCAACTTTTCTAACTTAAACTTTCAATTAAGAGACTAAGTGTCTCCATTCACTCTGAAATCTCCTCTGACCCGAACCAACTAACCCGATAAGTCATATAACAACTGTAGAGAAAGGATCACTAAATGGGGAAACACGGATACAACTCTCGCAACTACCGTCCGGATCGTTATATTATATTTATTCGGTATGATTATAGTAATATGAAGATATTCAATTTTTATTTCATTTATAGTTTTAATATGCCAACCACTTTGGCTAATATATTTGGAACTCAAAAAGTTACTTTTGAGGCTTACCAGAATATCAATATCATAAATAATTTTATTCATTCGGGTAGTAACAAATTAATTTGTCTGGAGCTCTTAATTTATTTTGTAGTACAATATCTTTTGTCACACTATCCATTTGGTGAATGTCTCATTCGAGGGGAAAATCATACCATAATAATTTTTATGGTCAAAATCATCATAAGAAAATAATTTCTTGCTTTAACTTAGCCTTTAATAACCTATTATAAGGCATGCTAAAATGTTTTTGGAGTACTACATATACGTAACCAATGACATATTCATGTAACCACACAATAATATTCATTATTGTTCTTTCTCTCAAACCTTCCGGTAAATGTGAGTTGTAGTATTTATTCAACATGATAAACACATTCTTATGCATAATTTATATCACACACACACACACACACACACACACACACACATATATATATATATATATATATATATATATATTTTTTTTTTCATATTCGCTTTCAATAGGTCTGCATCTACAATGCTTATCACAAGCCACAGTTTCAAGGAATGAACTATAATCATGTGAACGTGTCTCATATTAACAGACCACAAATCTTTTCCTTTGAAGGTTAATTTTGAAAACCCATATTTTATTCTCCTTTTTTACAATTAGCATAATAATGACTATTATTATTTGGTCTTTGGCACGCCCGCGTTCATTGGTCAGCCACTTGTCTTTATTTAGATTTATTATGTATTACTGTCACATTTACTTTTAGAATGACGCGAATCAAGTGGGACAAGCTTCATGCTTTTACATGAAAAATATATTATTTTTTATTAGTCATTATTATATTATCAATATGGTGTATTGGGATTCAAACACATTGTCTTACCCATATAAAGGCACGTTGGAACTCGAATCTAACGTCTTTTCTTCAGCATAGTGCATTGAGACTTGAACCCACCCACTTATCCTCAATCAATGGCATCATTACTCCGGTCACCATTAGACTTTAAAATATAAACAATTCCGATGGTTATAAGTGAAAACTCATCTACTGAAAAATAAAACTTAATAGTATTTGTATCATCTTATCACATATTTAATTTGATGCAAAAATTGAACTATATTATCAAAAGATCTAGAAAGCTAAGTAGCGGGTAGCCATACAATCACATATCTCAATCAGGATATTAAAGCACATCATATGTTGTTGCTCCTTAAAGATTATTTTTAAATATGATTCTTGAATAAGTAATCTAAATAGTTAGTATGAACCATGATATAAGTATTATTATATATCTTACATGTGTCTAAAGCAAAATATTAATTAGCGTAATATATATTTCCGCTAACAAAATAGAAGCAAGTCACTTTTCCAGGTTGATATGAGTGCACCTAAAGATTTTTTTTTTTAATATCATTAAAACTATACGTGCATAGTAACTTCACTTGTACTATTACTTGTCAGATTACTTTGGTGGCTTGGAAAGCAATTAAGCGAAGTGGCGGCAGAAATATGTTAGATCTAATTAAATACAACTACTTTATTATAGGCGATGCCCCATCTCAGAATTACAGTCTAACTTACCAACGACATGAAATGTCAACTTGTCACTTGGGAAAGCAGCAAAAGCAATTGTAGCTTCCGGCCGACGAAGGGTGGAAAACGAAAGGCGTTTGCTGGTCCCCCTGAGCCGATGGAAGGCATTCATCTTTTATGGGAAATATAAGAAAAATATAGTAATTCGTGATGATAACATGTTAAAATTTAGTTCAAAATAATAATATAAAACAAGGAAAAAAAAAGATATATAAATGTGTATAATATGATGCCGAAATCATGGGGAAAAATCATGGAAGAAGTTATTAAGGTGTCGAAGTTATAATCATAATGATAAGAAGTAGTGGGAAGTTAACGAAGAAGAAAAGTATAAACATAAATATAATATTTCATAACATTAAACTCAATTTTCACTTTACTGGTGAAGATTTGAATTTTCACTTGTAATACCCTCTCAATTTTATAGTAGCAATTATGACAAAAGCGGCTCAAATTTTACTTTAATTACAACTTATAAGTTTAACTAGTGATGTTATGCCCGGGCTAAGCCCGGGCCCAATGACTATTTATATACAGTCAGACATTTCTATAACAATTATTCTCTATAAAAGCTAAATTTTTGTCGAATCAGTTTTTATGTTATAATATATGTTATAACCGATGTTATGTTATAGTATATATACTCCATGACAAAAATATCGAAACAAATGAGATTGTTATATAGGGGTTTGATTGTATGAGCAATCCTTCTAGAGTCTCCTATGCGGCATTTTCATATATATCCACTTTTGGGATCACCGTTGAAGTTATACCTGCATTGCACAAAAAAATTCAAAGTATACCCGCTCAGATCCGAAGTAGTTCAATCTCTTCAATACAACTTCATAAATCAAATATGAAGTTCTTCTATTCTTCAGATGCAACTTCAGAAATTCGAATCTTAAGAGGTTCAATCTTTTCAATGCAATTTCAGAAATCAAATTTGAAGTACTTCTATCTTTCAAATGCGACTTCAATAACTTAAATCTCAAGTAGTTCAATCTATTGAATGCAAATGTCAGATATCGAATCTTAAGTTCTTAAGCATAAAGTTGTTCTTCGATTTTCAATAATCCAGTACATAATTCAATGTCAAAATATACTCTAAATGAGCTTAAATTTGAAATCACTTTCAAATATCATTAAAAATAAATCTCAATCATCAAATTATCAATACCAATAATAAATTTAACAAACTCAATTTACAACTAAAAAGAAGAAGAAGAAACTTTAAGCACAAAGAAGAAGAAAACAACAGTAAATAAGAAGAGAAAGGTTTATACATTTGAAGTTATCCAAAAACTGGGAATCAGTTAAAAAAATTTTAGAAAATGAATACAAATTCAATGGGTGATGCGAAATTGGGTACCACATGAAAATTTTACCCTCTACGTTACCCGAGTTCCTATTTTTGTATTTTAGTTATGGTAATCTTGATTTTAAGTATAATATTAAGCAATATGTTACTGAAATTTTCCGAAGCACTAATTATCATATCTTATTGGTCTAGAAAAAGCATCTGCGTAAAAAATAGAATTACATATGTCCTTATTTCTGAAGTATCGAACTTCATTTTTTATGTATTATAAATTTTTAAAAGTAATTTAATTTAAAAATTAAAGTATAATAGTAAAATATCTCAAGCCGAAGAACTAATTTTAAAAAAATATTCTTATTAGTAATTTCTTTGTCTCATTATATGCCTTAAATTTGGTTAGAGAGTAAAACGACATTATTGGAAACTAAATAGTGATTAACTGTACCTCAATTTTTTTCAAAATTAATAAAATTAATTACTATTCTTATATGTAAGCAACTGCAATATTCTTGAGCATTGTAGTAAACTACCATTTCTTAATATAGTTGGCATCTATAACGAGGTTATAATTTTATTTCATAAGTTATGGATTACTTTCTATGCAATAATTTGTATTTTATGTAATTAAAATAATGACCATTTAAAAAGCTAATCACATACGAAATACAACTTCAAGAACTTTTTTTCCTTTTTAGCTTCAGTCAAATCAAATTATCCAAATGACCTCTAAAATAATTAGAAATAAAATAAACACTAAAGTTGCATTATAAAATAGCATAAGTTAATCATGCGTTAAATTTGATCCAAAATCTTTTGGCCTTTTTAAAAATATTAAGAATGAATTGATTTTTTTAATGTTGTTCTTGGAGTAAAGAGTTTAGTATTATTTGTTCTACTTTTATTGAATAAATTAAAGTTAATACAATCAATTTTATTATTAATTAATGCTTAAAGATAATTTTTTTTAATATGTATAAAATAATCAAAAAATTAATTAAAACAAATCGGAAGAAGTAAGATTTAGGCATATTATTCTTCGACGAAATTATTCTATGTAAAAAATAATAGTATTGATATTTTGGCTTTAGACTTAATGCTTACTTGTATGAAAATGTATACTTGTGTCTTTAATTTTGCTTTATTAAGAGTTTGGCCGATTCCTACATGAGAATGAAGAGTTAGGTGTGAAATGTAAAATTTTTGTGGGCCCACATAATTAGATGAGTGGTTGTTTTTATGAAGAATAAACGTAGCACATAGAATGAAAATTAAAGCTGGACCCACACTTTGCAGCAAATGGGAGGGCAAATTTGTCAAGTCACATAAAAACTTGCATGACAATTATAATTCTTAACCAATAATAGTGTTCTATTTAATGAAGTTACGAAAATACCCCCAAGCAGGCATGTTGACCATCACCTGCTTATGCTTTCTTATATAAACTACTCCCTCCGGTCCAAAATAAGTGATTTTTTAGCCCTTTTTTGTGGTCCAAAATAAATAATTTTTTCGGATTTCAAGAATGACTTAATGATGTTTTTTCTACATTGTCCTTGGAGTAAATATTATTGGAATATGTGTTAGGAGTGTTTATATGAGATAGTAAGGTTAAAATGGTCAATTTTATTGCTAATTAATGCTAAAAGGTGACTTTCTTAATATGTGTGAAAACATCCAAAAAATCACTTATTTTGGACCGGAGGGAGTACTACTAGTACTTTTGAAATTTTTAAAGAGTTCCTCGTTTCGGGATCACTCCGAAGTCCAAACATTCCTCACACATTACAATATCTAAGATATACTACTCCCTCCAGTCCAAAATAAGTGATTTTTTAGCTTTTTTTTATGATCCATAATAAGTAATTTTTTCGGATTTCAAGAATGACTTAATGATGTTTTTACTACATTGTCCTTGGAGTAAATATTATTGGAATATGTGTTAGGAGTGTTTATGTGAGATAATAAGGTTAAAATGGTCAATTTTATTGCTAATTAATTCTAAAATATGACTTTCTTAATATGTGTAAAAATAAAAAAAAAATAAAAAAAAATCACTTGGACCGGAGGGAGTATTATTTATTACTATTTCGTATGTGTGTTTGTATTCGATGCCGTTTTTTGAATTAAATAAACAACTCCATATGAGGTCGTCATTCTACTCGCTCTCTTCTTCTCACCAACAATTTCTTCCCTTATCTCTTTCCCTCTCCTCTCTTCCCTTTCATTATTCTTCAATCTCAACCCAAAAACTCCATTTCTGCAACAAAAAACTTGTCGCACAAATGTCAAACCCTACCCTGAATCCGAACCCAAACTCCGATCGTTTAAAAGAACTGAAAGAATTCGACGAATCCAAAATCGGAGTTAAAGGCCTTGTAGATAAGGGACTTACTACTATACCCAGTTTCTTCATCCACCCATCAGAACCACCAACCCCGGAACCCAAAATCCGACCCGGTTACAAACACTCAATTCCCGTTGTTGACTTCTCTGCCCCTCGGTCAACCCTCGTCGACCAAATTCACCAAGCTTCGACGACCCTCGGATTCTTCCAGATTATCAATCACTCAGTCCCCGTAGAAGCCATAAACAGAATTGTGGGGTCCATAAAAACATTCAACGATCAGCCCGATGAAGTAAAAATGAAGTATTACAGTAGGGACATGTCACGTGGAGTAGGGTACTCCACGAACTTCGATTTGTACAACTCCAGAGCTGCCAGTTGGAGGGACACGTTGCAGATGAGGTTGGATAAGAAATCTATATAGTTTATCATTTTGTTTTTTTCTGGTTTTTCTTTAGTTAACGTCTAAGTGGATTTTGTAATAGTCAAAATTCATATGGAAAAAGTTTTCTAGTGAGAGTAAGTTTTGCAATATTACAAATAAGGGTGCTAGTTTTCTTGTAATGAGATTATGAATGAATTATTTTTTGGGTTATGTTATGCTTCAGGTTGGGTCCCACACCACCGGATTGGGAGCATGTGCCGGAAGTGTGTAGGTATACGGTAATTCAGTGGGATAAAGAAGTGGTGAAAATAGGGGAAGAGTTGATGAGTTTGTTGTGTGAAGGGTTAGGTGTGAAGGAGGATAGATTGAAGGAGTTATCTTGTTTGGATGCGAGAGTTATGGCTGCACATTATTATCCGTATTGTCCGCAGCCGGAGTTGACGAAGGGGTTAACGCCACATACGGATCCTGGCGTCTTGACGGTGTTGGTGCAAAATGAGGTGACTGGCTTGCAAGTTAAGTTTGGAGATGACTGGGTGGATTTGGAGCCCATTCCGGGGGCTATTATTATTAATATTGGTGATATCCTTCAGGTATGCTCTACGCTAGCTCGTAACTAGACTTGTATAGTTTGCATGCTTGGAGGCCTCTTATGGGTTAATGTAGTATGTTTTTAGCCTTAGTATATATATATATATATATATATATATATATATATATATATATATATATATATATATTTGTTTTATAACTGAGAAATTAGTTGCTTCAAAGCTCGATGGATTGTGGACCTGTCGTCTACCATTCTTCACATAAATATGAGACTTGGTTCACAGCCGTTTCAAACTATCATGTCTCGTGGCTACCTCACATTTCTTGTTGTACTACCATTACCATTGAACCACAACCCTGGAATGAGTTTAATACAATCTACTGAACCACATTTTATGTTTAGTGTAATATATAGTTGTGAGATGGAATCTTATCTCTGAACTTATAAGATGTCATTAGTGATTGGAGATACATTGATGGAAAAATGCAAAGTTGTAGGACTTTATGTTTGGCGTCAATTAAGGACAAAGTTAGACCGACTCCTAAACTTAAGGGACATTTAGTTCAAAACCTCCTACTAGGTGGTTAGTGAAATATTTGAGGGATGAATTTAGTCAATGCCGTGAACTGTTTTTTGAAAAGGAAGTCAAGGCTGTGAATATACTGGATGAATTTGATCATTTTCTCACGTAGTCACGTTAAAGTCAAAGATGCCTATTGTTGGACCAGGATTAATCCAAAAAACAAACTCGGAGACTTATATAAGTTCAGATTGAAGATTTTAGGCCAAAGTTAAATAGCAATTTCTAAATTTAAGAGACCATTTAAGTTAGAAATGTGTCCAAGGTCTATGCTGTTTACTTTATCATATGGGTTCGTTAAATTCATTAACTTATTAGAAAAAGGAAGAGGGTATGTCCAATTCGTTTGTGTTTATGCATGATTGATGCTTATCTTTCTGATGGTTTCTGATTATAAACTACGGAAAAGGGCCTAAAATACCCCTCTACTATAGGAAATAGCATATCAAAGCCCTCCGTTAAAAGTTGGCCCCTTATATGCCCCTCCCGTCTAAAAATGGGCTCAAAAATGCCCTTATCCACTAACGGAAGATATGTAAATCCACGTGGAATTATATTAAAACGTAGAAGGGCATTTTAGACTCTTTTCGGATTGAACAAGATCATATACGAGTCAGTTATAGTAGTCAATTCTCAAATACTTCACTCCATATCAGTTTACTCACACACCAATTTTAAACTAACAAACTAATTATCACATCAAGTAACTCAATCACAGACACAAACTAATTATCACAACAAGTAACTCAATCATAGACAGAAATATTCAAATAAATGGGAATGACTTCATTATATCCTTGCAAAAAAAATTATTACATGATAAAACATAATAATTAAGACACAATACACTAACATTATATATCGTTTCCCGCTAATGCAAAGAACATAACAAAACATACCAATATCCCACAAAAAAAAATCCATATCTTCTTTCGACATTTAGCATCACGCAGAGGTGAGTACTCTAAATCAACCACTTTCTTCATTAGAACATTTCTTTCCAATTCTAAGGATTCTATTCCTCCATGATCGACGAGCATCATAACATTCTCAAGATCGACAACTTTCCTTTGGAGTACTTTCTTTCACGAATTAGAGCTTCCTTATCGTTCTTTAAACTGCATATGAGATTTGAAATTCTAGGAGGAAGCTCATCATCTTGTCATTCCCAATAGGAACATTTTCATCCTAAAATAAAATAAAAAAATTACAGTCTAATCGAAATAATTAAAGGAACCCATCAATAAATTTACATACCTCATGCTTAGGGCACTTGAAAAATATTGTCCCATCAGCATTTAAAGGAGTCCACGCCATGAAATAATTAGCAATAAGTCCACAACGACACCTCCTAATCGACACATTTAAGCTACTCGGACTTTGCGACAATGTCTTAGAGAAATCTCCAAAACAAACCGATAAAGATGAAAGACAATTAAACCTAAACTAGAACTCAACTCGAAATCGACAAGGCGACCCAATTAGTAGGAGAAATCAGACATCAATGAAGGGTCTAAAATAGGTATTTGAGTAAACTGATATGGTGTGATGTGCTTGAGAATTGACTACTATAACTGACTCGTATATGACCTTGTACAATCCGAAAAGGGTCTAAAATGCCCTTCTACGTTTTAATGTAATTCCACGTGGATTTACATATCTTCCGTTAGTGGATAAGGACATTTTTGAGCCCATTTTTAGACGGCAGGGGCATATAAAGGCCCAACTTTTAACGGAGGACTTTGATGTTCTATTTCTTATAGTAGAGGGGCATTTTAGGCCCTTTTCCGTATAAACTATATGGATGCATGAAAAGATGTTAGAAGGTGAAGTGGCGACCAATGAATGTTTTGGATAGTTGATGAACTCTTTTATGTAGCTAGTTGCCTATGATAAGTCCAACTCTTTTGGATAGCTTTTGCTTTTTCTGACATAAGCATTGGGTGCAAAGGAAAAGAGAAGCTTGTACAAAGGGGATGAATGTCCTGATCTTATATGTCACTTATTTTTAAACATTAAATGTTTGAACTTGGAATATTTCACAACGCTTAAGTGTAACTTGTAAGGTGGAATGATTCTCTAACTGCTCCAACTGTTATTATTTAGCTTCAGTGAATGCATTTGCATGTTGCTCCTGGAAGTAACAAATTTCAACTTTTGGACGTTAAAGCATTAAACATGTTTTAGCATTAGAAACTGTGAGAAGTTTAACAATTGTTCATTTTATGGCTCAAATTTTTATGTTAAGACACCAATATGTGGATTTGAAAGCATCCTTGTGCCTTTTGTTATATGTTACTGACGAACTGATCTTATATTTTACTAGTTCGAGGAGATGTTAAAATGCCTATACAAAGGTGTCATACTAGACCAATACAAATCATTTGCATTTGTTTCTCGACTGTTCTTTTGCTAAGGAACTATAACATAGATGCTTAGTATCTTTGAGGAACACTTAGTTATCCCCATATACTGATTGGCTTTAGTCATGCGCCTAACATAATGATATTATTTTAACAGCTGTGCCAAGAATAGTAGAATCTGTTGCTGAAATATGGTGCATTAGGTACTTAATCATTGTAGTGGCAAATGATTCATAGGCCGATACTTTGTGAGATGAGTTTAGGATGGAGTACTTCTCATCGAGAAAATTTCGTTTCTTATAGAAGAAAGCCTACCATCTTTCACTTTTTTTGTTCGGACTCTTGTGCTAAAGCACGGCCACATGTCTCCAAGTTTGATTTCCAAGATTAACATGCTTGTAGGGTTCACGAGAGTACAAATTTCAAATTCCATTGCTATTGATCCAGCATTTTAATTTCTATTGCTGAATGTTGAGTTAACACCGACCCTCGTCTCGTCTAGAGTCTGTCTCCATACCTCTAGCCTCTCGTTAACACCGACCCTCATCTCATCTACCAGGACTATGTCATCAGCAAATAGCATACACCAAGGCACATCCCCTTGAATATGACGTGTTAAAACATCCATTACTAAGGCAAACAAGAGATGGCTAAGCGCAGATCCTTGATAGAGCCCCATAACCATCGGAAAATGGTCTGAGTCGCCACCCACTGTCCTGACCCTAGACTTAGCTCCATCGTACACGTCCTTGATTACTCTGATGTAGGCTTCCAACACGCTCTTAGCCTCCAGGCACCTCTATAGCACCTCCCTAGGGACCTTGTCATACGCCTTCTCCAAGTCGATAAACACCATGTGCATGTCCTTTTCTTATCCCTGAACTGTTCCACCAATCTCCTGACAAGGTGGATAGCTTCTGTAGTGGAGCGACCCGGCATGAAACAAAACTGGTTCATCGATATAGACATCATCTCCCTCACCCTCGCCTCGATCACCCGCTCCCAGACCTTCATGGCGTGACTTATTAATTTGATGCCCCTATAGTTGTTGCAACACTGGATATCCCCTTTGTTCTTATACAAGGGCACCACTGTACTCCACCTCCACTCCTCCGGCATTCTTTTGGTTCTGAAGATCGCATTGAACAACCTGGTGAGCCACTCCACTCCTGGCTTACCCATGCATTTCCAGAACTCTACCGGGATTTCGTCTGGCCCGGTCTCGTCTAGCCCGGTCGCTACGCAAAGCCCCCATGACCTCTTCCACCCTAATGCGCCTGCAGTACCCAAGGTCTCTATGACGCTCTGACTGCTCCAGCTCCCCTAGCTCTATGTCTCGATCCCCCTCCTCGTTAAGAAGGTCTCGAAAGTACGCCTGCCACCTCTGCTTGACTTGAGACTCCCCCATCAGAACTCTACCATCCTCGTCCTTAATGCACCTAACTTGGTCTAGATCCCGAGCCTTCCTCTCCCTTACTTTAGCCAACCGGAATAACTTTCCGTCCCCGCCTTTCTTCCCCGATTCCTCCCCCATAATCTATTGTAAAAACTAAAAACAATGGTACTACTCGTTTAGCAAAACAGCCTCGCCACCTTATAGCTCTCTCTGTTCACCCGTCATTCTTCCTCGCTTGTGCTCCCTGCCAACTTCGCAAAAGCTGCTTCACCTCCACTTTTCCTCGTACTACATCGTTCCACCACCAGTCACCCTGATGTCTGTCTAAATAGCCTTTGGCTACCCCAAGCACATCCCGCGCTGCCTCCCTAACCAGATTCGCCGTCTCTGACCACATTGCGTCTGCTACCCCAGAACTTCTCCAAGCTCCACCATCAACTAACCTCCTCTCCAACTGCTTTCTCTTTAGTCAAAGCACTCCATCTAATTCGCGGTTGGCCTCGAGCACCCCTCTGCTTTTTCTTCACCCAGAATCCGACATCCATCACTAGGAGTCTATGAAGAGTTGAAAGGGATTCTCCCGGAATAACCTTGCATTCCCTATACAGACCTGTATCGCTCCTTCTGAGAAGGAGGTAATCAATCCGAGTCCTCGCCGCCGAACTTTTGAAGGTGATCAAATGCTCCTCCCTCTTCTGAAATGTCGAGTTTGCAATCAGAAGCTCGGAAGCCCTAGCAAAATCCAACAGCGCAGTGCCTCCTCCGTTCCTAACCCCAAGGCCAAAGCCACCGTGCACCTCGCCATAACCACTAGCATCTGCCCCAATATGGCCATTAAACTCCCCTCCAATGACAAACTTCTCAGATTGGGGAATTGTAAGGCCCCGTAAAATTTTTGTGCATAAAACCTAGTAGCCTCCTCATCTAAGCCCGCATGCGGTGCGTAAGCGCTGATGACGTCGAGGACGCAACCCCCGATAACCAACTTAATAGACATTAACCTATCGTTCACTCGCCTAACCTCCACCACGGACTCCCTAAGATCCTTATCCACCAGGATGCCCACTCCATTCTTACCCCTCACGAACCCAGAGTACCAAAACATAAACCCGTCTACATCCCACGCCTTCGTCCCTTTCCACCTAGTTCCTGAACACAGGCTATGTTGACCCTCCTCTTCTGAAGAATCTTCGCCAACTCAATGGACTTACCCGTCAGAGTGCCTATGTTCCACGACCCGATCCTTAATCTATGAGCCTCCGCTACCCTCTTCCCACTCTTACCTCCCGCCCTACCCGCAGAACCGCTCCTTGCCCCCCTACTCACCCCTGCCACCGCCCCCACCCCCCCGAGGATTAACATATTCAATGATAAACATCCATTAACATGACACCCATCATTGGGTCTGTTTGACCAAGAGATGTTACACCTTTTGATTAAACCAATCTTAATATTAGAAGAAGGATAAATCTCAGTTAAAAATAATAAAATCTAGATCAAGTGATAAAGGAAGTAAGCAAAATGAATGATGGTAGCTAATATGTTGGAATCAATTGAATGTTCATAAATGTGATAACCTAAATGCTTAATCAATCTAAATAGATGTAGTCGGCACAGAAAATAAATAAGTATGAGATGATTGTGGAATCTTTGGATCTTATCAATATCGTATAATGAAGTATGTTAAGGTTGCGTAATCAATGAATAATGATGTTCTTGTATTTATTTTCAGATGAATCTTTTACAAAGTGTTCTTTTGTCTTTTGCCTGAAATCCCTCTTTCTTAACTAACTTTTCCTATTTATAAGGGACAATCTTCCAAGAAATCCTAAAAAGTACAAAAAAAATATATTCGGAAAACATGTTCTTACTGTCTCTTACTAGGTTTACTCTGTCGTTGACATCTCATCTTACCTGATTGCTCTTAGTCGACGTCCTTCATCACGACCATCAGATGTTGCGTCGCAGTAACCTCATTCCACGTCTTGCTTGACAATTGTCGTGGTTTTCAAATTTGGACCCATACAGTTAGTCCCTCCGCTTGTTGAGGTCGTGGCCCTGCACGTCCTTGATAAGCGGACGCCTCCTATACTCGCGAAGAAATTTGGCTGTTGAATTATACCGATTTATACCGATTTGACCAGTAAAGAAAGAGCAGCGTGTTCCACTGTGTCCAAGAAAGAGTAGCGTGTTCCACTGTGTCCTAGATGGTGTAGCTTATTGGGAAATGACGTTACTCCCACGTGCGTCATCGTCATGCGTATTCCCGAGACAGAGATTGATCGCTTATCGCTTTGATTTTGGTGTCATGGACAACCTTCCGCTTCGATTCTAGCGCCACCCAACCCTATAAATAGGTGAATGTTTTGTTTTTTCAAGAACTTTTAGCCATTTCTTCTCGTGTATGTATTGTCTTCTTCGGTCATCCCTTCTTGGGTCTTTAACTCTGGTTTCGTGATTTTTCTTCTCATCTTTTTCGTTCTTCATTCTTTGTTTCACGTTTTACCATCATACCTTCGGCTATCAAAAATGCCCAGAACGCATCGATCACACGAAGAGATTTCTGACGCCACCTCGTTATTCATGGCACCTCCTTCTAGTGGTGAGGATATGGCAGTGGAGGAGGGAACAACTTTCCCATCGTGGAGGAGATACTCCTGAGAAACCCTATGTCCCCGAATGATTTTCACAAAGAACCTGCCTCTTCCCCCACTTCGGTGGTTTCTGAGATTGAGCAGGCTCATATACATGACCTTCGGTCTACGTACAACATTCCTCCGATGTTGATTGAGATGGTTCCGGCTGGGAGGGACCTTGTGGAGGTCCATAGATTGGGGTATTGTGCTTTTTACGTATATCACTTTGTGATCGGCCACACCCTCCCTCTTCTTCTGTTGGTGGAGGAATTCTGTCGGTTCTACAAGATCTGCTCGACACAACTTTCTCCGTATACGTATAAGATTTTTCTGGTACTGATGAAGTATGCGGGGTGTGAATTGGCTTTCATCACCTTTTACATTTGTTTTCCCCGAGTTTTCATAGGGGCAGTATAATTCACTTGAGGCATCGTGGGATCAAGGGGCTGGTGGTCGAGATGGACAACCGGGCAAGCCGCAAATTTTGGCACAAATACTTCGTTCGTTAGAACTGATCACTTGGTGTCAGACCCCGCTGGATTCCCGAAGCGGTGGAATCATAACCGTAGGTGTTGATACTCGTTTACTTTTGTTCTTTCCAATTTTGTACTTATTCGTAACTTTCCTGTGTAGTTGTAAGGCGTACACCCTGTCCCATTGTCGGTATTGATGAGTGTGTAGCCCGTGTACTACCTTACGTGGTGGGGACTCGAGATTGGCCCGCTTTCCTCAAACACTTTGGGCTGAAGGTTCCATCCGGTAAGTATCCCCTTTATTTTGGCCTTTGGCTGCTTGCTGTCATTTATTGATATGATATTTTTGTGATGATAGGTCGTAGGGCTTCTAAGAAGAAGGATCTAGTCCTGGTATTTTGCCAGGGATGCAGTTTGCCCCCGAGTACGTCCGAGGAGGCCGTTCTCAATCCGTACCGGCTAGAAACTCTTCCTGTGAAGTCATTGTACGGGATGAGATCTCCTCTCGACCTGTCTATCACCTCATGGATGAGCCCTCTAACGGGGATGAATCACCATCGAGGAAGAGGAGGAGGGTAGAGCTTGGGAAGCCCTTAGAGCTAAAGACCCAAGAAGAGATGACCAAAGAAGACAATACATACACAACAGAAGTTCTTGAAAAAACAAAATCTTCACCTATTTATATGGTTGGGTGGCCCTAGAATCGAAGCGGAAGGCTGTCCATGACACCAATACTGAAGCGACAAGCAATCAGTCTCTCCCTTGGGATACGCGTAATGATTACGCACGTGGGAGTGACATCATTTCCCGATAAGCTACACCATCCAGGACACTGTGGAACGCACTACTCTTTCTTTACCGGTCAAATCGGTATAATTCAGCAGCCAAATTTCTCCACGAGTATAGGCGACGTCCGTTTATCAAGGACGTACAGGGCCACGACCTCAACAAGCTAAGTGACTAATTGTATAGGTCCAAATTTGGCAACCACGACAGCTACCGAGTAAGACGAGGAATGAGGTAACCACGACGCAACGTCTGATGGTCGTCATGGTGAAGGACGATGACTAAGAGTGGTCAGGCAAGACGAGATATCAATGGCAGTGTAAACCTAGTAAGAATATGCTTTTCGAATATTTTTATGATGTACTTTTTAGGGTTTCTTGGAAGATTGTCCCTTGTAAATAGGAAGAGTTAATTAAGAAAGAGGAGATTCACGCAAAAGACAAAAGAACACTTTGTAAAAGATTCATTTGAAAGTAAATACAAGAACAACCTTGTTCATTGATTACACAATCTTAACATAGTTCATTATACCATATTGATAAGATCTAAAGATTGCACAATCATCTCATACTTATTTCTTTTCTGTGTGGAATGCATCTATTTAGGTTGTCCCATTTATGAGCATTCAATTGATTCCAACATATTAGCTACCATCATTCATCTTGCTTACGTGATCTAGATTTTATTATTCTTAAATGAGATTTACCCTTTTTCTAATCTTAAGATTGGTTTAATCAAAGGGTTTAACATCTTTTTGTGAAACAAGGTCCACAACCTTAGTGTTAAAGTTAGCTACTCATAACTAGAAGACAAAAACAAAGCATTAAAGAAGACATTAAAAGCTTACACGGAAGAAAAGTGACGAATCTCTTCAAAAGCTCCAAAGAAATGGAGTACTCAATGCTAATAAGTGTAGGACCTTTTTCGAATCAAGGTACCCCACAAAACCCCTAACTATTCTATTTGTAATAAACAAAAATGCCCTTCATGTGCCACTCTGTGATCGCAGATGTGATCCGTGGTCCGCATATTTGTCATGTGGTTGCAGAAATGTTCTTTCGCTTTTCAGAATGGTCATCGCACATCTGGTATGTGACCCGCATTTTGATTCTGCTGTCCACATAATGGATCGCAAATTTATTGCCTCTGATAACTGTAAATCCTTGTTGCATTATGCGATGGATCCACCACCTGCACATCAGTTATGCAGTCCACATAATGGACCGCATATTTGACTCTTGAACTTCAGATTTGCTGGATAATTTTGTTGTTGAAGTGCAACTGCATTTTCATTTTGCGATCGCAATATTGACCGCATGGCTGACTTCTTCAGGGGTTTTGACATTTCCTGCATGTTCTTGGCTCTATAAGTATGATTTCCTACGGAACAACATAAGAAACGACCTAAAATGCTTTAAAAGGGAAGCTAAAGTCCATGAAAATGGTATTGAAAGTGCCGTATTTCTACAACACATCACCAAGCAACCACATCTATGTTCTAACCTTTTATCACTTTCTTGATACGGGAAAGCTTATCAGATTGTCCTCCACATTAACAAAGAGATAATGACCTACTCATTTCATTGTTTCTGTTATAAATTTTTTGCTCCTTTATTACAGTTCGCCTAGATGGGTTAATGAAAAAGCCATTTGTTGTTATAGATTTAGTTACCGTGAGGCAAATTGTTAGAACTATTTGTATCAAGGAAAATTGAGATTACAAACTTCAAAGCTGGTAGAAGGTCGTGATAAAGACAAGGTCAGTTCAACTACTGGTCATTTTCTAGGTAGTAAGATCAGATTATGGGTTCAATTAAGAAAAAGGGACCTGGGAGATTGAAGCAACACATTTTGAGCTAAGAAAGAAAAGGAAATCACATAACACATAAAAAATTAAAGCATAGCTATCACATGAGCAAGAATCCTTGAGTATTACGGTATTGACAATCAGCACATAATCATCTTTAATGTGACAAATGCGACATGAGTCTATGGGATTAGCTTTTTTGGTTTAACTCAATCTATCAAGTTACATATTTTTGCTATTGATCTTTGTACTGTTATTTCATCTATTTATCTTAACCTCTATTTTTCTTCTAAAATTCGAACATGCAAGTGCATTGAGATTCAAACAATAATTTCACACAGCCTTTGATGCAAGACTGTTGCTATTAAAACCGAGGCTCATACAATACCTAAGTAAATGTTGACATCAATTGTGAAGAGAAAGCAGTTTGACGCATGTCTATCTCTTTTGATATGCTTTTGCTTTTTTCTTGTAGGGGCACTCTATACCTCTAATTTAAAAGTGAAAATATGGTACAAGTAGTGTATTTTAGTACTAGAAGTGTCAAGTAAAGAAATTTCAATTTGAAACATAAGGCATTTGGTTTTGTGTGAGCAATATACAAAGAAGCGACGAGAGGGGTGAAAGATTCGTACCTGAAATCCATGAACAAATGGAAGTAGCCAGGAGAAGATCTTAACAATCGAGCTATCTTTAGATAGTATAAGAGCAAAATCTGTAAAAGAACTTCCCACTCAATAATGAATCTCGATCTACTCCTGATTTTCAATGTGAAGGTTGCATCCAAAGAAATTGCATGCATGTTTACGTTTTGATAAGTACGTTATCTTGAATGGAATAACTATGAAAGTCTGAAAATTTTGTTTATGCGGGAGAACCAAAAGTGACACTTAACATTTTAGAGATAAAAAAGTATTGAAGAGTTGTTTTAGGTGAAAGAAACGAGAAGGCTCTGTTGAGGAGTTGTTTTAGATGGAGGAAACCAGAAGGTCTTCTACATTAATGCATTGAAGGAAGAAGAGCAAGAATGTTTTAGGTGTAAGAAACGACAATGTTTTTTGATGCATTTAGGTGTGTTTCTTTTTCTTCAAGCCATTTTCATTTCGTTTCTTTCATTTTTTTGTTCTGCTAATCATGTCAACTGGTTCACATTCCAGTACAAACTCAAGTTTCAGTAAATGGACCCACCATACCAATTGTCAAAAGCTGAAGGTGCTCTCACACACCTTTTTTTTTTCCACACCCTTTTGTTGGTTGTGACTCTGGTCAAAATAAAACATACTCTTCCTTGTTGCCTCCAAACTGAGGAAAGTGTTGTGTCTTCATTTTCTGATAATCTTGAGGTATATGGTTTTGCATCAGTGATAGAAAGGTATCTATCTTCCTATGAGAAAGGTACTGAGTAGCTTCATCTTTTTTTTTTTTTTTTAATCAGTTAGATTCGGCTTTTGTTATACTTGTTTCTTCATGATCGTTAATGATGAGTTGATGACCCGACGAGCATAAGATTCATTCAATAACCAAGCAGGAGAGTATGCACCACTCCGAAGTATTAATAACTAAGTTTAAAAACCAACAAGGTTGGGAGCAACGTGCCAAATGGCTGGGCTAGGAAGTTAGGAACCTGGTTTATTAGTACAATTAGGGATCGTTTGATTTGAAGACAAGTTATGCTAAGATATATAAGGATTACTTGAGTTGGGTTAGTTATCCTGGTATTATTTCTTATTGATTGTTTGGTATGATTGTCAATTTTACTGGGATTCCTATTCCACCGTAAAGCATGTATAAGTTATCCCGGCACTATTTTTAATCTTGGGATAACTGATCCTAGGGTTAGTAACCAAACAAGGGATAAGTCCGTATTACATATTTATCCCAGGGTTATTTTTGCTTATCCATTGTACTAAACGAATAAACGACCCTTGTGGTGTAGATTTTACTTCTCCATGGTAATGGTAGATTCAACTTAGACCAAAATGGTTTGTCAAGAACAACTATTTGTATGTTAATTTTTGCTTTTGCTAATGCTGTTTCCCTGAACATAATGTGGCCCAATGCTCATCTTTTTCTGTTTCTAGCATTTTTCTTAGCGATATGTTCCATGATTATCGATTTCCCTACTGCAGATAATATCAAATGATGAATACAAAAGTGTGGAGCACAGAGTTCTGGCCAACCCTTTTCGAGAACCACGCGTATCAGTTGCTGTCTTCTTTAACCCAAGCCAACGAGAGAACTCTTTTGGACCTCTACCTGAACTAATATCAGATGAAAAACCAGCAGTTTACCGAGAATTCATATTCATGGACTATATGAGAAGATTCTTCTCAAAGGAGTTGGATGGGAAGACACTGACAAATTACTACAGGGTTTCAAATCAAATATAAGAACATCCAGGGAAAGACAGCATTCTTTTGTATCAAAATTTGTAGCTTGTGTAAATGATACTGTTCTTGTATATGTGTTATAGAGTAAGATTACTGTCAAGTACAATATTTCATCAACATAAGACTAACCCATTTGTGCATACTTTTATTCAATATATTAGGGAAATGCATATATGTACAAAGAGCCGAATACAAATGCATCTCTAGAGCCATTTTGGCATTTTACAGCTATGGATACACAGAGATAAACAACAATAACAACAAACCCAATAGTTTCCCACGAGTGAGTCTGGGGAGAGTAAGATGTACGCAGCCTTACCCTATCTCTGGAGGGGCAAAGAGGCGGTTTTCGATACTCGGTCTATGCTTACACAGAGATACTATCGAATTATCAGAGACTGATAAGTTCAGAAGTTGAAGTGAAGACTGATACATTGCTTGGTACGCTTGGTTAAAGTTGACATAATTCATTTTTGTTTTCTGGTTTAGGAAAATGTTTGGCTTGAGGACAGACATTAAACTTAATAGCGTAGATTGCTGAGATATTAAGATATATGAATGTATTTGTTTTCGGCTAATTAAAAATGGAGAGAGAAATAATTCATTGTCTTTCACATGAATAAAACTCAAACATACTCCCATATAGCAGGTTACAAGTTGTTATTGTTGAAAGCTAGCTTAAAAGCGGAAATTTTCGCCAGTTATTAAAATGATCTTTTTATTTTAATTTTAATTTAGGACCTTTTATGTGAAAATGTTAGAATGCGGTCTAAATATTGTAAGTTATAGCAAAGGTTAGACGAGTAATACATGAGCAAATATTAGAATCGAGTCTAACATTATTTGGAAGGGTATTTAAATGGTAATCTAAAAAATGTAACATTTGTGTAAATCAGCTGCTTAAAAGTTCAATGTTTAAGAAGGGCAGTAAAAGTAGTAAAAACGTATTTAAGTCAAATTAAATCTAATGCAATAGTAGTAAAAGCATATTTATGTAATGGTTAAATAGCTAGTTTGAATCAAAGAAAAAGTAAAATTTTAGCATTTAAATGAATTTGAATTCTCTAAAGTTGTAAAAATTCTAAAGTACTAGCTAACTTTCATGCTTTTTAAGAATTTAGATTCTTCAAAATACTTGAATTCAATTTTGACATGATGTTTTATCTTTCAAATTAACTTTTCAGCATAACTTCACTATTTTTTCATTATAATGTATATGATATGCAAGTCAAATAAATAATTTATCGTTCATACTCAGTCAAATATTATCGCATAATAGTTTTGTTTGTAAAAAGAATAACTATTTGGGACATTTTAAAAAAAGAAAATATCTTTTGTATGAAATGATTAATTATACAAAATATGACATGTGTCAATTTTCACATTTAGGAAAGAATAAAACAAGGCCGCCTGAGTTTGCATACTATCAATCACTTAACAACCAAAATGAAAAGAAAGAAAAATAGTATTTCAAAAGAGATAAAAACAAATGTATTGGCAGCTTCTCTATTTCTTATTATTGGTGCATCAACATCATAGTTTTTTTTGTTTTTTATGTAGATGACAAAAAACTTGAATTGCAAATCTACCAACCAATTTTCCAATCATAGCTTCTTTTCTTTTACTTGCTTATTAAAACTGCTTTCAATTAATTAATTTCCATTATAATAAAAGTAATATCAGCATGCCATTTTCCCCTTGTCATTGCACCTTTCTTGATTATGACGTATTTCGGCTGATACTCTTTATTTGAAGCATTTCATACTCGGGATATGTGCTATCTTCAGTCTAAATGCTACATAGCTAAATCAAACTTACATAAAATAGACCTAATCGCATTCCGGTAGAACATCAATCTTCTCATAAATTACTTGTTTGCTTCTAAATGGATGACTTAGCTTCAGAATGTTGACCAGCTTTCTGAGGGTCGACAAAGCAATCCAATTTTCAACACTTCCATAGTTTATAGTGGGTATTTCCTCACATTTATCTTACAACATCAAGGTGCTCCACCCGTTTATATTATCCTTCTTTTCTTATTGCCTTCTTCCTTTTTTTGTGTTGTTCTTTTAGAAGCATCATCTTCAAAACTTGAGAGGACAAGCAACACCATCCCAACACCAAGTTTACACTTCAAGAAATTACCAATTTGAATTGATGGTCAGTTAAAAAGGGGGGAAAAAGATCCCTGAACATAATATATTTTGTACTTCATGTTATTGTGAACTGAAGTTTACAAATCTAGAGTTAGTTAAGAAATGCAACTCAAGAATGTTCATATATTAGAATAAAGCAAATCCGAGAAAGAGAAGCACAAAGAGTAAGAGGTTAGTTGTCGGGATAAGTTGAATTAGGGGACGTTTGGTTTGGATACGGCTTATGTCTGTATAAATTAAATTGGGATAAGTTAAGCTGGGATTAGTTATGCTGGATTTGGTTTATATATATTGTTTGATATGTTGTACTAAATATGAAAATTGCATAATTTGTAGAAGAATGTATAAGTTATACCGGTGCTAATTACCCCACTTTTGTGACGACCCAAAGGGTCATCACCTGCTTTCCTCATTTGTTCTACACTTCCGAGGCCTTGAAAACCTCATTCTATGTTGCCTCGATTTACGTGCACGATCCAAGCATGTGGCCAAAAAGATTTTGTGATAGAAAATATGAATTCTATGAAACATTTGAAGAAAAATGATATTAATATTGATATAGTTGACTTCGGTCAACATTTTTGGTAAATGGATCCGGACCCGAGATCGGACGGTCCCGGAAGGTCCGTAGGAAAATATGGGACTTGGACATGCGTCCGGAGTCGAATTCTGAGGCCTAGAGCCCAAGTTATGAATTTTTCTGTGAAATGTTTTTGCTATAATTATTAAAAGAAAATGAACTAAATGACCATGGTATCGGGCTCGTGTCTTGGTTCCGACGCCCGGTACAAGTCTTAAATATTATATATGTGCTTTCTGCAAAGTTTGGTGACATTCGGATGTCATTTGATATGTTTTGGACCTTGAGTTCCAAGTTTGAAAGTTTGAAAACCAAAAGTATGAAAATCATGAACTTGAGGCTTGATTTGATGAAAACGATGTTATATTGGCGATGTGATCGCACGAACAAGTTTGTAATGTGTTTTTGGTGTTGTGTACATGTTTGGTTTGGAGCCCGGGGGGCTCGGGTGAAGATTTGATAGGCCGTTGGTTCAATTTCTGAATTTTAACACAACTGGTTTTTTACCCAGCTGTTGTCTTCGCAATTGCGAAGATTTTCTCGCAATTGCGAGAGGACCCAGGCTGGCCTTGGTTCGCAAATGCGAACCATACTTCGAACGAAGTCTGCCAGAATCACGCCAAGTTCGCAAAAGCGAACAAAATGTCGCAAATGCGAAAAGGCCTCAGATGGCCGGTGTTCGCAAATGCGAACATAGGGTCGCAAATGCGATCCTGGGCAGGGAGGCCTCACCTTCGCAAATGCGAAAGAAGTCTCGCAAATGCGAGACTGGCAGACCTTGGCTAGAGTATTTCGCCCCAATCCCTAATTTAACTGTTCCCCTAAGTTCATTTCTGCTATTGTGGTTTGGCGGGAGAGTCGGTTCTGAAAATTTGAGCATTTTGGGACACTTAGTCCCTAAATAAGAGCTTTGAAGCTAGAAAATGGCTCGTAGCCGGAACAGTGTTAAGACGATCTTGGAACGGAAATCCGATGGTTCCATTAGTTCCGTTAGGTGATTTCGGGGCTTGAAATGCCGAAGGTTGAAATTTTGGCGAATCCGAACGACAGGTGAGATTTTGATCCGGGGGTCGGAATGGAATTCCGACAATTTCTGTAGCTTCGTTATGTGAATTTGGATATGTCCGCAAAGTTTCGGGTCATTCGGACGTCGTTTGGTCGGGTTTTAGATCGAATGTGCAATTCGGAAAGTTTTAAGAAATTTAGGCTTGAATTCGATGTGAATTATGGGTTTTGATGTTGTTAGACGTGTTTTTATGATTTGACCGAGTTCATATCGTGTTTTGGAGTATGTTGTTGGTTTTCGTTGGGGTCCCGGGAGCCTCGGGATGAATTCGGGGGTCCAAACGGACCAATTTGTGCCAAAAGGCAGTGCTGTTCTGCTGCAATAACTGCAGAACAATTTTGCTCTGCGCGATCGCGGAGATGGCCATGCGATCGCATAAGGGAGAAATCCTGAGCTCTGCGATCGCGAAGTAAAGCCTGCGATCGCGTAAGTCTGGAGGTTGAACCAGTGCGATCGCGTGAGGGAGTATGCGATCGCGTAGGGTATTGGTCGGAAGCAGTGCGATCGCGTGAGGGAGTATGCGATCGCGTAGGGTAGTTGGGGAGCCGGACGAGTTTGTTCTTCGCGATCGCGTTAGTACGTTTGCGATCGCGTAGTGTTGCTGAGTTGTTCACTGCGATCGCGTCCAGGGTCACGCGATCGCGTAGAGAAAAATTAGGCCGCCCATATTTTGTGCATCGCGATCGCAAGCCCAGTGCTGCGATCGCGTAGAGTAAAATGGCCTGGCAGTGACTTTAAGTCCAGAACATTTCGGTCGCGGCCTAACACACCAAAACCGCCATTGTTGAGCTCCAAGAGAGGGAATTGAAGGGGAAACGCTGGGATATCATCGGGAAATCATCGGGGGTAAGTTTCTTGACCTTAATTCGTTGGTTTATCATGAAATCCGTGATTATTTCACCGAAATTGGAAGATTAAAGGTGGGTTTGAGCCCTAGGCCTAAATGTTAGAAAATCTCTGATTTGAGTGGGCAAATGGAGTCCGATTTTGGTAAATTTTATATGCCTAGACTCGTATTGAGATAAGGAACCCGAATATATAATTTTTGTGATTTTTCGATAAGCGTACCGAAAGTCGAGTTTTGGCAACTTGTGGGTTTTTGGCGTATTTTGAGTTGTTTTGATCGGGTAATGCCCAATTGACCTATTTTGATGTGATTCTATTAATTTTTATCAGATTCTACACTTGTGGAGGCCGACATTCGCGGCAAGATAGTTGTTTCATAGCGGTTTTGTACCGGAGTCGAGGTAAGTGGCTTGTCTAACCTCGTGTGGGGGAATGTTCACCCCAAGGATATTATGTGATAATTTAAATGCCTTGTACGCGAGGTGACGGGCGTGTACATGCGCTGGTCGTTGAACACATACTTTATTTAAAAATGTTCGATGAGTGATATTTCTGTCTTTAGTTGTTAATTTGATACTTTATCGGTAGTAGCTAGAAAAGCATGATTAGGTAGTACCTGACTGTCTAGTTGCCTAATTGTCTTATTTTTGATAATTATTGGTACTATTTTTTGGTGAAGTTATAGTTAAGCATAATTTACTCTCTCTGTGTATTCCTTTATTTGCTGTGCTTGTGGACTGCGGGTTCGATTCCCGGAGACCCAGGGCTGTGGGTTCGATTCCCGAGATCCTGAGTTATTGGTAGGGACTACGGGTTCGATTCCCGAGATCCTGAGTTATTGGTAGGGACTACGGGTTCGATTCCCGAGATCCTGAGTTATTGGTAGGGACTACGGGTTCGATTCCCGAGATCCCGAGTTATTGGTAGGGACTGCGGGTTCGATTCCCGGAGATCCTGAGTTATTGATTATTTATTGAGACATGGGCTGCGGGTTCGATTCCCGGAGACCCAGAGGTACTGTCAATGGGACTGTGGGTTCGATTCCCACAGGTCCTGGACTCGTTTTATTGAGTTGGTTATTTGTTGTTAGCTTAATTGTAGACGATTGCAGTAATCATTTATTGTTGTTAATTTCGGAAATTATTATCATTTAAACTGCTTATTATTGTTATTATCATTATATTATTTGTTTCTCGGTAGGGCCCTGACCTTCCTCGTCACTACTCCATCGAGGTTAGGCTTGGCACTTACCGAGTACCGCCGTGGTGTACTCATGCTACTCTTCTGCACACTTTTGTTGTGCAGATCCAGGTACATCAGGACAGGCTCACACCAGGTGATTCAGCAGCATTTTGGGAGACCTCGAGGTATGATCTGATACGTCCGCGGATCCAGAGGCTTTCCTTCTATTCTAATAGTACTAGTTGGCATTTTTCCTTCATTCCGTTGTTAGACACTCTTTATACATAGAGCCACAGTTGTATATTCTCTTTTAGTCTGTGTTACCGTGGGATTCCGGATCTTGGTAGTGTTTTATTCATGGTGTTGACGGATGTATGTGCCAAGCGGTACAGATTACATATCTTTTATCCTATTTTTCCGCTGTTTTCTTATTTAAGTGTTCATAGCTTGTATATTCCGCAACGTGTTAGGCTTACCTAGTCGTGGGGACTGGGTGCCATCACGACATGTTCACGATTGGTGAACTAGGGTCGTGACAAGTTGGTATCAAAGCACTAGGTTCATAGGAGTCACGGGACACAGACCGGTTACTTAGAGTCTCGCTGATCGATACGGAGACGTCTGTATTTATCTACGAGGGGCTATGTAACTGTTTAGGAAACTCTTCATTTCTTTGGATTCCTTGTCGTGCGACATTTTTGGCATCAAAATCTAAACTATTGATTTCTATTCTCTCACAGATGGTGAGGACACGAGCTACTCGCGACGATCAGGTACCCGCGCCCCCTGTTGCCGCCGTCAGAGGCCGGGGCCGAGGTAGAGGATGAGGACGCGCCGAGGTGCGGCCACAACACCCGCGCGCGCGCCCGCTGAGGTGCCCGGGTAGACCGAGGTTGGAGCGCGGGCACCTGGTACACCGACCAGTTGCTACTACTCCAGCACTCCAGGAGACCCTGGCCCAGTTCATGAGTATGTATACCACTTTGGCTCATGCAGGGTTTTTTCCTCACACTGCAGCTACATCCCAGGCCGGGGGAGGGGTTATGGTTATGCCTCCTGCCGCCCCAGCACATCACTGACACCTGAGCAGCGAGTGCCAGTGAGATAGGTTCCAGAGATTATGGTTATGCCTCCTGCCGCCCCAGCACAGCCCGGAGGTGGGCCAGCTACCTCTGAGGACGAGCAACGTAGATTGGAGAGGTTTAAGAAATATGACCCTCCAGTCATATTTCAGATGATGCATTGGGTTCAGATGATGCATTGGGTTTTCTGGAGGAGTGTCATCGTATTCTTCGTACCATGGGGATTGTCGAGACCAGCGGGGTTTCCTTCACTATTTTTCAGTTTCGTGGTGCCGCTTATGATTGGTGGCGCACGTATGAGTTGGATAGCCCGGAGGAGTCTGCTTCGTTGACCTGGACGCAGTTTTTAGATATGTTTTTGAGGGATTTTGTTCCCCATAGCCTTAGGGATTCTTGGTGCTCGGAGTTTGAGCGATTGCGATAGGACTCTATGTTAGTATCGAAGTATGCTATCAGTTTCACCCGCCTAGCCAGGCATGCACCGGCTTTGGTAGCCACGGTCCGGGAGAGAGTGCGAGATTTATTGAGGGCCTGATTCTGCCGATCCGGTACAGCATGGCCAGAGAGTTGGAGACAGATATATCTTATCAGCAGGCAGTTAGCATTGCCGGGAGGATCGAGAGTATGCTCCCTAGAGAGCGGGGAGATAGAGAGGCCAAGAGGTCTCGTGAGTCGGGCCATTTCTCTGGTGCCCGTACTTCAGCAGTCGGTCGTTTTGGCAGGGGTTATTCCGGTCATCCAGTTCACTCAGCATTGCCCGCAGCCGGTAGTACCCCAGCTCTTCCAGCACCTCAGGAGCCTTATTATTCTCCCCCAGTTTCCAGTGCACCTCCTGCGCGGGGTCCTTCCAGGGGTCAGACTAGTGGGGGTGAGGCCGGTCAGTCACAGCCACCGCGTCCTCTCAGAGCTTGTTTTGAGTGCGGGGATACTCGCCACCTGGTTAGGGAGTGCCCCAGGCGTAGGAGGGGAGCACCTCACCAGTCTTCGCAGCATCAGCGTGGCTCTCAGGGTCAGCAGGCTATCATTCCAGCTCCAGCTGCCATTCCACCTGCCCAGCCAGCCAGGGGCGGGGGTCAGGGTTCTAGAGGCCGCCCTCGAGAGGGGGGACAGGCCAGATTCTATGCTATTCCTGATCGCGCCGCGGCTGTTGCATCTGACTCTGTTATCACAAGTATTATTCTGGTTAGTCACAGGGAGGCATCGGTTCTATTCGACCCTGGTTCCACTTTTTCATATGTGTCTTCTTACTTTGCTTCTCATCCGGGTGTGCCTCGGGATTCTTTGAGTGCCCCCATTTATGTTTCCACTCCGGTGGGTGATTCTTTGGTAGTGGACCGCGTATATCGGTCGTGTTTGATTACCATTTGTGATTTTGAGACCAGAGCGGATCTATTGCTGCTTGGGATGGTCGATTTTGATATTATTCTGGGCATGGACTGGTTGTCGCCCCATTATGCTATTCTTGATTGTCACGCCAAGACCGTGACGCTGGCTATGCCGGGCATTCCACGTATTGAGTGGAGTGGTACTCTAGATCACACCCCTAGCCGTGTTATTTCTTTTCTCAGAGCTCAGCGTATGGTTGAGAAGGGGTGTGCTGCTTATCTAGCCTATGTGCGGGACGTCAGTGTTGACACTCCCTCTATTGATTCCGTTCATGTGGTACGTGACTTTGCTGATGTATTTCCAGCTGATCTTCCGGGCATGCCGCCCGACAGAGATATTGACTTTGCTATTGACTTGTTGCCGGGAACTCAGCCCATTTCTATTCCACCGTACCGTATGGCTCCTCCTGAGTTGAAGGAGTTGAAGGATCAATTACAGGAGTTATTGGGCAAGGGTTTTATTCGACCCAGTGTTTCGCCTTGGGGTGCTCCTGTATTATTTGTGAAGAAAAAGGACGGTTCTATGCGTATGTGTATTAACTATCGTCAGTTGAACAAGGTTACAGTGAAGAACCGGTATCCTTTGCCCCGTATTGATAATTTATTTGACCAGCTACAGGGCGCACAGGTGTTTTCAAAGATTGATTTGCGCTCTGGATATCACCAGCTGAAGATTCGGGAGCCAGATATCCCGAAGACTGCCTTCGGGACCCGGTATGGTCACTATGAGTTCCTCGTGATGTCTTTTGGGCTGACTAATGCCCCAGCAGCCTTTATGCATTTGATGCACAGTGTGTTCAGGCCTTATCTGGACTCATTCGTGATTGTCTTCATTGATGATATTCTAGTATATTCCCGGAGCCGGGAAGAGCACGAGCAACATTTGAGGATAGTGCTTCAGATTCTGAGGGAGAAGCAGCTTTATGCCAAGTTCTCTAAATGTGAATTCTGGTTGAGTTCAGTAGCATTTTTGGGCCACGTGGTGTCGAGTGATGGTATTCGAGTAGATCCGAGGAAGGTGGAGGCCGTGTAGAGTTGGCCCAGACCCTCCTCCGCTACTGAGATTTGCAGTTTCCTTGGTTTGGCGGGCTATTACCGTCGTTTCGTAGAGGGGTTCTCTTCGATTGCAGCACCTATGACTAGATTGACCCAAAAGGGTGCCCCTTTTCGGTGGACAGACGAGTGTGAGGCGAGCTTTCAGAAGCTCAAGACAGCTTTGACTTCGGCCCCTATATTGATGTTGCCTACAGGTTCGGGGTCCTATACTGTATATTGTGATGCCTCACGAGTTGGACTCGGTGCGGTATTGATGCGGGACGGTAGGGTGATTGCCTACGCGTCGAGACAGCTGAAGGTGCATGAGAAGAATTACCCTGTTCATGATTTGGAGCTAGCTGCCATTGTTCACGCCTTGAAAATTTGGCGTCATTATTTATATGGGGTTCCTTGTGAGATCTACACCGATCACCGGAGCTTGCAGCACTTGCTTAAGCAGAAGGACCTGAATATGCGTCAGAGGAGATGGTTGGAACTACTGAAAGACTATGATATTACTATTCTCTATCATCCGGGCAAGGCTAATGTGGTTGCTGATGCCTTGAGTCGTCGGGCAGAAAGTTTGGGGAGTTTAGCATATCTACCAACTTCAGAGAGGCCTATGGCGATGGATGTTCAGGCTTTAGCCAGACAGTTTGTTAGACTGGATCTTTCGGAGCCCAGCCGGATTCTGGCATGTGTGGTTTCTCGGTCTTCTCTATTTGACCGCATCAGGGAGCGTCAGTTCGACGACCCTCATTTGCTTGTCCTCCAGGATAGAGTTCGGCGTGGTGATGCTCGAGATGTTACCATCGGGGATGATGGAGTTATGAGGATGCATGGGCGTATCTGTGTGCCTAATGTGGATGATCTTCAAGAGCTAATTCTAGCAGAGGCCCATAGCTCGCGGTATTCCATCCATCCGGGTGCCGCGAAGATGTATCGAGACTTGAGGCAACATTACTGGTGGAGGCGGATGAAGAGGGATATAGTTTATTATGTTTCTAGATGCCTCAACTGCCAGTAGGTGAAGTATGAGCATCAGCGTCCGGGTGGATTGATGCAGCAGATTGAGATTCCCTAGTGGAAATGGGAGCGCATTACCATGGACTTTGTCTGGACTTCCACGGACGATTAGGAAGTTTGATTCTATTTGGGTCATTGTGGATCGGCTGACCAAGTCCGCCCATTTTATACCGGTGAGCACTGCTTATTCATCGGAACGACTGGCGGAGATCTATATCAGGGAGATAGTTCGGCTGCATGGTATTCCAGTTTCCATCATTTCGGATAGAGGCACTCGGTTCACTTCACGGTTCTGGAGAGCCGTACAGCAGGAGTTAGGTACTCGGGTAGAGCTGAGCACAGCCTTTCACCCCCAGACTGATGGTCAGTCCGAGCGCACTATTTAGATTTTGGAGGATATGCTCTGTGCGTGCGTGATTGAGTTTGGAGTTTCATGGGATCACTTCTTACCACTGGCGGAGTTTGCTTATAACAACAGCTACCAGTCTAGTATTCAGATGGCACCGTACGAGGCCCTGTATGGTAGGAGGTGCAGGTCACCCGTGGGTTGGTTTGAGCCGGGCGAGGCCAGGTTGCTAGGTACTGATATGGTTCAGGAGGCTATGGACAAGGTCAAGGTGATTCAGGACAGACTTCGTGTAGCCCAGTCTAGACAGAAGTGTTATGCGGACAAGAAGGTTCGCGATGTGGCTTTTATGGTTGGCGAGCGGGTTCTGCTTCGAGTCTCGCCCATGAAGGGTGTTATGAGGTTTGGGAAGAAAGGAAAGCTGAGTCCTAGATTTATTGGCCCTTTTGAGATTTTGAGGCGTGTTGGGGAGGTTGCTTATGAGTTGGCCTTACCTCCCGGCCTAGCCGGAGTTCACCCCGTATTTCATGTCTCCATGCTCCGGAGATACCATGGTGACCCGTCGCATGTGTTGGATTTCACATCTGTTCAGCTAGACAAGG
The DNA here is from genome assembly GCA_032618575.1 of Nicotiana noctiflora. Taxonomy (NCBI): domain Eukaryota; kingdom Viridiplantae; phylum Streptophyta; class Magnoliopsida; order Solanales; family Solanaceae; genus Nicotiana; species Nicotiana noctiflora. Next base: position 44,012 of record JASVEL010014248.1, on the reverse strand, counting down.
ATCTGTCTTATGTTGAGGAGCCAGTAGCCATTCTAGACAGGCAAGTCAGAAAGCTAAGGTCAAAGAATATCGCTTCGGTAAAGGTTCAGTGGCGGGGCCAGCCGGTCGAAGAGGCGACTTGGGAGACCGAGCATGATATGCGCAGCCAGTACCCTCATCTTTTCACTACTCCAGGTATGTTTTCTATGCTCGTTCGCGGACGGACGAATCTTTAAGTGTGGGAAGATGTAACGACCTGACCGGTCGTTTTAGAAAATTATGCCCCAATCCCTAATTTAACTTTTCCCCTAAGTTCATTTCGCTATTGTGGGTTGCCGGGAGAGTCGGTTCTGAAAATTTGAGCATTTTGGGACACTTAGTCCCTAAATAAGAGCTTTGAAGCTAGAAAACGGTCCGTAGCCGGAACAGTGTTAAGACGATCTCGGAACGGAAATCCGATGGTTCCATTAGTTCCGTTAGGTGATTTCGGGGTTGGGAGCGCGTTCGGAATGTATTTTGGAGGTCCGTAGCTCAATTAGGCTTGAAATGCCGAAGGTTGAAATTTTGGCGAATCCGAACGATATGTGAGATTTTGATCCGGGGGTCGGAATGGAATTTCGACAATTTCTGTAGCTTCGTTATGTGAATTTGGATATGTCCGCAAAGTTTCAGGTCATTCGGACGTCGTTTGGTCGGGCATTCGGAAAGTTTTAAGAAATTTAGGCTTGAATTCGATGTGAATTATGGGTTTTGATGTTGTTAGACGTGTTTTTATGATTTGAACGAGTTCATATCGTGTTTTGGAGTATGTTGGTGGTTTTCGTTGGGGTCCCGGGAGCCTCGGGATGAATTCGGGGTCCAAATGGACCAATTTGTGCCAAAAGGCACTGCTGTTCTGCTGCAATAACTGCAGAACAATTTTGCTCTGCGCGATCGCGGAGATGGCCATGAGATCGCATAAGGGAGAAATCCTGAGCTCTGCGATCGCGAAGTAAAGCCTGCGATCACGTAAGTCTGGAGGTTGAACCAGTGCGATCCCGTGAGGGAGTATGCGATCGCGTAGGGTATTGGTCGGAAGCAGTGCGATCGCGTGAGGGAGTATGCGATCGCGTAGGGTAGTTGGGGAGCCGGACGAGTTTGTTCTTTGCGATCGCGTTAGTACGTTTGCGATCGCGTAGTGTTGTTGAGTTGTTCACTGCGATCGCGTCCAGGGGTCACGCGATCGCGTAGAGGAAAATTAGGCCGCCCATATTTTGTGCATCGCGATCGCAAGCCCAGTGCTGCGATCGCGTAGAGTAAAATGGCCTGGCAGTGACTTTAAGTCCAGAACATTTCAGTCGCGGCCTAACACACCAAAACCGCCATTGTTGAGCTCCAAGAGAGGATTTTGAAGGGGAAACGCCGGGATATCATCGGGAAATCATCGGGGGTAAGTTTCTTGACCTTAATTCGTTGGTTTATCATGAAATCCGTGATTATTTCACTGAAATTGGAAGATTAAAGGTGGGTTTGAGCCCTAGGCCTAAATGTTAGAAAATCCCCGATTTGAGCGGGCAAATGGAGTCCGATTTTGGTAAATTTTATATGCCTAGACTCGTATTGAGATAAGGAACCCGAATATATAATTTTCGTGATTTTTCGATAAGCGTACCGAAAGTCGGGTTTTGGCAACTTGTGGGTTTTTGGCGTATTTTGAGTTGTTTTGATCGGGTAATGCCCAATTGACCTATTTTGATGTGATTCTATTGATTTTTATCAGATTCTACACTTGTGGAGGCCGACATTCACGGCAAGAGAGTTGTTTCATAGCGGTTTTGTACAGGAGTCGAGGTAAGTGGCTTGTCTAACCTCGTGTGGGGGAATTTTCACCCCTAGGATATTATGTGATAATTTAAATGCCTTGTACGCGAGGTGACGGGCGTGTACATGCGCTGATCGTTGAACACATACTTTATTTAAAAATGTTCGATGAGTGATATTTCTGTCTTTAGCTGTTAATTTGATATTTTACCGGTAGTAGTTAGAAAAGCATGATTAGGTAGTACCTGACTGTCTAGTTGCCTAATTGTCTTATTTTTGATAATTATTGGTACTATGTTTCGGTGAAGTTATAGTTAAGCATAATTTACTCTCTCTGTGTATTCCTTTATTTGCTTGTGCTTGTGGACTGCGGGTTCGATTCCCGGAGACCCAGGGCTGTGGGTTCGATTCCCAGAGACCCGGCGTGATATTGGTAGGGACTACGGGTTCGATTCCCGAGATCCCGAGTTATTGGTAGGGACTACGGGTTCGATTCCCGAGATCCTGAGTTATTGGTAGGGACTACGGGTTCGATTCCCGAGATCCCGAGTTATTGGTAGGGACTACGGGTTCGATTCCCGAGATCCTGAGTTATTGGTAGGGACTACGGGTTCGATTCCCGGAGATCCCGAGTTATTGATTATTTATTGAGACATGGGCTGCGGGTTCGATTCCCGGAGACCCAGAGGTACTGTCAATGGGACTGTGGGTTCGATTCCCACAGGTCCTGGACTAGTTTTATTGAGTTGACTATTTGTTGTTAGCTTAATTGTAGACGATTGCGGTAATCATTTATTGTTGTTAATTTCGGAAATTATTATCATTTAAACTGCTTATTATTGTTATTATCATTATATTATTATTTCTCAGTAGGGCCCTGACCTTCCTCGTCACTACTCCATCGAGGTTAGGCTTGGCACTTACTGAGTACCGCCGTGGTGTACTCATGCTACTCTTCCGCACACTTTTATTGTGCAGATCCAAGTACATCAGGACAGGCTCATACTAGGTGATTCAGCAGCACATTGGATACCTCGAGGTATGATCTGCTACGTCCGCGGATCCAGAGGCTTTCCTTCTATTCTAATAGTACTAGTTGTCATTTTTCCTTCATTTCGTTGTTAGACACTCTTTATACATAGAGCCACAGTTGTATATTCTCTTTTAGTCTGTGTTACCGTGGGATTCCGGATCTTGGTAGTGTTTTATTCATGGTGTTGACGGATGTATGTGCCAAGCGGTACGGATTACATATCTTTTATCCTATTTTTCCGCTATTTTCTTATTTAAGTGTTCATAGCTTGTATATTCCGCAACGTGTTAGGCTTACCTAGTCGTGGGGACCGCCTGGCTTCGCAAATGCGAAGCTCTTATCGCAAATGCGAACATCCCTTGTCCCACCCAGGTTCGCAAATGCGAAGCCTGTCTCGCAAATGCGAGAACAGCAGGCCCCAGATTTGTAGCATTCGCAATTGCGAACAAATGTTCGCAATTGCGATATCCGCAGCTGTGCAATTCTATACTTAAACGAATTTTTCAGTTTATTCTTCACTTTTTCAAAAACCCACACACCACACACGAACTCTCAAGAGCAAATTCACTCCAAAGCAATTGTAAGTCACTTTTTAGTTAATTCTTTCAATTCCTAACAACATTAAACATGTTGTTCAATAGAAATCAAAGGTTTTCATGGTAGAAATTCATGTTTTTGGATAGAACCTAGGGTTTTCATGAATTGGGCAATTGGACCTCGAATTGAGGTCCGATTTTGAAATAAATCATATATTTGAACTCGTGGGGGAATAGGTAACCGGATTTTGGTCTGAACCCCGAGTTCCGACCACGTGGGCCAGGGGCATTTTGGGAAAATTTGGGGTAAACTTTGAGAAAACCATTTTTAAGCATTCAAACCAAGTTAATTAGTGATTATTAATATAATGGAACCAATTGTGATTAGATTCGAGCTAGTTGAAAGCGAAATTTCGGGGAAAAAGCTATAATTGAAGCATAAGTTGGACATTAAGGCTAGAGGTCAGTGTTTGTTCTATCCTAGCTTGAGGGAATAGGATTATGTGCTATGTACTATGTGATCGAGTGCGGTGTATGGGTTATGGCGACGAGCATCCATACACTGGCATCTTGCATGACCGTGAGTCCTTGTTAACACTTGCTGTGAGACATATTGAAAGATAAATTGTTGAACCCTTGCCGGGTTGTAGAATTGTTATTCTTCTCCCTTGCCGGGACTTGTTGTGAAGTGAGATATTGATTGCCCTTGCCGGGATTTTGTTGTGATGATTATTGTGTCCCTTGCCTGGACGGTTCATGATTTATTATTTTCATTCTCTGCCCTTAGCTGTGATTATTATTTGGGTGAGGAAGAGTGATAATGCACGAAGGGCGATGTCGTGCCTTGATTTATTGATTACACACAAAGGTTAATGCCGTGCCTTGTTTATTGATTGTTGCACGAAGGTTAATGCCGTGCCATGTTATTGATTATGCACGAAGGATCATGTCGTGCCTTGTTATTGAACCATGTACGAAGGATCATGCCGTACCATGGATGTGAGGATGAGAGTAAAACCACGAAGGGTGATGCCGTGCACTTTATTTGCTTATTTGGTGAGGATGAGAGTAAAAGCACGAAGGGTGATGCCGTGCAACTATTTGCTATTCCATGACTTGATATTACTTGTTTTCCATTATGCTTTGGTTTCTCTTTGTTGATTTAATAACTCTTGTTAACTGTTGAGTTCCTTTGTGTTATTCCTTGTTGAGTTGTTACTTGATTATTTCTCGTTATCTTGTGGTGTACATATATAAAGAACTGCACAGGTTTATGTGGGTGTCTGGTTCTAGGCTTGTCACTACTTCGCCGGGATAGGCCAGGCACTTACCAGCATATGGGGTTGGTTGTGGTGATACTGCACTTCTGTGCATTTTTGTATAGGTCCAGGTTTCGATCAGGAGCAGCGGTAGTAGATCTTTGGCGTGTGAGTTGATCATATTTGAGACCGAGGTAGCTTGCAGGCCTCCGCAGGCCCGGTGTCTCTTCCTTTTAATTATGTTATTAGCTGTAGTTTCCTTGTTCCGAGACGAACATATTATGTTATATTTCTTTCAGACCTTTATGGGTAGTATTCAGTAATAGTTCGTGAGTTGGTGACTCCACGTCTTGGGTAGAGGATTTCAGTATTAGTTTACCTTAAAACTGCTTATTTCCATTTTTATAAAGTCCTCCGCACTTGTTTAATTAAGGTTATGATTTTGGTTGTTAAATTGAGTATGAAATATTGCTAAAAACAGGATAATGTGAATGAAGTGGCTTGGCTAGCTACCACGAGTAGGCGCCATCACGATCCCGATGTTGGAGGAACAATTCGGGTCGTGACAAGTTGGTATCAGAGCTCTAGGTTACATAGGTCTCACCACTCACGAACAAGCTTAGTAGAGTTTGAGAGGTAGGTACGGAGACGTCTGTACTTGTCCTCCAGAGTCTATTGAGTTAGGAAAGAGTCTCTCATTTGTTCCTTCTTGTCGTGCGATTTTTCCTTCAAATACTGATTGAACTTCTACTCTGTCCTTTCGCAGATGGTGAGGACACGCGCTTCTTCGTCTGCTGACCAGCAGCCCAAGCCCCAGGCAGCTCCGTGAGAGGTATGGGCCAAGGCCGCATTGGAGGCCGTGGTAGGGGTAGAGCTCAGCCCCCGGCAGCTATTCCAGAGGTGGAGCCTCATATTGTGACTGGCGAGGAGGTTCCAGTCCCAGCAGCTCTAGTGGGCCCAGCTCAGGTCCTAGGAGAGGCCTTATTTACCCCAGATCTTCGGGAGGCTTTGGTCAGGATAGCGGGTTTTATGGACAGCGTTGCCAGAGCAGGTTATTATCAGTTGCACCAGCCGCTTCTCAGGCTGGAGGAGGGGCCCAGACTCCTATTGCTCGTACTCCGGAGCTAGTAGCTCCTCAGCCTCAAGCACTAGTGGTTCAGCCAGCTGTGGCCACTCAGTCAGGTACCACGGCTCATGCCGGAGATGGAGCGTCCATGACTTCTAATTCTTTATGGAGACTTGATCGGTTCTCCAAGCTGTTTACCACTACATTCAGCGGTGCCATATCAGAGGATCCTCAGGATTTATTATTCAGTTGCCATGAGATTCTCAAGACTATGGGGATAGTGGAGTCCAATGGAGTTGACTTTTGCACCTTCAGGCTTTCAAGATCCGCCAAGACTTGGTGGAGGGATTATTATTTGACTCGACCAGCAGAGTCCCCGGCTTTATCATGGGATCAGTTTGCATAGTTATTTCTGGAGAAGTTTCTCCCTGTTACTCAGCGGGATGCACTTCGGAGGCAGTTTGAGCGCCTCCAGCAGGGCACTATGACTGTCACTCAGTACGAGATGAGATTTGTTGATTTGGCACGTCATGTAGTGGTGATACATCCCACAGAGCGGGAGAGGGCCTGCAGGTTCATAGATGGTCTTAATAAGCCAATTAGACTTCAGATGGCTGTGGGAGTGGGGAGTGATATATCATTTCAGGAGGCAGCTAATGCAACACGTAGAGTTGAGATGGCTTTTGCTCGGGGAGGTGGTTATTCTTCAGAAAAGAGGGCTCGTCATTCAGGCAGGTTTAGTGGTTCTTCTTCTGGTGGCAGGGGAATCTTTTGATAGGGGCCAGTCTTCCAGGCCTTTCCATTCCGCCCTTCAGGCTTCACGGGGTGGACCAGGCGATCGTGGATTTCGTGAGCAGTATTCAGATCAGTCTCCTATTAGTGCCCAGCCTCTTCAGAGTGTTCGTGGAGGCCATTCAGGTCGTCAGGGCCAGCAGCCCCAGCAGCCTAAGAGTTGCTACGGTTGTGGTGATCCAGGTCATCTTGTCAGATTCTGCCCTCGAGCGACGGGCAACACTCAGCAGCGGGGCCCTCGCCCCATGATTCAGGCGAAGCTGACCCTCAGCCTGCCCAGCCAGCCAGAGGCGGGGGCAGAGATCATAAAGGTGGAGGTCAAGACCGTAGAGGTAGAGACCGTCCAGCCAGAGGCAGAGGTCAGCCAGTTGATGACCGTCCTAGGGATATAGCTCAGAGGGGAGGTGCTGATCCCCAATTCTATGCTTTGCCAGCTAAGCCAGAGGCGGAGGCATCAGATGCCGTGATTACAGGTGTCATTATTGTTTGTGGCAGAGGTGCTTCAGTATTATTTGACCCTGGGTCTACATATTCATATGTGTCTTCCTACTTTGCACCGTATTTGGCCGTACCTAGCCGTGCTCTGGATATTCCAGTTTATGTGTCTACACCAGTGGGCGACTCCATTGTAGTCGACCGGGTACATCACTCGTGCGTAGTTATCTTTGGGGGTCTTGAGACCCGTGTTGATCTGTTACTTTTGGACATGGTGGAATTTGATGTCATATTGGGGATGGACTGGTTGTCCCCATACCATGCTATTCTAGATTGTCATGCCAAGACTGTGACCTTGGCATTGCCAAAATCACCCCGACTAGAGTGAAAAGGTACCTCAAGCCACTCCGTTCGCATTGTTATTTCCTATGTTAAGGCTCAACGCATGGTCAAGAAGGGGTGTCTAGCTTACCTGGCTTATGTTCGTTATTCCAGCACAGAGGTTCCTTCTATTAAGTTAGTCCCTATTATACGGGAGTTTCCTGAGGTTTTTCCTTCAGACCTGCCGGGCATGCCACCCGACAGGGATATTGATTTCTGTATTGATCTGGCACCGGGCACTCAGCCCATCTCTATCCCACCCTATCGTATGGCCGCGCCGGTGTTGAAAGAGTTAAAAGATCAGTTGCAAGACCTTCTTGAGAAGGGCTTTATCAGGCCCAGTGTTTCCCCCTGGGGAGCACCCGTATTGTTTGTGAAGAAGAAAGATGGCTCGATGCGGATGTGTATTGATTACCGGCAATTGAACAAAGTGACAATAAAGAATAAGTATCCACTGCCGAGGATTGATGATTTGTTTGACCAGCTCCAGGGAGCGAGGGTATTCTCTAAGATAGACTTGAGGTCAGGCTACCATCAGTTGAAGATCAGGGCGGCTGACATCCCTAAGACAGCCTTTCGCTCTAGATATGGGCATTATGAGTTCTTGGTCATGTCCTTCGGGTTGACCAATGCCCCAACAGCATTCATGGAGTTGATGAATTTGGTATTCAGGCCTTACTTAGATTTGTTCGTGATAGTCTTTATAGATGACATCCCGGTATACTCCCGCGGCCAGGAAGAGCACGCGCAGCACCTCAGAGTGGTTCTTCAGACTCTAAAGGACAATCAGCTATATGCCAAATTTTCGAAATGTGAGTTCTGGTTGAGTTCGGTGGCATTTCTGGGTCACATTGTATCAGTGGAAGGTATTTAGGTGGACCCAAAGAAGATTGAGGCAGTCCAGAATTGGCCTCGACCTGCTTCAGTGACTGAGATCCGGAGTTTCTTGGGGTTAGCCGGTTACTATCGTTGATTTGTAGAGGGGTTTTCTTCTATTGCAGCCCCGATGACCAGGTTAACCCAGAAGGGTGCCCAGTTCAAGTGGTCCGATGAGTGTGAGGCGAGCTTTCAGAAGCTTAAGACTGCTTTGACTACAGCATCGGTGTTGATACTACCTACGGGTGCAGGGCCTTATACAGTTTACTGTGATGCATCCTGTATGGGGCTTGGAGCGGTATTGATGCAGAATGGTAAAGTTATTGCTTATGCTTCGAGACAGCTAAAAATACATGAGAAGAATTATCCAGTCCATGATCTTGAGTTAGAAGCAGTGGTTCATGCCTTAAAAATCTGGAGGCATTATTTATATAGTGTGACGTGTGAGGTGTATACTGATCACAAGAGCCTACAGTATTTGTTCAAGCGAAAGGAGTTGAATCTACGATAGCGAAGATGGTTAGAGTTGCTGAAAGACTATGATGTTACTATCCTATACCACCCGGGTAAGGCCAATGTGGTGGCCGATGCATTGAGTAGAAAGTGTGCCAGCATGGGTAGTCTTGCATTCATTCCGGTCAGTCAGATACCATTTGCTTTAGATGTCCAGGCCTTAGCCAACCGATTTGTGAGATTAGACATTTCTGAGCCTATCAGGGTGTTAGCCTGCACGGTCGCTTGTTCTTCTCTATTAGAGCGTATCCGGGAGAGGCAATTTGATGATCCTCATTTGCATGATTTGAGAGATACAGTACAGCGTGGAGGTGCCACGAAGGTAAATCTAGATGATGATGGGGTATTAAGATTGCAGGGCCGAGTTTGCGTGCCCAATGTCGAAGGGATTCGAGAGTTGATCTTAGCGGAGGCCCACAGTTCGCGGTATTCTATTCACCCGGACATCGCGAAGATGTACCAGGACTTACGGAAGCACTATTGGTGGCACAGGATGAAGAAAGATATCGTTGCGTATGTCGCTCGGTGTCTAAATTGTCAGCAGGTGAAATATGAGCACCGAGACCTGGTGGTGTATTCCAGAGGATTGAAATTCCCAAGTGGAAATGGGAGCGGATCACTATGGACTTCGTTACGGGACTTCCTTTAACTCGGAGGAAATTTGATGCTATTTGGGTCATTGTTGATAGGCTTGACCAAGTCAGCACACTTCATTCCAGTGTCTGTCTCCTACTCATCGGAGAGGTTAGCAGAGATTTACATCAGGGAGATTGTTCGTCTTCATGGTGCCGCTATCTATTATCTCAGATCGGGGTACGCAGTTTACCTCCCAATTCTAGAGAGCGGTCCAGCAGGAGTTAGGCACCCAGGTTCAGCTGAGTACATCTTTTCATCCTCAGACGGATGGTCAGTCCGAGAGGACTATTCAGATTCTAGAGGATATGCTTCAAGCCTATGTCATTGATTTTAGAGGCTCGTGGGACCAGTTTCTGCCATTAGCAGAGTTCGCCTACAATAACAGCTACCAGTCCAGCATCCAGATGGCCCCGTATGAGGCGTTGTATGGTAGGCGATGTCGATCTCCAGTCGGATGGTTTGAGCCGGGAGAGGCGCGGTTGTTGGGCACATACTTAGTTCGGGAGGCCTTGCACAAGGTCAAGACTATCCGGGAGAGATTGCGTTCAGCTCAGTCCAGACAGAAGACTTATGCGGATCGTAAGGTTTGAGATGTAGATTTCATGGTTGGTGAGCGAGTGTTGCTCCGAGTGTCGCCTATGAAGGGCGTGATGAGGTTCGGGAAGAAGGGCAAGCTTAGCCCTAGGTATATTGGCCCATTTGAGATTCTAGACCGAATGGGAGGGGTGGCTTACAAACTAGCTCTGCCGCCGAGCTTATCAGCTGTGCATCCAGTTTTTCATGTATCTATGCTTCGGAGATACCACGACGATGCCACACATGTGTTAGACTTCAGTACTGTCCAGTTGGACAATGATTTATCCTACGAGGAGGAGCCGGTGGCTATTCTAGACCGACAGGTTCGACAGTTGAGGTCGAAGAGTTATCCTTCTGTGCGTGTTCAGTGGAGAGGTCAGCCACCTGAGGCATCGACCTAGGAGTCCGAGTCTGATATGCGGAGCCGCTACCCCCATTTGTTCCCCGACTCACGTACTTCCTTCTCTTGTCCGTTCGAGGACGAACAGTTGTTTTAGAGGTGGAGGATGTGACTACCCAAAGGATCATCACCTGCTTTCCTCATATGTTCTACACTTTCGAGGCCTTGAAAACCTCATTCTATGTTGCCTCGATTTACATGCACGATCTGGGCATGTGGCCAGAAAGATTTTGTGATAGAAAATATGAATTCTATGAAAAATTTGAAGAAAAATGATATTAATATTGATATAGTTGACTTCGGTCAACATTTTTGGTAAACGGACACGGACCCGAGATCGAACGGTCCCGGAAGGTCCGTAGAAAAATATGGGACTTGGACATGCGTCCGGAGTCGAATTCTGAGGCCTAGAGCCCAAGTTATGAATTTTTCTATGAAATTGTTTTTGCTGTAATTATTAAAGGAAAATGAACTAAATGACCATGGTATCGGGCTCGTATTTTGGTTCCGACGCCCGGTACAAGTCTTAAATATTATATATGTGCTTTCTGCAAAGTTTGGTGACATTCAGATGTCATTTGATAGGTTTTGGACCTTGAGTTCCAAGTTTGAAAGTTTGAAAACCAAAAGTATGAAAATCATGAACTTGAGACTTGATTTGATGAAAACGATGTTATATTGGCGATGTGATCGCACGAACAAGTTTGTAATGTGTTTTTCGTATTGTGTACATGTTTGGTTTGGAGCCCGGAGGGCTCGGATGAAGATTTGATAGGCCGTTGGTTCAATTTCTGAATTTTAACACAGCTGGTTTTTCACCCAGCTGTTGTCTTCGCAATTGCGAGAGGACCCAGGCTGGCCTTGGTTCGCAAATGCGAACCATATTTCGCAAATGCGAAGTCTTCCAGAATCACGTCAAGTTCGCAAAAGCGAACAAAATGTCGCAAATGCGAAAAGGCCTCAGATGGCCAGTGTTCGCAAATGCGAACAAAGGGTCGCAAATGCGATCCTGGGCAGGGAGGCCTCACCTTCGCAAATGCGAAAGATGTCTCGCAAATGCGAGACTGGCAGACCTTGGCTAGAGTTCGCAAATGCAAACTTTCTCTCGCAAATGTGAGAACAGCAGACCCCGGACCTGTAGCGTTTGTTCGCAATTGCGATATCCGCAGCTGTGCAATTCTATACTTAAACGAATTTTTCAGTTCATTCTTCACTTTTTCAAAAACCCACACACCACACACGACCTCTCAAGAGAAAATTCACTCCAAACAATTGTAAGTCACTTTTTACTTAATTCTTTCAATTCCTAACAACATTAAACATGTTTTTTCAATAGAAATCGAAGGTTTTCATGGTAGAAATTCATGTTTTTGGGTAGAACCTAGGGTTTTCATGAATTGGGCAATTGGACCTCGAATTAAGGTCCGATTTTGAAACAAATCATATATTTGAATCGTGGGGGAATGGGTAACCGGATTTTGGTCCGAACCCCGAGTTCCGACCACGTGGGCCAGGGGCATTTTGGGAAATTTTGGGGTAAACTTTGAGAAAATCATTTTTAAGCATTCAAACCAAGTTAATTAGTGATTATTAATATAATGGAACCAATTGTGATTAGATTCGAGCTAGTTGAAAGCGGAATTTTGGGGAAAAAGCTATAATTGAAGCATAAATTAGACTTCAAGGCTAGAGGTAAGTGTTTGTTCTATCCTAGCTTGAGGGAATAGGATTATGTGCTATGTGCTATGTGATCGACTACGGTGTATGGGCTGTGGTGACGAGCATCCATACACTGGCGTCTTGCATGACCGTGAGTCATTGTTAATACTTGTTGTGAGACATATTGAAAGATAAATTGTTGAACCCTTACCGGGTTGTAGAATTGTTATTGTTCTCCCTTGTTGGGACTTGTTGTGAAGTGAGATATTGATTGCCCTTGCCGGGATTTTGTTGTGATGATTATTGTGTCCCTTGCTGGGACGGTTCATGATTTATTGTTTTCATTCTCTGCCTTTAGCTGTGATTGTTATTTGGGTGAGGAAGAATGATAATGCACGAAGGGTGATGCCGTGCCTTGATTTATTGTTTACGCACGAAGGTTAATGCCGTGCCTTGTTTATTGATTGTTGGATGAAGGTTAATGCCGTGCCATGTTATTGATTATGCACGAAGGATCATGCCGTGCCTTGTTATTGAACCATATACGAAGGATCATGCCGTACCATGGATGTGAGGGTGAAAGTAAAAGCACGAAGGGTGATGTCGTGCACTTTATTTGCTTATTTGGCGCGGATGCGAGTAAAAGCACGAACGGTGATGCCGTGCAACTATTTGCTATTCCTTGACTTGATATTACTTGTTTTCCATTATGCTTTGGTTTCTCTTTGTTGATTTGATAACTGTTGTTAACTATTGAGTTCCTTTGTGTTATTCCTTGTTGAGTTGTTACTTGATTATTTCTCGTTATCTTGTGGTGTACATATATATAGAATTGCACAGGTTTATATGGGTGTCCGGTCCTAGGCTTGTCACTACTTCGCCGGGATAGGCCATGCACTTACCAGCACATGGGGTCGGATTGTGCTGATACTGCACTTCTGTGCATTTTTGCACAGGTCCAGGTTTCGATCAGGAGCAGCAGTAGTAGATCTTTGGCGTGGGAGTTGGTCATATTTGAGACCGAGGTAGCTTGCAGGCGTCCGCAAGCCCGGCGTCTCTTCCTTTTAATTATGTTATTAGCTGCAGTCTCCTTGTTCCGAGACGAACATAATATGTTATATTTCTTTCAGACCTTTATGTGTAGTATTCAGTAGTAGTTCGTGAGTTGGTGACTCCACGTCTTGGGTAGAGGATTTCAGTATTAGTTTACCTTGTAACTGCTTATTTCCATTTTTATAAAGTCCTCTGCACTTGTTTAATTAAGGTTATGATTTTGGTTGTTAAATTGAGTATGAAATATTGCTAAAATCAGGATAATGTGAATGAAGTGGCTTGCCTAGCTACCACGAGTAGGCGCCATCACGATCCCGATGTTGGAGGAAAAATCCGGGTCGTGACAACTTTGTATAAGGTACTATAAGTTATCTTGGTATTAATTTTAATTTCGGGATAACTTATACATGGTTTCATAACCAAATAAAGTATTAAGGTGATATTAAATTTTTATACCAGCACTATACATACTTATACCTCATACCAAACAACGCCTAAAGGGATTGTCTATCCAAATCCGTAACAAAAGAGAGCTGAGAGATTAGTGAGTTCTCTCATTTTTGTTGCATCCACAATTCAATTAAATTCTATCAACAACAGTTTAATGGTATGACGGTGAGTTTTCTCGCTTTTATTGCATCTACAATTCAACTAAATTCTACCAACAACAGCTTAATGTTAAGCCGATCAGACATTTATCTTTCAACAACTCAATAGTAAAGTTGATGAAACATTCAATTTGCTATCCACGGTCAAAGCTTATCACATATCTAATAAGGAGATATCAAATCTTATCACACAGATATTGAGAAGGAAATATATAATTCATCTTCTAAAGCACTTCCAGTCACTATACTTAAAGTACTCAAAAAACCATTACTGACATCTCAGTCAGAATTCAAGAAATAGTTCTTATACCATGATTGATATCTAGTAACAGTAAATATGATCTCCAAAAGCTATATGGATTTTTAATTCCAGAAAAGCTTGAAGATAATGATTATCCACCTTTGTTATGCAATATATCTTGATGAAATTTGTTTGCCAAATGCATCCAGTAAAATCTACCATGCAAATAATATGATCATGATGTACTTTGGCCATTTCTTATAACAGAATATTTGTTCTAAAATGTTAAACTGTATTTTGGTTCATTCATATTTATCCCTACGTTTAAGTTCAATATAAAAGTTATAACATAAAGATTGCTTTGTAGAGAATTTCTCTTCTTATTACTTATATTTTGCTATTATTTCTTTAGACCATATTGTCAAACACATAAAAACATGATATAGATTATTGTTTTTTTCTACTATTCATATTAATAAGAGTAGTTACCTAACATTCAACAAATTGTTAGGAAATTAATGCTGCCAAAATACCAAAGAAACACTTCATAGTGACCCACGTAATTCTTAAAATTAAAACTAACAGAAGATAAGAGATAGTAACCCTACCATTGAGGACATTTGAATTCAGCGTTGGCCCGAGTCGTAGTTAGTGGAGCATCAAGGCACATACTGTAGACAACTACTTGAAAGAGTGGAAAAAGTCTAAATGAACATAGCATATTTTGGAAGAAGCCCCAAATTTGTATCTTCAAGTTCTAATAGAATTCCAAACACATTTCAAGAGAATCCAAGACAATTCCTATAAAAATTTGTTTTAAAATTAACTGAATGTCAACAAAAAAAGGAAAAGGAATGTACCTTTAAGAAAAGAACTACCTTTTTTACCATTGAAATTTGTCGACCGAAAAAGTTTGATATTCGTCACTCCTTTTCTTTAAGCCTTGTTTGTCCTCTGTCTTCATCTTCTCATCAACTATGAAAGCCATACCCAAGATTTGTGAAAATCGAGATGGGAAGAAGAGGGGAGCGCCGTCATCTTGCACTCTTTGGCAAGATTTGTGAAAACTGACGATATAATGATATCAATGTTCGTGTGAGAAATGGTATATAAACAACCATTTCGGAAAAGGACGCATAAAAAATACTGTGTAACAAAATATATATATGAAAGAAGTTCGGACTTCGGAGAGAAAACAAAATCCGGCAAAAATGACAAAAAACTGAGATATTAGATAAATGCAATTCCTATTCCATTTGAGTGCCACTTCACCGGGCTTAGAGCCCTCTATTATATATATATATATATATATATATATATATATATATATATATATATATATATATATATATATATATATATATATATATATATATATATATATAAGTTAGTCCGGACATTACAGTTATTAAAAATTAAATATCTTATATAAGATGAAAATTATGCTAAAGTCTCGCAATTGTAACTCCGTTTAGTGGTCTAACCGATTTAAAGACTTCTTTTATTCTACTTTTTGTCACTGCACTATTTACAAAGATTGTGTTAGAAATACAAGCTTAAGTTGAATTTTAGCAACCATGGCTAAAATTTACAGTTATCTACAGAGAGAGTTTCAGAAAATGAAATGTTCTAGAAGAAGACCTTCGTTCTTCTCTGTACAAACCCTTTATCCTAACTAAAATGAAAAAATATAAATACAAATTGGGCCAGGCCTAGTTAAAGAATATAATCCAAACTAATAACTAACAAGAGTAGCCCATATCAGTATTATCACTCTTGGTTATCCGAACACCCCCTGTCACGACCCCAAATCCGGTCGTGATGACGCCCAGCACACTGCTAGGCCAGCCTGACCAATTAACAACAATCACGGAGCCATAAGCTCACTTTATCCAATTTAAGCATACGGAAATAATTCAACAGTGATAGATACATATTAAAAACAGGGAACCAAGTCCCAACACGTGCCAACTCCCATAGATCGAAGGGTCAAGAGTCATGAGCCTCTACGGAATATACAAGTGTAAATAGTGAATATAACCGTGCACAAGTGTGGGATGATCAGAACAAAATATAGACAAACTGGAGAATCAAGTCCTGCAAACGCTGGCAGCTACCTCGACTGTCCAAAAGCACTCCCGAGCCGCAATAGGATCAACTCTACTGTGATGTACCTGGATCTGCACACAAGGTGCAGGGAGTCGGGTGTGAGTACTTCCAACTCAGCGGTAATAAAAGTAAATAATGCTGAAGGGAAGAAAACCACGATAGGCACTATCTCATGCTACACAATACAGAACTATCTTTTTATCCCTTTCCAGCATATGTGAGTAGGTTATTTAGAAAATCTCAATTTTTAGCTGCTTTCTTTTATGATAATATACCAATACCTGGATACAATCTCAAGCAGTGCAAGTCCGCACTCAAATCAGCCCCTCGGGCTCAGCACTCCTTATCAATTTACACTAGAAGATCTAGTCAATAAGGCAACTAATGCATGTGTACCAGTAATGTATGAGTGCTGAATGTTATGCCACGTAGTACACGTAAACCAATGTATGTATTCCATGCAATGCATATGACCGCTACGGCGTGTAGCCCGATCCAATTTGGGTACCCGTGCTCACTGTGGGGTTCAGACTCCGGAGGGGCTCCTACGACCCAAGCACAATATTAATATCACACCTGCTGCAGCGCGCAGCCCGATCCGTATACCACTGCGGCGTGTAGTCCGATCCATGCATGTGTATGCATATGCTCACATGAAATATCATGCCCTAACATACGGCCCTTGGCCCAATCAGTCTAACAAATAATCAAGAAAGCCCTACGGGCAACAATCATGTTAGTCACAGCTAAAAATGTTATTAAGACATTGTTCAAGTTTTTCATGACCTTATAAAAATGCTGAATAGCAAAATACCATTTTAAACCTTAAATTTAGAAGAAAATATGCACAGTGTTATCAAAACAATGATACCAATCCCCGAAGGATTCAAATAATTGGCACGAAGCCCAAACATGATAATTAGTCCAATTCATTTCAACAATTAGGTGTTATTATTTATTACGCGGGACGGACCAAGTCACGATCCCCAATGGTGCTCTACCCCACGCCCATTATCCGGCGTGCAAGTCACCTCAACACAGCACTAAGATGTGCAAGTCCGGGGTTTACTAACCCTCAGGACATCATTTACAAGAATTACCCACCTCGAACCGACGAAAACTCATGCCCGCGATGCCTTAGCTCCTCGAACCGGCATCCACGAACGTCAAAACTAGTCAAAATCAGTACAAATATATCAAAATAGGCTAATGGAACATAACCCAATCGAAAGAACTCGAAAACTATCAAAAATCACGAAATTTGGCAAAACCCGAGCCCCGGGCCCACATCTCGAAAAATTTCGAAACTCATATTTTCGGAATCCTCGTCTCTCTACGAGTCCGTACTTACCAAGAACTCCCAAATTGGACCACAAATGGCCCTTCAAATCCTAAATTTTTGTTTTTGAAAAGTTTATAAATTTTCTCCGATTTCTTCCATTTGATTCACTAATACTTGATGAAAATAACCATATAATCATTAAATATAATCACTTTTGGATAGAGAACACTTACCCCCATCCATATGGTGAAAATCTCTTCGAAAATCGCTTCAATCCGAGCTCCATAGCTCCAAAAATGAAGAAACATCTCGGACTGCCCCAAATTAAATGTCCAGCGATTTTCGCATCTGCGGTTACTGTTCACCGCATGTGCGATTTCACTGTTCATCGCTTCTGCGGAACTGTTCATCACAGAAGCGGAAAATTACTGTTCACCCGCTTCTGCGGGTACTGTTCATCGCAGAAGCGAAAATACCAGATTTGCCCCAGAAAATTGCAGCAGCTTTTTATTTCACTAAAAATGCTATAACTCAATCATACGAACTCGGAATTCGACGATTCTTTTTCCTATGACTCCGTAATTTTGATATGGATCCAGTGGTTCAAACAAAATTGAATTTGGATTTCATTTGTTAAGTGCAACATCAACTTTGCTCGTTAAACAATTTACTTATGTTTCGCCTCAATAACCTAATCGCGACTTGATGAAATTAAACCAAAATTTCCGGATCAGTCCTATAATTCATTATTTAAATTCTCAAAGTTTCGAAATCAAATTTGGATCTATAGAACTAAAAATAGACCTTTGGATCATTACATTTATGCTCAAAACGGCAAAAATCTTCCAAAAATGACCCGTTGGGCATCCGAATTTACCCCGAAGCCTCCGGGACCTCAACCAAAAGTACTAACACCTCTTATAACATCATTCAAACTTATTCCAATCATAAAAACTCTATCGTTAACATCAAAATCGTCCTTTTTCAACAAATTCAAGCTTAAGTTTAACTTTAATTTCAAAAATTCACATTCGATCAAAAACCCGACCAAACGATGTCCGAATGACTTGAAAATTTGCAGGCATATCCAAAATCACCTAACGGAGCTACTGCAACTATCAGAATTCCATTCCGACTCTCGCGTCAAAATCTCACCTATCGATCGGATTTTGCCAAAATTCAACCTTAGCCAATTCAAGCCTATTTCTACACCGGATCTCCAAATTCAATTCCGATTGCTCTCCTAAGTCATAAATGATCCCTCGAAACTAGTCGAATCATCAGAATCCGATTCCGAGCACTCTAACTCGATAGTCAACTCTAGGTTGACTTTCCATATTCAAACTTCCTTCAAACATGCTATTTGCTTCATTTTTAATTCAATTCACTCCTAACTCACCCGATAGGTTCTAACACTGATATAGAAGCATAAGATATGTTAATGCAAGGTAACGGGGTGGAAATTTCCGTAACGACGGGCCGGGTCGTTACATTCTCCCCAACTTAAACAAACGCTCGTCCTCGAGCGGACTCGGAGTTGTACTAGAAGCCACCCAATAGCTGAATGACCTTACCAAGCATAATTTCAGGCGATCATACGTCACCCTATCTCACATAAGTCCGAAAACACCATATAGTCAAAATTTCACAAACCATCTGAACCATAAATCACATTGCACTTTCTGAAATCATATGCCAAATGCAAATCCCATGCCTATACTCAGGATACACTCGAATCCACCGCAATAACCCATATTCACTACTCCGGGTGAGATCATATGATGTATCGACAACCCATTCACTCGAGACGATAGTCTCTAATCACAACAACTGGCCACAATAACCAAATACTAGCTGGAATCACATATACTCACACTCATTATTGGCTCCAACGATCATTTCGATTATAACACACCGCACTGGTGATATGACACCTCAACACCGGCCTAAGCCACGACGAGCACAACATAGGCTCCAATAGAAATGCCTGAACACACTCGAATCATGACAGCTCAAATCATGATAATTATCTCCAGCAAAAGAGCTGCAATTCAATTCCTCTGTGACATCATAACATAGAACTGAGACCTCGTCTCGCATTATAGAATTAGAGTACCTGAATCCTTCTCGAGAGGTCATAACATCACGTGGCCTTGCCATGACTCGTGATTCTATCCCAACATTATTACTCATGAAGCACCTCAAGCCACTAAGCTCAAACGGTTAGCCATGCACAGATCTAGGTCTTGAACCCAAGCAATCAACCTCACCCACGGTGAAACAATTAACGTATGCTATTAGATCCTGAAAGGACACAACCGATGTGCCATTCGCCCAGCGATACTCAAAACGGACTTTTCCTCAAAAGCGAGGAAGTATTGTATACCAGGTAGCATATAACTAACTATATTTTCACAATCTTCTGTTGCGGCGTGCAACCAGTTCCAATGACATACCCGTGGCGGCGTGCCACCCGATCCAGATGCCATACATGTGGCGGCGTGCCACCCGATCCAAATAACCCGTGGCGGCGTGCCACCCGATCCACGCATAAATCTCGCAAAAAGGAAATGCATATCGAGTCGAATTTTCTCATTACAGCAAACATATATATATATAGCCTCAAGCTCGGCCACATGAAACGCATCCGACAACGTTTCTCAATACTGGAACTGAATCAATGGTAGATACCTCTACACTGACATCCGCCACTAAGGTCCAACCGACAAAGCAATGCCTACCAGTCGTCCGCTGGTCCTGGGTATAACTACTCTGTTGGAGCATAATCTAATGCTCTATGCTACGCAATTTATGCAATTTTCCGACATAGCCCATATCACATTAGTCTAGACGACCTGGCTTATGTCAACTAGTCTGAAATAAGGTATCATAACCCAAATTCATCATATCAAGCTAAGAGCTAAACGGTGCTGATACACACAATATACAACCACTGCATAGGCGGATTACGAGAACTTCTAGTCTCCAACATATATATAACACATAAATCGCTATATCTGGTTCCACACTCCACCGTACGAATACATAACGCACATCAAGCGCCCATTCGTTCCACGAAAGCCATTCAAAAATTTCACTATGCCATCAACGACTCAATTATTACAGTCGATCCCACAAGAGAATACCACCATGCCATTAGATATTATCAGTTTACATTACCTTGTCCCTTTTGGACCATATTCCCTACCAAATGACTAGAATAGCAGTACCATTTTCTTAAATCATCAGAAAGATCGATTCTTAATTCACCTGCAGTTGTCCGCGCCGCTCAATAATTTTATTGACTTCCCATATATTATGAACTGATCTCAAAACCTAGAATATACCATTATCAACTTTCCATCACACATCGCATATGCCACACCACCCTATGATAACATGGAAATTCATATTCCTTTCCTACGTCGCAAACATCGGCGCACTCAACTCGTCAAGGGCTTTCATGATCCCATATAGAGAAAACTCATTACACATTCCCAGCCTTGCATACCAACAGGAAAAATACATTCATTTTCAAACCACGGTATAACACATCGCAAACTCTTTCTCCCAATTACATTGCATAAATTAAACCGCCAGGATTCAGTCCTTATACCCATATCAAGTTACACAACTGCCAGCACTCAAAAGCTTTGCTGCACAATATCTGGAAGACTCATCACTTCAAACACATACCATGAATTAATCGTATTCCTTATCATACCGCTTCAGTTTATTAACAAGTTGTTCCATTTACCCAGTTTCCTTTCTGATTCATCTCTAATTTCATATCAGTCTTTACTGTAGTACGACAATGCCTCAACCCTTTTTACCACATAAGACTCGTACACAAGACCACACTGTCTAAGACCCATAGGCCACTGAATACTCTCTCAGTGTTCCCAGAAGTACCACGTTCTACCACACTTTATTTTGATGAACTTCCCGCGATTTTTAAATTGTTATCATTACTTCCCAATACGGATACGTAGAATCTCATCCTTCACATGATATAACACAAGCCTTGATCTGCTCTAACGAAACCGCCATCTTTAGCCACATACACAAATCTTAAGGCACCTGACTGTTACAAGCAAAATCTTGAACACTGCAAAACCATTCTCGGGCATCATTCACCCTTATTCAGCTGTAATTCAACTGTCCCATTGAGTAGAACCACTCGTGTTTTGTTAGAACTCTGACATTGCAGAACATGATTACTTACGGATACAATGAGCCATCTTTCCTTTCTATACACCGAACATTCTCTACCAACAGTAGTTCAAAACATCCTAGTATTTCTTCACATCTACGAAGCGCCATAACCTTTACCAGAATTTCCCAACATACTTAGAGACAGAATCAACATAGCACACAATAGTGCAATCAGTTATTCAATAGAAACCTCCCCAACTTAGCTCGAAGCCATTCATCAAAGCACTTTCAACCACTCATATCATTATTACTCAAGTGATGCCGAAATGTTAATATGAGATTAAACTCAAGTCATTTACAAGCCTTGACAGAGACTCGAATCATCAGAAACCTTAACCCTTCTGCAATTCTTGCAAATATACATGCACCACCAATAAGCCCACTCTCTTTAGGTGACAGAAATCTTTCTAAGTCCCAAATTTTCCAAAACGTTCGGCAGAGTTTCCTTTGTAAATTGGCCTATCCACCTGCGAGAGAATCGCCAAACCATTCTAACAATACATTCACAGCTCAACAAGACATCACAATGTATTTCAACAACATTAAATCTCAATACTACACAATTCATATTATCATAATTGGTACATGAACATGCGTTGTAACTGCTCGAATCATAACACATATCAACTACCTTTCAATTACACATGAGAATCAATCCACCTACCTCGCCTCAATTTAGCATTTCAACACAATACCTTCCACCAGGATACACATAGCATAATCATTTTAGTCTTCCTGAGTTTGAACTCGTTCCACTACACATAAGGCACTTATATTACTGAGCGCTTGATGCGTACGCAGACGTGCGGAAGGAATTTCAAAAGCATATCTCAAGCTGAATCAAGTACGTACGATAAGAATTCCAAGAAACATGAAGTGTTTCCTAAAGGTTCGCAGCCTCCCGAGGATAAGTACAGGCGTCCCCGTACCGATCCACAAGACTCTACCAAACGGCTCAAGACTCATGAGGCCTAGTAAACCTAGGCTCTAATACCAACTTGTCACGACCCCAAATCCGGTCGTGATGGCGCCCAGCACACTGCTAGGCCAGCCCGACCAATTAACAACAATCACGGAGCCATAAGCTCACTTTATCCAATTTAAGCATACGGAAATAATTCAACAGTGATAGATACATATTAAAAACAGGGAACCAAGTCCCAACACGTGCCAACTCCCATAGACCGAAGGGTCAAGAGTCATGAGCCTCTACGGAATATATAAGTGTAAATAGTGAATATAACCGTGCACAAGTGTGGGATGATCAGAACAAAATATAGACAAACTGGAGAATCAGGTCCTGCGGACGCTGGCAGCTACCTCGACTGTCCAAAAGCACTCCCGAGCCGCAATAGGATCAGCTCCACCGTGATGTACCTGGATCTGCACACAAGGTGCAGGGAGTCGGGTGTGAGTACTTCCAACTCAGCAGTAATAAAAGTAAATAATGCTTGAAGGGAAGAAAACCACGATAGGCACTATCTCATGCTACACAATACAGAACTATCTTTTTATCCCTTTCCAGCATATGTGAGTAGGTTATTTAGAAAATCTCAATTTTTAGCTACTTTCTTTTATGATAATATACCAATACCTAGATACAATCTCAAGCAGTGCAAGTCTGCACTCAAATCAGCCCCTCGGGCTCAGCACTCCTTATCAATTTGCACCAGGAGATCCGGTCAATAAGGCAACTAATGCATGTGTGCCAGTAATGTATGAGTGCTAAATGTTATGCCACGTAGTACACGTAAACCAATGTATGTATGCCATGCAATGCATATGACCGCTACGGCGTGTAGCCCGATCCAATTTGGGTACCCGTGCTCACCGTGGGGGTTCAGACTCCGGAGGGGCTCCTACAGCCCAAGCACAATATTAATATCACACCTGCTGCGGCGCGCAGCCCGATCCGTATACCACTGCGGCGTGCGGTCCGATCCATGCATGTGTATGCATATGCTCACATGAAATGTTATGCCCTAACATACGACCCTCAGCCCAATCAGTCTAACAAATAATCAAGAAAGCCCTACGGGCAACAATATCATGTTAGTCACAGCTAAAAATGTTATTAAGACCTTGTTCAAGTT
Source organism: Nicotiana noctiflora (assembly GCA_032618575.1). Taxonomy (NCBI): domain Eukaryota; kingdom Viridiplantae; phylum Streptophyta; class Magnoliopsida; order Solanales; family Solanaceae; genus Nicotiana; species Nicotiana noctiflora. The sequence continues at coordinate 20,470 of JASVEL010014248.1, read as the reverse complement.
TTTCATGACCTTATAAAAATCCTGAATAGCAAAATACCATTTTAAACCTTAAATTTAGAAGAAAATATGCACAGTGTTATCAAAACAATGATACCAATCCCCGAAGGATTCAAATAATTGGCACGAAGCCCAAACATGATAATTAGTCCAATTCATTTCAACAATTAGGTGTTATTATTTATTACGCGGGACGGACCAAGTCACGATCCCCAATGGTGCTCTACCCCACGCCCGTTATCCGGCATGCAAGTCACCTCAACACAGCACTAAGATGTGCAAGTCCGGGGTTTACTAACCCTCAAGACATCATTTACAAGAATTACCCACCTCGAACCGACGAAAACTCATGCCCGCGACGCCTTAGCTCCTCGAACCGGCATCCACGCACGTCAAAACTAGTCAAAATCAGTACAAATATATCAAAATAGGCTAATGGAACATAACCCAATCGAAAGAACTCGAAAAATATCAAAAATCACGAAATTTGGCAAAACCCGAGCCTCGGGCCCACATCTCGAAAAATTTTGAAACTCATATTTTCGGAATCCTCGTCTCTCTACGAGTCCGTACATACCAAGAACTCCTAAATCGGACCACAAATGGCCCTTCAAATCCTAAATTTTCGTTTTTGAAAAGTTTATAAATTTTCTCCGATTTCTTCTATTTGATTCACTAATACTTGATGAAAATAACCAAGGAATCATTAAATATAATCACTTTTGGATAGAGAACACTTACCCCCATCCATATGGTGAAAATCGCTTCGAAAATCGCTTCAATCCGAGCTCCATAGCTCCAAAAATGAAGAAACATCTCTGATTGCCCCAAATTAAATGTCCAGCGATTTTCGCATCTGCGGTTACTGTTCACCGCAGGTGCGATTTCACTGTTCATCGCTTCTGCGGAACTGTTCATCGCAGAAGCGGAAAATCACTGTGCACCCACTTCTGTGGGTACTGTTCATCGTAGAAGCGAAATACCAGATTTGTCCCAGAAAATTGCAGCAGCTTTTTATTTCACTAAAAATGCTATAATTCAATCATACAAACTCGGAATTCGACGATTCTTTTTCCTATGACTCCGTAATTTTGATACGGATCCAGTGGTTCAAATAAAACTGAATTTGGATCTCATTTGCTAAGTGCAACATCAATTTTACTCGTTAAACAATTAACTCATGTTTCGCCTAAAAAACCCAATCGCGACTTGATGAAATTAAACCAAAATTTCCGGATCAGTCCTATAATTCATTATTTAAATTCTCAAAGTTTCGAAATCAAATTTGGATCTCTAGAACTAAAAATAGACCTTTGGATCATTACATTTGCTCAAAACGGCAAAAATCTTCCAAAAATGACCCGTTGGGCATCCGAGTTTACCCCGAAGCCTCCGGGACCTCAACCAAAAGTACTAACACCTCTTATAACATCATTCAAACTTATTCCAATCATCAAAACTCTATTGTTAACATCAAAATCGTCTTTTTTCAACAAATTCAAGCTTAAGTTTAACTTTAATTTCAAAAATTCACATTCGATCAAAAACCCAACCAAACGATGTCCGAATGACTTGAAAATTTGCAGGCATATCCAAAATCACCTAACGGAGCTACTGCAACTGTCAAAATTCCATTCCGACTCTCGCGTCAAAATCTCACCTATCGATCGGATTTCGCCAAAATTCAACCTTAGCCAATTCAAGCCTATTTCTACACCGGATCTCCAAATTCAATTCCGATTGCTCTCCTAAGTCATAAATGATCCCTCGAAACTAGTCGAATCATCAGAATCCGATTCCGAGCATTCTAACTCGATAGTCAACTCTAGGTTGACTTTCCATATTCAAACTTCCTTCAAACATGCTATTTGCTTCATTTTTAATACAATTCACTCCTAACTCACCCGATAGGTTCTAACACTGATATAGAAGCATAAGATATGTTAATGCAAGGTAACGGGGTGGAAATTTCCGTAACGATGGGCTGGGTCGTTACACCCCTCCCTTCAAGTTGGAGTATGGTAAAGCACTAAACTTGGACAAATGGGAATGATGGGTAGGGCTATATATATATATATATATATATATATATATATATATATATATATAGATTATATATAAGTTAGTCCGGACATTACAGTTATTAAAAATTAAATATCTTATATAAGATGAAAATTATGCTAAAGTCTCGCAATTGTAACTCCGTTTAGTGGTCTAACCGATTTAAAGATTTCTTCTATTCTACTTTTTGTCACTGCACTATTTACAAAGATTGTGTTAGAAATACAAGCTTAAGTTGAATTTTAGCAACCATGGCTAAAATTTACAGTTATCTACAGAGAGAGTTTCAGAAAATGAAATGTTCTAGAAGAAGACCTTCGTTCTTCTCTGTACAAACCCCTTATCCTAACTAAAATAGAAAAATATAAATACAAATTGGGCCAGGCCTAGTTAAAAAATATAATCCAAACTAATAACTAACAAGAGTAGCCCATATCAGTATTATCACTATTGGTTATTCGAACACCCCCCCCCCCCCTTCAAGTTGGAGTATGGTAAAGCACTAAACTTGGACAAATGGGAATGATGGGTATCACGAGACAGACTTTTGGTGAAGACATCAGCCATTTGAGTGGAGCTGGAAGTATGGAGCAGGGTAACCAAACCATCTGCCAACTCGGTGCGAACAAAATGATAATCTAGCTCAATATGCTTGATCTGTTGATAGAACACAGGGTTATTAGGCAATGTGAATTGCATCTTGGTTATCACAATAAACATGGATAGAGATATGTCAGTCAAGCCAAAATCAACCAAGAGTCTAGCTAACCATGTGACCTCTGCCACAACCTTGCTCAAAGACCTATATTCAGCTTCAGCTGAAGAGAGAGACAACTTGCTGTTTTTTAGATTTCCAGCAAACTAAACTGCCACTTAACAAGATGCAGAAACCAGTCACTGATCTTCTGCTAATAGGACAAGACCCCCAATCACTATCACAATAAACCCGGACAAAAACATCTGAGGAGTTATTAAGGAAAATCCCAAGATTAGAAGTACCATTCAGATACCTCAACAAGTGGATGGCACTTTTCATACGAGGAACACAAGGTTTCTTCATAAATTGACTAAGGTGTTGCATATCAAATGAGAGGTCTGGCTTGATGTGAGTGAGAAAGTTTAACTTCCCTATGAGGCTTTGGTATACTTGAGGATTGGGCAAAAGTTCACCAACAGATGCCATCAGTTTCTCATACAATTCAAGAGGGCATACAACAAGGGTACAAACATCACAATGAAAGTCTTTTAGAAAATCACTTATAATCTTTTTCTGATGAAGGAAAACACCAGTTGGGGTGTACAATACCTCAATCCCAAGAAAATAATTGAGAAGCCTCAAATCCTTTATTTTAAATTGGTCATGAAGAAAGCATTTTAAAGCAGTAATTTCATGCATATCAGTTCCAGCTAAAATAATGTCATCCACATACACAACTATAACAATCAAGGAATCACCTGAACCCTTGGTAAACAAAGAATAGTCATTGTAGGAATGGTGGTACCCTCTAGACTATAATACTTGTGATAGTTTGGCATAGCATTGTCTGGATGCTTGCCTTAATTCATAAAGAGATTTTTGCAATTTGCACACAAAAGGGATAGAAGAAGAAGGGGAAGAAACAGACAAACCGGGAGGACGTCTCATATACACTTCCTTATCCAGATCAACATACAGAAAAGCATTATTAACATCCAATTCAAATGGGGGTCATACCTTCTTAACTGCCACAACAACAAGAGTTTTGACAGTAGACATTTTTACAATTGGAGAAAAAGTTTCATAAAAATAAATACCTTCAACTTGAGTATCACCCCAAACCACTAACCTAGCCTTATACCTTTCAATTCTACCATCAGCTTTATGCTTAAACTTATAGAACCATTTGCAGCCTATAGGCTTCTTCCCAAGGGGCAAAGGAAACCTACCATGTGTTGTTAGCTTCCAAAGCTTCAAATTCAGCTCTTATGGCATCCTGCCATTCTGGAACAACTATTGTCTGAGAATAAGTTGAAGGCTCAAGAACACGCAACTAACTAGAAATAGGATGTGGAGGATCAGTCAACTGAATATGAGTTGCAGACATAACTTTGAAGATATGCAGGTTGTTTGTGATCCCTTATGGACATTCTTAAAGGTGGAGGAGAAGGAGAAAGAGATGATAAAGCAGGAGAATGGGATGAAGAAGGTGAATGTGAATGTGCATAAGAGGAATAAGGAGGAGTGGAAACAAAAGGAAAAGAAGAAGAGATATAGTTTACACCCAAAGAAGAGGGTGAAATGCAGGAGGTAAATCATCAAAACAAGCAGAGAAAGGGAAAGGACACATACTAGAAGAGACAGAAGAAGATTAGAGAAAAGGAAAAATGTGTTCATGAAATACAACATCCCTAGAAACAAAACAAGAATGAGACTCCAAATTATACAACTTGTAGCTTTTCTTGGAAAAAGGATACCCCACAAGCACACATGGTACAACCCTTGGTTGTAATTTATCTCTAGGAGGCTTAGGCATAGTAGAATAACAAAGACATCCAAAAGCTCTAAGATATGAGTAAGAAGGATTCTTACCATAAGAAGTTCAAAAGAACTCTTGTGAGACAAAAGGGGCCAAGGAAACCTGTTGATCAAATAGTTAGCTGTCAAGATGCAATCACCCCAGAATCTAATAGGAAGATGGGACTGAAAAAGTAAAGCCCTAGCAGCACCAAACAAGTGTCTATACTTCCTCTCCACCACCTTATTTTGTTGATGAGTATGGGGACAAGAGGTTTGATGCACAATTCCCTTATCAGAGAAATATTAAGAATCAGAAAGACTACCCCTATTGTAATGCATTATCACTTCTTACCGTTTGCACCTTGGTGTGAAAATGGGTTTCTACCATGACAATGAAGGCTTTTAACATATCAAAGGCATTGCTTTTGAAACCTAGGAGATGTTTTCAAGTAGCTCTAGTATAGTCATCAACTATAGTCAAAAAATATTTGGATCCAGTATATGTGGGTGCATGGTAGGGTCCCCAAGTATCTATTGAAAATGGACAGTTGATTGTATTGAACTATCAGGAAATGGTAATCTAGTTTGTTTAGCTAAAGGGCAAATAGGAGAAGAGAAAGATTGTTTAGAAGACAAATGTGGACTGCACACAGGAACAAATTTCATTTTGGAAAAAAGGTCTGTAATGCCAAACAACATCCTCTTTATTCACTTTATTAACATATGCATCGGTGGCTACATTAGTATGATCAATAAACAAGCTTGCACTTCTACTAGGTGCACTAGGAAATTCAGTAGAGTAAGGATTACAAGGAATAGAACAAGGAAAAACATTGGGTAAAGTAGCATGACAACATAAATGCCAGCATTTGCAGGAAGTTGAAACAAATTGTAAAGCCCATTGTCTGGTCTAACAAGCACCACTAGCTTCTTCAGTGAAGGGCCCTGTAAAGTACAACCAGTGTTGGTAAATTGAACTATATCACCTGGCTTTTCAACTAACTTATAAACAGAAATGAGATTGTGTTGAAAGCTAGGGACATAAAGAACATTATGAAGTGTAAGATCAGGGGACAAAGTTAATGAACCAATATTGGTAACTCTAACTTTATAACCATTAGGAAGAGAAACTAAGTAAGAATTGGTAGAGTCTAAATATCAAAGACAGGGGACTTATCAAAGTTCATATGATCTGATGGTCCCGAATCTATGATCCAAATAGTATTCTCTATCTTAGTAAGTAAACAAATTCTGAACAAACATTGTCACGTAACAACTCGCCAGCAAAATTAGCAGAAGCCAAAAGATTTAGAGTAGCAGGAGAAGCAAAAATGTGGACTATTGAAGAAGAGTGATCAACTGGAGTATTAATCCTTAGTCAACCCAGGCAAAGTGTAAAACTGCTTAGATTCAGCATGCATGACAAGACCACCACCATTTCCAGTCTCATCAAAGTTAACATGAGATTGAACCTCAACATGTGCTGCAGTTCTCCTAGGTGTCTTACCTTTAGGGAACTTGAAATTCTGAAGAAAACCATGCAGCTAGTAACACTTTTCAATAGAATGCCCTGGTTTCTTACAATACTTGCAAATGATAGAGGACCTTTGATTGTTTGGTCTTTAAGGATTGAAATTCACTTTAGAGGGAAGGATTGTTTGGACACTCCAGCATTAAAAGAAGTAGAGTTTGAGTTTGAACGAAACTGAGAAATGGAGGATACTTGCCTTTGTTTATAAACAGTACTCATAGATGGAAGGGCTTTATCATCAAAATATTGCTTCTAATTGGATGTAAGTCCCATTAAGAATTGGTATACCTTCTGCTCTTCCTCAACTTTCTTATCTCCCCCACATGTGCATATAGAGAGGTGATCAATATAAATGGAAGTTATTTTATCTCAAAGTTATTTTATTTCGTTGAAGTAAGAGGCAATATCCAAAAGGCCCTAGAAATGTGAGATAACTCCTTATTAAATTCAAAAATTCTAGCACCATCAACCATACCATATCTCTCCTCTAATTCATGCTAAATGTCTTTGTCTAGTTCAGAATACTCAACACTACGAGAAATCTCCTTGGTGAGGGAATTGGTCAGCCAGACACAACTAAATCATTACAACTTTTCTACTGCCTGACTAGAGGGGAACCAACATGTGGGTTTTCAGTAGTTCCATTTATAAAATCCAATTTATTGCGTACAGATAGAGCCACCAAAAACGCTAGCTTCCATAGCTAGTTCCATGAAAAGGGGTGGAAACTAGAGAGGCTCCTAAAACATCGGATGGATGTACATAAAGAGGATGGCACGAGTGAGTATAGTCATCAGGATGAAAAGCAGTAGGATGAGAGGAAGAAGAGTTTCCTTTGTCAGCAATATGAGTAGCATCGTAGGGATGAGTAATTATCATAGCGAATGAAAAGCAAATACCACACAATATCAAATAGAATAGCAACAGCTTAAGAATAACAAAACAACTCATTGACTTTATGGCTTACAAATCTCGATCAACAATAAAAAAGACGAACGATGAAAGAGACAATGTTACTAACTCCTTCGTGACCGGAAGGAGATGGAATTCTAACAGCAATAGTGGAACCCTAAACTTCGAAATGAGCTCCAATGAGAAACCCTAATATACCAGATAAACTCAGCTAGATGGAAATTGACAATCGAAACCCTAGATATTCAAACAATTTCAATCGATACAGAGATTCTCACAATTTGACAAAAATATCACAACTGATGAAGAATCCAGGACATTCGAACCTCAAATCGAGAGACGAGAGGACAAATGTGAAATACAAAATATGATCTTAGGTGTGAAATTAAGAAGATTTGAATGAAGGATTACGAGCCTAGCATCAGAAAAGGATTGAAAGACCAGAATTAATGCTTCATACTCTGATACCATGTTAGAAATGCAAGCTCAAGCTTGAATTTTAGCAACCATGGCTGAAATGTACAGTTATTTACAGAGAGAGTTTCCGAGAATGAAATTTTCTAGAAGAAGACTTGCATTCTTCTCAGTACCAAAAATGACCCCCTTATCCTAACTAAAATGAAAAAACATAAATACATATTGGGTCAGTCCCAGTTATAGAATATAACCCAAACTAAAAACTAACAAGACTAGACCACATCAGTATTATCACTATTAGTTATCTGAACAACTTGTCTCCCTCATATTTTTTTACAAAAATGAAAGACAAGAAGAACTCCAACATGATAAATAGTATGTAATATGCTCAACGAAGAACACTAAAATTGCAATCCTAAGAAGCTAAGGAAGAGAATAACTTCTGAACAGAGAGATAATTATGGACTTTTAGTGAAGAGAATTTGAGATAGAAAGAGAAGTATTATTCAATATTGATACACCCTTACAATCGATTTCCCACCTTTTATTATTTCCCAACTAACTTTCCTTTGACGAACTAACGACCACTCTAGCTAACAGACTACCGACCCCCAACTGACAACTAACAACTTGCAACTAACTTTCTTTAACATTGACTCTTAAACCCCTATTATTTACAAGCAAAGTCTAATACACCCTTTTCTATGTATTAGCATATAGAAAATATCCCCCCCAAAAGTCCATGTCCTCAAGGACAAAAATGTGAAAACTGCTGCCGAAGATTGTGCAAGTCCAACCAGATGTTATCCTCAAGTGGGCAATTAAACTATTTAATCAGACTTGAGTTATCTGCATGTTGTTTTTAGAAATCACTCTTTTATCTAGTAGTGCCAATGGTTCGAGTATCACATAGCCATGGAGTGATAAGACAACATACAAGTTAAGCACTGCTGGTGACTCCCCAATTCTTTTCTTGAGTTGGGATACATGAAATATGAAACTATCTTAGCTTGAGGTGGACACTCCAACTGATAGGCAACTGTCTCAATCCTCTTCAAAACTTTAAACAGTCCAAAATACTTGGGATGAGCTTATGATAAGCCTGGAACCTCATTGATAGATGCATATAAGGCTGCAACCTGCCATACACTTGTTCACCCACTCCAAATTCTCTAAAAGATCTCTTCTTGTCAGCTTGTTGTTGCATCCTCGACTGTTCCAATTGCAAATGGTATTTTAGTAGCCTAATGGTGCTCGCCCTCGCTTGTATACTTCTATCCACTTCCTCTACCATAGAGTTGTGAGTAATGTAAGGTAAATATAGAGGAGGTTTCTAGCCATATAGCACTTAAAATGGGATCAATATGATAGAGGAATGGTAAGTTATATTCTACCACCATTCTGCCAAAGGTAGGTAGTGTATCCAATCTTTTGACCTATCATTGCACATATTTCAAGTAAGTCTCTACACATTTATTAACTGCTTCTATTTGACCATCACACTGGGGATGGGAGGTTGTGTAATTAAGCAAACTCCTTAAGCACAGAAAAGAGCTTGCCAAAACTTACTGAAGAAGACTACATCCCAATCACTAACTATGGTATGAGGAAGACCATATAACTTGTTGATGTTGTCCATGAGAGTCAGCTACTATAGTATCTGAGTAGGGATGTGTTAGGCTGATGAATGGGCATAATGACTTAGCTTGTCCACCACTACTAAGATCCTTTCCATTTCTGGCAGACTTCAAAGCTTCTAATGTGCTCACATATGCCCGTTTTTTTTCAATAGTAAACCATGGTGATTCTTTGAAATGTGGGAAACATTCCTAAGTGTCCCCCTAATACACTGTCATGCAAGAATTGTAAGATCTGCTACTTTAGTGTTTTATCATGACCACCTACTATCTTGCCATTTCTATATAGGACAACTTTCTTCAGCATATACAAAGCATTGGTTAGAAAATTGACTCAGATTTGAGTTATAAGTGTTTACAATTTGATATCCCCTACATAAGAGGTTCTAACCTACTTAAGGAATGAAAAATTCACAGTGGATAAAGTGTGTAATTGGCTTGTGGTTTGAGAGTACCTCGAAAGTGCATCAGTTGCTATATTTTGTTTCCCTTCCAAATACATTATGTTGTAATCATAACCCATCAACTTAGAGTCAAAATGCTCTACTCCATGAGATATTTTAGGCTTTGGCGATCAATCTTTATAATAAAGTTCCTTCCAATTACGAAGGGTCTCCATTTTTAACACCAGTCACTACAACCAATATCTCATTTTCATAAACTGACATACTTTGGTGCTTGTAACTCAAGGCTTTGCTCATGCAAGATTGTGGATGGCCTTTTTGCATTAACACAACTCCTATCCCTACTCTACAAGCATTAGTTTCTATAATGAATTTCAAATTAAAGTTCGGAAGATCCAGCACAGGGGTTGCAGTCATAGCTTGCTTTAATTCTTCAAACGTTGTTGTAGCCTGAGGGGTCCATATGAAATTATCTTTATTCAACAATTAAGTTAGTCGCCTAGCCATAATCCCATAGCCTTTAATGAATGTTCAATAATAACCAATCAATTCTAAGAAATCCCTCACTTCTTTACCTATTTAGGTATAGGCCACTCGACCGTAGCCTTAACCTTATTAGAATTATCACTCACACCTTGTTGTGATATGAAATGACCTAAGTATTCTACTTGACAAAAATGGTATTTGATTAACTTGACAAACAAACAATTATTCACTAATAGTTGAAAAACTTCTTTCAGATGCACCAAATAAGCAGACCAAGTAGGAAGGTAATCTAGAATGTCATAAAAAGGTATGTAATTTCCTTAAATAAGGCTGAATAATCTTGTTCACCAGACATTGGAAGGTGGATGGTGCATTGTCAATCCAAAAAGAATTACTACAAATTCATAGTGCCCATTGTGAGATCTAAAATTTGTCTTCTCAAAGTCTTTTTCATCCATTCTAATCAGGTGGTAACCATAGCTTAATTCTAATTTAGAGATGTCGTTCGATCCTCATAGTTCATCTAAAAGATCCTCTATGAATGAAATATTATTGTTGTTCTTAGTCTAATTATTAGTTATCTATAATCGCTTCATAGCCTCAAGTGTTGTCCTTTTCTTTTTACCATAACTATAGAAGATGAATAAGGACTTACACTAGGCCTAATAATACCTGTAGTCAAAATCTCCTGTATCATCATCTCCATCCCATCCTTTTGTGTGGATGGATATCTGTATGATCTTATATTGACCAGTGAAACCCCTTCTTCTAAGATAGTTTTGTAATCATGTTCTCTATGAGGTGATAATTCAGTAGGGACTTCAAATAGAGAAGAATAATGATCCATAAGATCCTATAAGTCTTGAGATATGTTCTGTTGTTGAGTTGTACTCTCTATCGATTGCCATTACCATGATGCTCAACTGATCAATTTTCCCTAGTAGTTTTCTCATCTTTTGATTATCAATTAACTTGGACCTCCTAAGTTGACTACCTCTCAAAGACAACTTCTTGTATCCTATTTGAAACTCCATCTTTGTAACGACCCGGCCCGTCGTTACGGGAGTTATTGCCCTGTTTTATTCATTTAACACTTCAATATGCTATTTTAAATGTGTTTGGAATGTTAGAAGCAAATCAGAGACAATTTGAATAGAAATAAGGCCATAAATCCCTTTATGAGGAGAATAGGTTGAAAAGGTCAACTGAATGTTGACCGATGAGGTAGACAACCCGGAATTGAATTATGATAATTCGACTAGTTTTGGGGGATCATTTATGACTTAGGATAGCAATCTGAATCGAATTCGGAGGTCCGGTGTAGTTTTAGACTTGAATTGGCTAAGGTTGAATTTTGGCGAAATCTGAATGGTAGGTAAGATTTTGATCCGGGGCTCAGAACGAAATCCTGAGAGTTGCAGCAGCTCCGTTATGTGATTTTGGATATGCGTGCAAACTTTCAGGTCATTTGGAGGTGTTTAGTTTGGGTTTTAGATCAAATGTTAGTTTCAGAAGTTTTTAAAGAACTTAGGCCTGTATCCGATGTGAATTGATGATTTCAGTGTTGTTAGGTGTGTTTTGATGATTGGAAAAAGTTTGGATGATATTTTGGGATATGTTGGTGCCTTTGGTTGAGGTTCCGGGGGCCTCGGATGTGTTTCGGGTTGTGATCACGCTCTTAATTAATGTTTCAACATCGTATTTTTGGACATAAAGGGGTATCATATTGAACAAATAAGCACTTATTACTGTTTTGAATGAAGCATTAAATCCGTATCGTAATCACGGACCCGTAGCAAAAAGAATCATCGAATTTGGACATCGTATGAGGATTTTATGGCTATTTTATTAAGGCTGGCCAGATTTTCAGGTTAATGATGAAATTGCCCCTCACGGCGTATTAAAAACCTGCACTATTTGCAAATCTTAAAACCTACATATCTCCTTCATTATAAGGTAAAATTGAGTGATTCAAAAGCCTAAATTCATTAGACTTTCACAAGGAATCTATCGAGAGCAGTAAAACGCGTGAAAAGTATACCTATAATGAGCAGACCGAGTTTTCTTCCAATTTTGGAACGGGAAGAAGCTTCTGAGGCGATTTTTAAGAGAGAAATCAATGGGTAATCGCTGGAGGTAAGTTTCCTGAATCAAAAACATGATTTTATATTAGAATCAGCACCAAAATTCCTGAAATTGGGTAGAATTTGTGAAGAATTAGGGCCTAAATCATGAAAATGAATTTTTGGGTTTTGAAAGGCCATTCGAACTCCGATTTCGATAAATGTTATATGCACGGACTCGTGGCGAGACGAGGAACAAGTTGGTATAAATTTCGTAATTTTTTTGAGCAGCGTACCAAAAGTCGGGTTTTACCAACTTGGTGTATTATCGTGTATTTCTTATAAATTGAATTGGGTTATGTTTCTTTAACCCGTAATTGATATAATTGTTGTGGTTTGACTAGATTCTACGCACGAGGTGGCAAATTCAAAAGGAAAAGGCATCGCGGGCGAGTCTACGACCAGCTAGAGGTGAGTAGTTTGTGTATATGGTAGCCTGAGGGTTCGAAACCCCAGCTTAGCACATTGTGACGCTAGTAGGCGTGGCTCGCACCCCGTGACAGGTGCAGGATTGATTGTGATTGGGGATTTAGACTTAGTCCATCCCGAATAAGAATAAAATGATATTAGTGATGGAAATACATTGTGTTTGACATATTTGTGGGCTGTAAGCCTTGTTTTGGGCCTTGTACCGACCTGTAGTATCCTTAGGGGATAATATTTATGTGATAGCTATACTTGCTTAATCACTGATCTCAGTCCTGGAAATTGAAATCATAGTATTGAAATGCTAAGTTACCGGCTTTTGCAAATTAAATAAAAGTTAAAGTACTTTTCATAAATTATGAACTGGGAACTGGAATTAAGAAAAATGAACTGTTTTTGTGACTTATCTGATTTATGTGGACCGAGGATGGATCGGGCTGCACGCCGCAGCGGTTTATATGAGGATCGGGCTACACACCACAGCGGTTGATATGAGGATCGGGCTGCACGCCGCAGCAGTATTGCGCTTGGGCTGTAGGAGCCCCTCCGGAGTCTGTACACACCCCCAGTGAGCACCGTCGACGTTAAATGGATCGGGCTACACGCCGTAGCGGTTATGTGCATTGCATTGCATCTTTATTTGTTAAATTATTCTGTGGTAGCTGTATTGTACTGTTGATGCTAGTTCGTAGGAGATTCGGACTGCAGTTAGCTTCATACTGTGGTATTCTGTGGATTTCCTTCTTTCAGCTGCTTTTATATATTTATTACTCACTGAGTACTTAGTACTCACCCCTACTCCCTGCACCCTTGTGTGCAGATTCAGGTACACAGGAGAGATAGACGAGCACTCCGACTTTTATTAGTGTTTATCCGAGTTGCTGAGGTAGCTGCCGGCGTTCACAGGACCTGGCTTCTATTCTTATTCCAGTTTTTCTTTGTATATACATTATTCATATTTGAGTATTTGGTTTAGATATTGTGATCCGATCTTGTTTAGAGGCTCCAGACTCGTGACCCTAGATCTTTGGGGTTGTTATACAATTATGCTTTATTGTTGACATAAATGTTCGGGTAATTGATTTGAGCTTCATGCTCGGGATGAGAATGTAAATGGTCGGGCTTGCCTAGCAGTTGTGTTGGGCGCCATCATGACCGGGATTGGGGTCGTGACAAAGTTGGTATCAGAGCCTAGGTTACTAGGCCCATGAGTCTTGAGCCGGTTGGTAGAGTCTTATGGATCGGTACGGGGACGCCTGTACTTATCCTCGGGAGGCTGCAAACGTTTAGGAAACACTTCACATTTCTTGGAATTCTTATCGTGCGTACTTGATTCAGCTTGAGATATAATCTTTGAAATTCCTTCCACACACCTGTGTACGCTTTGAGCGCTCAGTAATATAATTGCCTTGAGGGTTTGTGATTCCCCGATCGAGGGACGAGATATAATCTCTGCGAGTTCATGTTGGGCTAGTCGGGAGGACTTGAGGCCAGATCTTTGTCTATTACTTGAGCACCACGGTGCTGATCTTACAAACTAGTATTATGAAATTTCGTGTGATCGGTATTGTTCCTAATTGTGGAAATGGCAGTTAAATAATGTACGAGTTGTCAGGATGTTAGATCCTTATTGTAATATATTGTGTAGCCCCGAACTATGGGCGTGTTGAATATTTATCATACCTCTTAGTTGGAAGGTAAAGTGCCTTACGTGTAGTAAAACGAGTTTAGACTCAAGAAGACTAAAGTGATTATGCTATGTATATCCTGGTGGAAGGTGTTGTACTGAAATACTAGATTGAGGGAAAGTAGGTGGGTTGATTCTTAGGTGTAATTGCAAGGTATTTGATATGTGTTATGGTGTGAGCAGGTGTGGCGCAGGTTCAGGTATAAATTGCGATAATATGATTCGTATAGTATTGAGATTTAATGTTGTTGAAATACATTGTGATGTCTTGTTGAGTTGTGGATGTATTGTTAGAATGGTTTGGTGATTCTCTGGCAGGTGGATAGGCCAAATTACAAAGGAAACTCTGTCAAAATTTTTGAAAAATTTGGGATGTAGAAAAATATTTCTGTCACCTGGAGAGTAGGCTTAAATGTTGAGTGTGAATAAATGCAAAAATTGCAGAAGAGTTAAGGTCTCTGATGATTCGAGTCTCTGTCAAGGCTTCTAAATGACTTGAGTTTAATCTCACTATAACATTGTGGCATCAATTGAGTAATAATGCTAAGAGTGGCTAAAAATGCTTTGATGTATGGCTCCGAGCCAAGTTGGGGAGGTTGTTATTGATTAACTGATTGCACTGTTGTGTGCTATGTTGGTTCTGTCTCTAAGTATGTTGGGAAATTCTGATAAAGGTTATGGTGCTTCGTAGATATGAAGAAATAATAGGATGGTTTGAACTGCTGCTGGTAAAGAATGTTCGGTGTATAGGAAAGAAAGATAGCTAAATGTATATGTATGTAATCATGTTCTGCGGTGCCAGAGTTCTAACAAGGCACGAGTGGTTCCTGTTTAATAAGACAGTTAAATTATAATTGAATAAGGGTGAATGACCCCCGAGAATGGTTTTGCGGTGTTCAAGATTTTGCTTGTAACAGTCAGATGTATTAAGATTGTGTATATGGCTAAAGACGGTGGTTTCGTTAGAAGGAATCAAGACTTGTGTTATGTTATGTGAATGATGGGATTCTATGTATCCGTATTGGGAGGTAATGATAACAAATTCCAAATTGCAGGAAGTTCTTCAAAATAAAGCATTGTAGAATGTGGTACTTTTGGAAAACATTGAGAGATTATTCAGCGGCCTGTGAGCCTTAGTCCGTGTAGTCTCTTGTATGAGTCTTGTGTGGTAACCTGAATTGAGGTATAGTGATCCTTCAGTAAAGAAGAGTATTAAATGAAATATGATAGTAAAACCAGAACAGTATGAAAAGGATACGACTAACTCCTGGTAAGTGTTCGAAGTAACGAGTCCTGCAGCTATGGTGCCACCAAGCTCTTGAGTGCTGGCAGTTGCGTAGCTCGATGTGGATAAAGGGACACCATCCTAACATTTAAACTTATGCAATGAATTGGGAGAAAGAGTTTGTGATGTGTTTTACCGTGGTTTGAAAATGAGTGTATCTCATGTTGGTATGCAAAGCATGGAATGTGTAATGAGTTTTCTTCTATATGGGATCATGAAGGTCCTTGGCTAGTTGAGTGCGTCAATGTTTGTGGCGTTGGAAAAGGATAGAAGTTTCCATGTTATCTTAGTGTGGTATGGTATATGCTATGTGTTATGGAAAGTTGATAATGGCATGTTCAAGGTTTTGAGATCAATTCATAGTATATGAGAAGTCATTAAAAATTATTGAGCAGCACGGGCAGCTGCAGGTGATTTAAGAATCGATCTTTCTGGTGATTAAGGGAAAAATGGTACTGCTATTCTAGTGATATGGCAGGGTATATGGTCAAAAGGACAATGTAATGTAAAATGATAATATCTAGTGGTATGGGGGTATTCTCTTGTTGGATCGATGGTGATGATTGAATTGTTGATGGCATAGGAAAAATTTCTGAATGACTTTTGTGGTATGAATGGATGATTGATGTGTGTTAAGTATTCGTACAGTGGAATGTGGGATCAGGCATAGTGAATCATGTGTTATATAGGTAATGGAGACTAGAAGTTCTCATAATTCGCCTATGCAATGGTTGTATATCGTGTGTATCGGCACCGTTTAGCGATCATTGGAAATTGGAAGCCCTAGTGGCTCTCTCTTAGCTTGATAGGATGAATTTGGGTTATGATACTTGATTGCAGACTGGTTGTCATCAGTCAGGTCGTCTAGACTAATGTGATATGGACTATGTCGAAAACGGCACGAATTGCGTAGCAGAGTGCATGAGAGTATGCTCTAGCAGGGTAGTGGTACCCAGGACCAGTGGACGACTGGTAGGTATTGTTTTGTCAGTTGGGTCTTCGTGGTGGATATCAGTGCAGAGGTTTCTACTATTGATTCAGTTCCGGTATTGGGGAACTTTGTAGGGTGCGTTTCTTGTGGCCGAGCTTGAGGCTATATATATTTTTGTTGTAATGAGAAATTTGACTCAGTGTGCATTTCCTTTTGCAAGATTTACGCGTGGATCGAGTGGCATGCCGCCACGGATTATTTGGATCGGGTGGCACGCCACCACGGGTATGGTATCTGGATCGGGTGGCACGCCGCCACGGGTATGTTAGTTTGAGCAGGTTGCACGCGCAACCGTATAATATGGAGCATAGTTTTTTTTCTTCTATAGGTTACCTTGCGTACTATACCTCCTAGCCTCTGAGGAAAGTCAGTGTTGGGTGTCCCTCGGCAAATAGCGCATCGGTTGTGTCCTTACGAGATTTGATGGCATATATTAATTGTTTTACCGTGGGTGAGATTGATTGCTTGAGTTCAGACCTAGATCTGTGCGTGACTGACTGTTTTGAGCATGATGAGATAACTTGAGGTGCTTCATGGGTAATAGTGTTTGGATGGAATCATAAGTTATGGCAAGGCCATATGATGTTATGACCTTTCGAGGAGAATTCAGGTACTCTATTTCTATAATGTGAGACGGGATCTCAGTCCTATGTTATGACGGTACGGAGGAATTGAATTACAGCTATTGTGTTTGAGTTAGTTGTCATGAGTTGAGTATGTTCAATCGTTTCCTATTTGAGCCTGTGTTGGGCTCGTCGTGGCTTAGGCTGGTGTGGAGGTGTCATATCACTAGTGCGGTGTGTTATAATTAAAATGATCGTTTGAGCCATTAATGAGTGTGGGCATATGTGGTTTAAGCTGATTAAAAAGGTAACATCGTGGTTTGTCTCCAAAATTTATTGTGGTATCAGGTTAAAAGGGAAATGGAATCATGCATGGATGACCTGAGAAATGGATTCGATATATCGCGTGTTTCAACTGCCATTGCCGTATATGAAGATATTTGAACAAGACTTTAGCTAACGAGAAAGGTTTTTCAGTAATATTTGGTTATCGTGGGAAGTTGTTACGATTAGAGGCCATCGTCTCGAGTGCTTGGGTCGTTTGGTAAACCATAAGATCTCACCCGGAGTGGCGAGTATGGGCCATTATAGTTGGTTCGGGTGTATTCTGAGTATAGACGTGGGAGTCGGATTTGGTATATGATTTCGGAAAGTGCAATGCGGTCTATGGTTCAGATGGACTACGGAAGTTTAGCTATATGGTGTTATCGGACTTATGATGGACAGGGTGAAGTGGTACCACCCCGCATATATTCCTGGTAAGGTCATTCAGCTATTGGGTTGCTTCTAGTACAACTCTGGGTACGCTCGAGGACGAGCGTTTGTTTAAGTTGGGGAGAATGTAACGACCCGGCCCGTCGTTACGGGAGTTATTGCCATGTTTTATTCATTTAACACTTCAATATGCTATTTTAAATGTGTTTGGAATGTTAGGAGCAAATCAGAGACAATTTGAATAGAAATAAGGCCATAAATCCCTTTATGAGGAGAATAGGTTGGAAAAGTCAACTGAATGTTGACCGATGAGGTAGACAACCCGGAATTGAATTATGATAATTCGACTAGTTTTGGGGGATCATTTATGACTTAGGAGAGCAATCTGAATCGAATTCGGAGGTCCGGTGTAGTTTTAGACTTGAATTGGCTAAGGTTGAATTTTGGCGAAATCCGAACGGTAGGTGAGATTTTGATCCGGGGCTCAGAACGAAATTCTGAGAGTTGCAGCATCTCCGTTATGTGATTTTGGATATGCGTTCAAACTTTCAGGTCATTTGGAGGTGTTTAGGTCGGGTTTTAGATCAAATGTTAGTTTCGAAAGTTTTTAAAGAACTTAGGCCTGAATCCGATGTGAATTGATGATTTCAGTGTTGTTAGGTGTGTTTTGATGATTGGAAAAAGTTTGGATGATATTTTGGGATATGTTGGTGCCTTTGGTTTAGGTTCCGGGGGCCTCGGATGTATTTCGGGTTGTGATCACGCTCTTAATTAATGTTTCAACATCGTATTTTTGGACATAAAGGGGTATCATATTGAACAAATAAGCACTTATTACTGTTTTGAATGAAGCATTAAATCCGTATCGTAATTACGGACCCGTAGCAAAAAGAATCATCGAATTTGGACATCGTATGAGGATTTTATGGCTATTTTATTAAGGTTGGCCAGATTTTCAGGTTAATGACGAAATTGCCCCTGACGACGTATTAAAAACCTGCACTATTTGCAAATCTTAAAACCTACATATCTCCTTCATTATAAGGTCAAATTGAGTGATTCAAAAGCCTAAATTCATTAGACTTTCACAAGGAATCTATCGGGAGCAGTAAAACGCGTGCAAAGTATACCTATAATGAGCAGACCGAGTTTTCTTCAAATTTTGGAACGGGAAGAAGCTTCTGAGGCGATTTTTAAGAGAGAAATCAATGGGTAATCGCTGGAGGTAAGTTTCCTGAATCAAAAACATGATTTTATGTTAGAATCAACACCAAAATTCCTGAAATTGGGTAGAATTTGTGAAGAATTAGGGCCTAAATCATGAAAATGAATTTTTGGGTTTTGAAAGGCCATTCGAACTCCGATTTCGATAAATGTTATATGCACGGACTCGTGGAGAGACGAGGAACAAGTTGGTATAAATTTCGTAATTTTTTTGAGCAGCGTACCAAAAGTCGGGTTTTACCAACTTGGTGTATTATCGTGTATTTCTTATAAATTGGATTGGGTTATGTTTCTTTAACCTGTAATTGATATAATTGTTGTGGTTTGACTAGATTCTACGCACGAGGTGGCAAATTCAAAAGGAAAAGGCATCGCGGGCGAGTCTTCGATCGGCTAGAGGTGAGTAGTTTGTGTATATGGTAGCCTGAGGGTTCGAAACCCCGGCTTAGCACAATGTGACGCTAGTAGGGCGTGGCTCGCACCCCGTGGCAGGTGCGGGATTGATTGTGACTGGGGGTTGAGACTTGGCCCATCCCGGATATGGATAATATGCTATTAGTGATGGAAATACATTGTGTTTGACATATTTGTGGGCTGTAAGCCTTGTTTGGGGCCTTGTGCCGACTTGTAGTATCCTTAGGGGATAATATTTATGTGATAGCTATACTTGCTTAATCACTGATCTCAGTCCTGGAAATTGAAATCACAGTATTGAAATGCTAAGTTGCCGGCTTTTGCAAATTAAATAAAAGAAAGTATTTTTCATAAATTATGAACTGGAAATTGGAATTAAGAAAATGAACTGTTTTTGTGACTTATCTGATTTATGTGGACTGAGGATGGATCGGGCTGCACACCGCAGCGGTTTTGTGACGACCCAAAGGGTCATCACTTAATTAATTAATCATTTCGAGCTTCTGAGGCCTTGGAAACCTCATTCTATGTTGCCTCGATTTATGTGCACAATCCGAGCATGTAGCCGGAAAGATTTTGTGATAGAAAATATGAATTCTATGAGAAATTTGGATAAAAAATGATATTAATATTGATATGGTTGACTTCGGTCAACATTTTTGGTAAACGGATCCGGACCCGAGATTGGATGGTCCCGAGAGGTCCGTAGGAAAATATGGGACTTGGACATGCGTCCGGAGTCGAATTCCGAGGCCTAGAGCCCAAGTTATGAATTTTTCTATGAAATTGTTTTTGATGTAATTGTTAAAGGAAATGAATTAATTGACCTTGGTATCGGGCTCGTATTTTGGTTCCGACACTCGGTACAAGTCTTAAATATTATATATGTGATTTCCTGTAAAGTTTGGTGACATTTGGATGTCGTTTGAGATGTTTTGGACCTTGAGTCCCAAGTTTGAAAGTTTTGAAAAGCAAAGGTATGAAAATCATGAATTTGAGGCTTGATTTAATGAAAACGAGGTGATATTGGCGATATGATCGCACGAACAAGTTCATAATGTGTTTTTGAGGTTGTGTACATGTTTGGTTGGGAGCCCGGGG
>JASVEL010014247.1:0-363488 GCA_032618575.1 Nicotiana noctiflora | reverse complement strand
ATGCGAACATTTCCCATACTGCCTTGGTTCGCAAATGCGAACCATTGTTCGCATTTGCGAACACTGCCTTATACAGCATGTGTTCGCAAATGCGAACATTAGTTCGCAAATGCGAACTGTTCGCAAATGCGAACAAATGTTCGCAAATGCGAACTTCCCACCTATAGCTTATTTTTCAAACTCCAGAAATTGGTCGGGGTTCGCAATTGCGAACCCATGTTCGCAAATGCGAACACAGAGACTGTAAAACACGATTTTAAGTTCATTTCTTCACTTTTTACAAAACAAAAACACCCATTTGCGATTCTCCACGGATTTCTTCTTCATCAAAACGATTGTAAGTCACTTTTTACTTAATTCTTTCAATTCCTAACATCATTAAACATGTTTTTCATAAAAAATCAAAGATTTTCATGGTAGAATTCTTGTTTTTGTTAGAAAATAGGGTTTTTCATAAATTGGGAAATTGGACCTCGAATTGAGGTCCGATTTTGAAACAAATCATATACATGAACTCGTGGGGGGATGGGTAACCGGATTTTGGTCCTAACCCCGAGTTCAGACCATGTGGGCCCGGGGTTGAAATTCACTATTTCGGGCAGAATGTTGTAAAAGATGTATTTGGTCTTAAGAATTAGTTTGTTGAGTAGTATTGATGATATTAAATCAATTGTGTATAGATACGATTGGATTGGAGCCAAAGTTGAAAGAAAAAGACATTTCCACGGATTGAATTGTTCATAAACACTCGAGGTAAGTGTTTGTTCTATCCTAGCTTGAGGGAATAGGATTATGTGTTATGTGATCGAGTGCGGTGTATGGGCTCTGTGGTGACGAGCATCCATACACTGGCGTCTAGTATGACCGTGAGTCGTTGGAAAAGGATTATTTTGAGATATATTACAGATGAATTGTTATTGTTCTTCCTTGTTGGGATTTGTTGTGAAGATAATTATTGATTGCCCTTGATGGGACGGTTTATGAATTACTGTTTCTTTCTTTGCCCTTAACTGTGATTGTTATTTGGATGAGGAAGAGTGATAATGCACGAAGGGTGATGCCGTGCCATGTTTATTTATTTATGCACGAAGGTTAATGCCGTGCCATGTTTATTTATTGATTATGCATGAAAGATCATGCCGTGCCCTGTTAGTGAAGCATGTACGAAGGATCATGCCGTACTATGGATGTGAGGATGAGAGTAAAAGCACGAAGGGTGATGCCGTGTACTTTATTTGTTTATTTGGTGAGGATGAGAGTAAAAGTACGAAGGGTGATGCCGTGCAATTGCTTGCTATTTCTTGAATTGATATTACTTGTGTTTACCTTATACTTCGTTTTTCCTTGTGAATTTATTAACTGTAGTTAATTGTTGAATTCTTTGAGATATTCTTTATTGTGTTAATACTTGGTTATTTCTTGTTATTTCTTTTTGGTATACACATATATATATTGAATTGCACAGGTTTATGTGGGTGTCTGGTCCTAGGCTTGTCACTACTTCGCCGGGATAGGCCAGGCACTTACCAGCACATGGGGTCGGTTGTGCTGATACTACACTTCTGTGCGTTTTTGCACAGGTCCAGGTTACGATCAGGAGCAGCAGCAGCAGTAAATCGATTTCGTGGGAGTTGATCATATTGAGACCGAGGTAGCTTGCAGACGTCCGCAGGCCCGGCGTCTCTCTCTCTTTATTTATGTCATTAGCTGTAGTCTCTTTGTTCCGAGACAAACAGAAATTATGTTATAATTCCTTCAGACTTTTGTGTGTAGTATTCCATAGTAGTTCGTGAGTTGGTGACTCCACGTCTTGGATAGAGGATTTCAGTATGATTTTCACTTTGTAATTAGTTATTTCTATCTGATAAAGTATTCCGCATTTATTTATTTAAAATTGTGCTAAAAACAGGATAGTATGAATACAGTGGCTTGCCTAGCTACCACGAGTAGGCGCCATCACGATCCCGATTTTTGTGACTTATCAGATTTATGTGGACTGAGGATGGATCGGGTTGCACGCCGCAGCAGTTGATATGAGGATCGGGCTGCACGCCGCAGCCGTATTGCGCTTGGGCTGTAGGAGCCCCTCCGGAGTCTGTACACACCCCAGTGAGCGCCGTCGACGTTAAATGGATCGGGCTACACGCCGTAGCGGTTATGTGCATTGCATTGCATCTTTATTTGTTAAATTATTCCGTGGTAGCTGTATTGTACTGTTGATGCTAGTTCGTAGGAGATTCGGACTGTAGTTAGCTTCATACTGTGGTATTCTGTGGATTTCCTTCTTTCAGCTACTTTTATATCTTTATTACTCACTGAGTACTTAGTACTCACCCCTACTCCCTGCACCTTTGTGTGCAGATTTAGGTACACATGAGGGTTAGACGAGCTTCCCAGCTTATTCAGAGTATATTCGAGTTGCTGAGGTAGCTGCTGGCGTTCGCAGGACCTGGCTTCTCTTCTTATTCTATTTTTCCTTTGTATATAAATTATTCGGACTTTAGTATTTGGATCAGATATTGTTATCCGATCTTGTTTAGAGGCTCCAGACTCGTGACCCTAGATCTTTGGGGTGGATATTCAGTTTAGCTTTATTGTTGACATAAATGTTCAGGTAATTGATTTGAGCTTCATGCTCGGGATGAGAGTGTAAATGGTCGGGCTTCCCTAGCAGTTGTGTTGGGCGCCATCACGACCGGGATTGGGGTCGTGACAATCTTCAACTACCTAAATTTTATTTTATACTGCCCAAAGTAATAAACCACTTGATTCCCAAGACCACTCAGCACCCCCTAAAAGCATGACCAACATGTCAGCCTTGAACTCCACCCCTTGAATTCTCCAAGAAACTTCTTTGATCTTGAAAGAGCTGTGTATTCTGCCCCCATTATCCACAGCTATAGAGAATGGGGAACGGTCTCCAGTTTGTATCCTATCTTCTTTGCAATGTTCATATCCCTAAAATATTGAGTCGATCCTAAGTCTATCAGTACATGAACTACATTTCCCTAAATTCCTCCTTCAACCATCGTAGTTCTGTAATTAAAGGTTTCATCCAAAGCATAAAAAAATACTTGAGCATTCAATGTTGTCTCCTCGAGGGTCTCTTCTTCTGCTGCATAGTCATCCACATTCCATTCCTCATTATCCCCCCTACTTTTAGAATGAACAGTTTTTTCGTCTTATAGCATATGTGGTTGAGGGTGTACTTTTATCATACCAATAATATAATCCCTTGGCCCTCTTATCATCTAACTCTGCTCCTGACAATCTCTTGGTTCCTTTAACTGCATGCCTAATGTAAGAATTGGAAAATCTATTCCCAGTTGCTCCTTTATTATTTTTTGCATTTTAAATGTCATTCTAGTTTCTTGGGTTAAAGTTCTAGGAATGACTTGGAGTAGGAAGTAATGATCTAGGACTCCTTACAACTGATTGGTGTTGATCCATTTATAACTTCAATGAACGCTTAACCAATTTAGCTAAGTTGTAGGCTTTTATTAAAGTTCTTGGAGTCAACATTCAGACTTGTACCTCAATATCTAGCTTTAATCCCTTCAAAAAGCAAATGATTGCATATTCTTCTGAAAGCTCCACCTGATCAACAACTCATCAAATTGATTTAGAAATTCCTGAACATTGCCGATTGCTTCAACTCTAATAGTTTTGCTGTAGTGTCCACATATAAGGAATGCCCAAAATAATGATGTAGAGATCGCACATAGTCACTCAATTTGGGAGTCCCCTCCCTAACCTAGCCTTCATCATGGTTGAGTGCCAATTTATGGCATTGCCTTATAGGTTAATTGCAACAATTTGGACATTCGACTCTTTTGGAATGCCCTTATAATAGAAGAAATGTTCACACCTATATATCTATATATTAAGGTTTCCGCGACTAAATTTTGGAAACTCTACCCGTGAATTCTTATTATTTGGGGGTATACGACACCAGATATAGCTTCTGCCACCGTCGACGTATAAACAACCATAGTTGCTAGAAGCTGTGGAATCTTATTCAAGGCATCTTCATGTTATTCCCTTTATTCTCAAACTTGTTCCCTGAGCTCGTCCATCCGTCCTCGCATTGCATTGCGTCATCATCTCAGGAATTATTGATTTGATGGATATGATACCAATGTAATGTGCTCAATAAAGAACACTAAAACTGCAGTCCCAAGAAGCTAAGGAAGAGAATAACTTCTGAACAGAGATGCAATTATAGGCTTTCAATGGAGAGAATTTGAGATAGAAATAGAAGAATAATTCAGTATCTATACTCCCTTACAACTGATTTCCCCCTTTTGTTATTTCCTAACTAACTTACCTCAACAGTACTAACGACAACTATCTAAGGCCATCTCCAACCTTGCCTCCATTTTCTGTCTGCAAAATGAGGATTTTTCCATTTTGGGAACAACTTACTCGAACCATTCCCCATTTTTTCCCCCAAACTTTTTTATATTCTTCTCTCTCTTCTATATTATATTATTATCTTTCATTTCAGTTTTATTTTTTAATTTCATTAAACAAATTTCATCTTTTATTTTATTAATTTGTAATTTCCATAATTAAAATAACTCCATAAAATTTTAAATAATATAATTTGTAAGCAATTATTATAGGTTAACTAATAATTCAAATAAAAGTGAAATCATTGTGATACATGATTAATTAAATTCATATAATTTTACATAAAAATAATAAATGCGCGAAAATTAATTTATCAAAATTATACATCGAATTTAAGATATAATATTAATATTATAAAAATATTACATAAACATCATTAAGTGTATAAAAAGAGATAAAATAAAAGATTAAATAATAATATAATGATGAATAGTAATGGGGGAGATGAATAGTGTACCCTCATATCTGAGGGAACCCTATTCATCCCTCATTTTGGGGACAAAAATGGGGGAGGGTTGGAGAACAATTTCCCTCAAAATTGCCCCCGTTATGGGGGATTGGGGGCAAGGTTGGAGATGCCCTAACAGACTAACAACCGCCAACTGACAACTAACAACTTGCAACTAACTTTCTTAGATATTGACTCTTAAGCCCCTATTAGTTATGGGTAAAGACTAATATACCCCTATTCAATGTATTAGCATATAACATAGTAAATCTGATGAATCTTTATGTATTTAGTTATTATTATAAATAGAATTATATTATGGTGAATGTCCATTTTTAGAGAGACTCTAGGGTTTATTACATGGTGACTAAGTCAAAACTCTCCCTATAAATAGAGGGTTCTATTCCATTGTAATTCATCCCAAAGTTCAATAAGAATTTCCTCTCTCTCTTTCTCTGCAATATTGTTCTTGTTCTTTTATTATTTTATAACACTTTATCAGCACGAGACTCTAATCAATTGAGTAGAAAGTTTGGGATTGAGCATAATGATTGTCAATTGTTTCATGAACTTCCTTCATGATTAAAATTCTGGATTTAAGGTAAGTATTTTACTTTTCTCTTTCAAATTCTTGAAATTCTATAATTTGATTTTATATACAGGCAAAGACAACAAAGTTTGATTATAACTCTAATGGATTTTTTAAGAAATTACACCCATATGAAGTGGTAAAATTTCTATGTCTTTCCATGATCAAAGTCATGTATGATCGTGCGCACAAAAAGTGAAAACTCGTCCCATTGAATTTTCTTCATTCTCATTCCCTTAAGAGAATGTGATAGAAATATGTGACAAGTCTAAACGAATACAAAATTATTACCATGAAGGTATAAATGAATGTGGACGTGGCAATAGAGGAAATTATAATCGTCATCATTTGTGGTAATGAGAACAATGAGGATTATCAAAATAATCCCACACTTTGTGAAAATATTTGTCATCGATTTGACAAAAGATTTTATAAAGCACATACAGATGACTATGGTCCATTCATGATGTGAATGAGAAAACATCTGATTTATGAATATATATTCATTTTTAGAAGAATATAAATGTGCTAGTGGTAGAAATACGCTTGAATTGGCTAAGGTTGAATTTTGGCGAAATTCAAACGGTACGTGAGATTTTGATCCGGGGGTCGGAATGGAATTCCGACAATTTCTGTAGCTTCGTCATGTGATTTTTGATATGTCCGCAAATTTTCAGGTCATTCGAACGTCGTTTGGTCGGGTTTTAGATCAAATGTGTAATTCAGAAAGCTTTAAGGAATTTAGGCTTGAATTCGATGCGAATTATGGGTTTTGATGTTATTAGATGTGTTTTGAGGATTGGAGCAACTTCAAATAAGGTATTAGGATGTGTTTGTGTGTTTGGATGAGGTCTCGGGGGCCTTGGGGTGTTTTCGGATGGTTAAACGGGAGAAAACATGGAAAATTGCAGGTTTTGAGTTCTGTTCTGTTGTTTTCGCTCCTGTGGAAATGGGAGCGCAGGAGCGAGTCCGCAGGAGCGGACAAGGGGCACAGAAGTGGAGGTGATCGCTGAAGTGGAGCCTGGTCTGCAGGGGCGGCATCGCTGAAGCGGAAGGCGAGTCGCAGAGGCGATCCAGGGTCGTGAAGGGGAGATCCGCAAAAGCGGAAGTTTGGCCGCTTAAGCGAGTCCGCAAAAGCGGACTCTTATGCGCAGAAGCGGGAAAGCCCGCAGGAGCGGACCTTGTTCCGCAGGAGCTGTTCCACAGAAGTGGTCCGCTTCTCGCAGAGGCGGTAATGGCCAATTAGGCTTGTGGTCGTAGAAGCGACCAATTTGTCGCAATAGCGATTCTGCAGAGGCGGAAAATATTCTGTAGAAGCGGAAATCGTAGAGGGTTAATTATATCAGAAGTTAGAAATTTCATAAACATTTCAAAACATTTGGGTCTCGGCTTAAGAGGTGATTTGGGCAATTTTGAAGAGTAATTCAAGGGAATCCATCAGGTAATCAACTATGGACTCAAATTATAATTAGTATTGATAATATTATGCAATTATCTCATGAAAATTGAGGAATTTGGGGTATTTTATGGAGGTTTTAGCCTTAGGCTTGAAATTGTAGAAAATCACTGATTTGAGTGGACAAATGGAGTCCGAATTTGGTAAATTTTATATGCCTAGACTCGCATTGAGATGAGGGTTCCGAATATGTGACTTTCATAATTTTTCGAGAAGCGTACCGAAAGTTGGGTTT
This sequence comes from Nicotiana noctiflora, assembly GCA_032618575.1. Classification (NCBI taxonomy): domain Eukaryota; kingdom Viridiplantae; phylum Streptophyta; class Magnoliopsida; order Solanales; family Solanaceae; genus Nicotiana; species Nicotiana noctiflora. Next base: position 356,347 of record JASVEL010014247.1, on the reverse strand, counting down.
TGGCAACTTTGTGAATTTTGATGTAAATTGAGTTGTTTTTACCGTGTGTCTTCCCATTGGCCTAATTTGTTGTGTTTCTACTACATTTGATCAGATTCTACGCGTGCAGAGCTTGATTCTCGTGGCAAGGGCATCGCGGAGTAGTCGTCGCTCTGTATTGAGGTGAGTAATAGATGTGGGTGATAACCAGCAGGTTCGAAACCCCGGTATACCACTTTGTGACGCTGTATAGCGGCGAGACACGTACTCTCTTAAGAGTGCGGGGTCGATTGTGATTTGGGAACTATGGCTTAGTCCGACTTGTTGATACCGTGTTATGATATTGGCTATTCTTGAGCCGTCGAACCTCCTTCTCGGATGGTTGCATATTATATTGTGATATTGGCTACTCTTGATCCGTCGAACCTCCTTCTCAGATGGTTGCATATTATATTGTGATATTGGCTACGCTTGAGCCGTTGAACCTCATTCTCAGATGGTTGAGTACATTTATGGGCTGTGAGCCAGCTATTGGGATCCTGCGAGGATCGTTTGCATTGTGCTGTGATATTGACATGCTAGTTTTACTTCCAGTCCGTAGCTATTACTGTTATCATGATATTTCCAATCTCTGGAACTTGACATTTACTGTTTTCAACAGAAAAATGATAAAAGAGTTTTCAAAACTACTTTTGGGCATGCAAGGCTGCATTTGCATATTAGCTGACTGGTAGTGGATCGGGCTGCGCACCGCAACGTATATTCATGATATTGTTCTTGGGCTGTAGGATCCCCTCCGGAGTCTGAACCCCCACAGTGAGCACGGGTACCCAAATTGGATTGGGCTACGCGCCGTAGCGGTCATTTCATGCATTGTATTGCATTTAGCTACATCTGCTAGTTGTTATACTTGTTGTTGATATTGTTGGTTCTCTACTGTTGATATTGAAATGTTACAGGGCATTGGTTACAACTTTACATAGTGTTTTATTGTGGATCTCTAATCTACACTATCTTACCCCTGTTTATTACCATTGAGTCTGGCAGTGCTCGTTTTACTCCATGCATCTTGTGTGCAGATCCAGGTACCTCTCAGTAGTCCTGATCCGGTAGCTATTCGAGGCAGCTTCTGTAGGATATTCGAGGTAGCTGCAGAGTCCGCAGGACCCGATATGCCTTTCTATTGTCTTTTGATTCTGTATTTGCTATTTCTTTCCGCACTTAGTATCTTGTAAACCATTATTACACTCATGTTATCGGTAGAGGCTCATGACTCTTGATCCTTCGGTCTATGGGAGTTTTACTATTTGTGGCTTGATCCCCGTATTGGTATTTTTGTCTTCATTGACTTATTTTGTTGTGCTTAAAATTGGGTAAAGTGAGCTCTTAGCTCCGTAAATGTTGTTAATTGGTCGGGCTGGCTTAGCAGTGTGCTGGGCGCCATCACGACCCGGTTTGGGGTCGTGACAAATTGGTATCAGAGCCTAGGTTTACTAGGCCTCATGAGTCTTGAGCCGGTTAGTAGAGTCTTGTGGATTGGTACGGGGATGCCTGTACTTATCCTTGGGAGGCTGCGAACCTTTAGGAAACACTTCACATTTCTTGGAATTCTTATCGTGCGTACTTGATTCAGCTTGAGATATACCTTTTTGAGATTCCTTCCGCACATCTGTGTACGCATCGAGTGCTTAGTAATATAATTTCCTTATGGCTTGTGATTCCCTGAACGAGGGGCGAGATATAATCTCTGTGAGTTCATGTTGGGCCAGTCGGGATGACTTGAGGCTGGACCTTGTATATGACTTGAGCCTCAAGGTGCCGATTTTGTGAGTGGTGGCAATAGATAATGTACTAAGGGTTGGAAACCCTGTATTTGCACTATACAGTGCTGTGCTGAGATGGAACAAGCGTCATGTGACGAGCGTGGTGGTATTGTGACCGGGGATTTGGACTTGGTCCTTCCCGATTGTTAGACTACTGTGTAAAATGACTTGAGACTGGGCTTATATCTATGTATTTGGGCTAGTAGCCATGTTTGGGGCCTTGTGCCGATCTGTAGAGTATTAGGGAGGCTTTATAATGGATGAGCTGTTAGTTGTTTGACCATTATCGTAATCTGTTGTGTAGCCCCGAGCTTTGGGCGTGGTGAATATTTATCATATCTCTTAATTGGAAGGTAAAGTGCCTTATGTTTAGTGGAACGAGTTCAGACTTAGGAAGACTAAAGTGATTATGCTATATGTATCCTGGTGGGAGGTATTGTACTGAAGTGTTAAATTGAGGCGAAGTAGGTGGGTTAATTTTCATGTGTAATTGAAAGGTAATTGAAATGTGTTATGATCCGAGCAGGTGCAACGCATGTTCATGTAACAGTTTTGATAATATGGTTCGTATAATATTGAGCCTAATATTGTTGATATGCATTGTGATGTCTTGTCGAGTTGCGGATGTATTGTTAGGATGATTTTGGTGACTCTTTGGCAGGTGGATAGGCCAAATTACAAAGGAAACTCTCTCGAAGTTTTTGGAAATTTTTGGGACTTAGAAAGATTTTTTTCAGTGGGCTTAACTGTTGTGTGTGAATGAATACAAGAATTGCAAAAGAGTTAATATTTCTGATGATTCGAATCTCTGCTGAAGCTTGTAAATGACTTGAGTTTAATCTAACTAGAACATTGTGGCATCATTTGAGTAAGAATGCTATGAGTGGCTAAAAGTGCTTTGATGTATCGCTCCGAGCCAAGTTGGGGAGGTTGTTGTTGGTTAATTGATTGCACTTTGGTGTGGTGTGTTAGTTCTGTCTCCAGGTATGTTGGAAAATTTTGATAAAGGTTATGGTGCTTCGTAGATGTGAAGAAATACTAGGATGTTTTGAACTGCTGTTGGTAAGGAATGTTCGGTGTATAGAAAGGAAAGATAGCTAATTGTATCTGTATGTAATCATGTTCTGCGGTGTCAGAGTTCTAGCAAGGCACGAGTGGTTGTTCAATAAGACAGCTGAACTACAGCTGAGTAAGGGTAAATGACGCTCGGGAATTGTTTTACAGTGTTTAAGATTTTGCTTGTAACAGTCAGGTGTCTTAAGATTGTGCATGTGGTGAGGACGGTGGTTTCGTTAGAAGAGATCAAGGCTTGTGTTATATTATGTGAATGCTGGAATTCTATGTAACTGTATTGGAAGGTAATGATAACGAATTCAAATCGCGTAAAGTTCTTCAAAATAATGTATTGTAGAATGTGGTACTTCTGGGAAACATTGAGGGAATATATTGCGGCCTATGGGTCTTATGTACGAGTCTAGTATGGTAACATGAGTTGATGTATTATGGTGTTACAGTAAAGGCTAATATTAAATTAAAGATGAATCAGAAAGGAAACTGGGTAAATGGAACAACTTGTTAATAAACCGAAATGGTATGATAAGGAATACGATTAATTCCTGGTATGTGTTTGAAGTAATGAGTCTTGCGGATATTGTGCAATAAAGCTCTTGAGTTCTGGCAGTTGTGTAACTCGATATGGGTATAAGGACTCAATCCTGGCAGTTTAACTTATGCAATGTAATTGGGAGAAAAAATTTATGATGTGATTTACTGTGGGTTGAAAATGAGTGTATTTTTCCTATTGGTATGCAAGGTCTGAATGTGCAATGAGGTTTCTCTATATGGGATCATGAAAGTCCTTGACTAGTTGAGTGCGCCGATGTTTGCGGCGTAGGAAAGGAATATGAATTTCCATGTTATCCTAGTGTGGTATGGTATATGCGATGTGTTATGGAAAGTTGTTAATGAAATATTCAAGGCTTTGAGATTTATTCATAATATATGGGAAGTCATTAAAATTATTGAGTAGCGTGGGCAGCTGCAGGTGATTTAAGAATCGATCTTTCTGGTGATTAAAGAAAATGGTACTGCTATTCTAGTGATTTGGCAGGGTATATGGTCCAAAAGGACAAGGTAATGTAAACTGATAATATCTAGTGGTATGGTGGTATCCTCTTGTGGGATCGACTATAATAATTGAGTCGTGATGGCATGGTGAAATTTCTAAATGGATTTCGTGGTATGAATGTATGCTTGATGTGCGTTATGTATTCTGTCGGTAGAGTGTGGAATCAGGCATAGTGATTCATGTGTTGTATATGTGTTGGAAACTTGAAGTTCTCGTAAATCCGCCTATGCGGTGGTGGTATATTGTGTGTATCAGCACCATTTTATGATTATTGGAAATCGGAAGCTCTAGTGGCTTTCTCTCAACTTGATATGACGAATTCGGATTATGATACTTGATTGCTGACTGGTTGTCTTGGGTCAGGTTGTCTAGACTAAGGTGATATGGACTATGATGGTATGTCACAAATTGCGTAGCAGAGTGCATCAGAGTATGCTTCAGCGGGGTAGTTGTACCTCAGGACCAGCGGACGGCTAGTGGGTATTGCTTTGTCAGTTGGGCCTTCGTGGCGGATATCAGTGCAGAGGTTTCTACCATTGATTTAGTTCTGGTATTGAGGAACTTTGTCGGATGTGTTTCTTGTGGCCGAACTTGAGGCTATATATGTTTACTATAATTACTTGACTCGACGCACATTTCTTTGGCGAGGGTTCTATATGGATCTGATGGAGCGCCGCCACAGGTATGGATATTTGGATTGGGTGGCACGCCGCCACGGGTATGGTATCTGGATCGAGTGGCACGCCGCCACGGGTATGTCATTGGAGTGAGTTGCACGCCGCAACAGTGCAATGCAAAAATAGAGTTAGTTATATGTTACCTGGTATACAATACTTCTTGGCTTCTGAGAAAAAGTTCGTATTGAGCATCGCTCGGCGAATGGCACATCAGTTGTGTCCTTTCAGGATTTGATAGCATACACTAATTGTTTCACCGTGGGTGAGGTCAATTGCTTGAGTTCAGACCTAAGTATGCGCATGGCTGACCGTTTGAGCTTGGTAACTTGAGGTGCTCCATGAGTAATGGTGTTTGGATAGAATGATGAATTGTGGCAAGTCCACGTGATGTTATGACCTCTCGAGGAGGATTCAGGTACTCTATTTCTTTAATGCGACACGCGATCTCAGTTCTATGTTATGAGGGTACAGAGGAATTGTATTACAACTCTTTTGTTTGAGTCAGTTGTCATGATTTGAGTATGTTCAGACGTTTCTATTGGAGCATGTGTTGTGCTCGTCGCGGCTTAGGCTGGTGTTTTAGGTGTCATGTCACCAGTGCGGTGCTTTATAACCGAAATGATTATTTGAGTCATTAATGAGAGCGAGCATATGTGATTTCAGTTGGTTAGAAAGGTATTATCGAGATTTGGGTCCGAAGTCTTTTGTCGTATCAATTAAAAGGGAAATGGATTCATGAATGGTTGACCTGAGAGATTGGTTTGATATATCGCGTGTTCGGTTGCCGTGGGCATGATATGAAGGTGTTGGAATAAGACCCTATCTAATGAAAAAGGTTTTTTCAGTTAGTATTTGGTTATCGTGGGAAATTGTTGTGATTAGAGACTATCGTCTCGAGTGATTGGGTTGTTGATACATCATATGATCTCAACCGGAGTGGTGAGTATGGGTTATTGCAGTGGATTCGAGTGCACTCTGAGCATATATGGGGGATTCAGATTTGGTATATGATTTCAGAAAGTGCAATGTGGTTTATGGTTCAGTTGGAGTGTGAAATTCCAGCTATATGGTATTATAAGACTTATGTGAGATAGGGCGATGTGGGATCGCCCAAATATATACTTGGTAAGGTCATTCAGCTATTGGGTTGCTTCTAGTACAATTCTAGGTCCGCTCGAGGACGAGCATTTGCTTAAGTTAGGGAGAATGTGACGACCTGGCCCATCATCACGGGAATTACCACCCCGTTATCCTTTTATTTATGTGTTTTATGCTTTTATATCAGTGTTAGAGTCTATCGGGTGAGTTAGGTGTGATTTGGATTGAAAATGAGGCAAATAGCCTTTTTGAAGGAAGCTTGAATATGGAAAGTCAACCTGGAGTTGGTTATTTAGTTAGAGGGCTCGGAATTGGATTTTGATGATTCGGTTAGTTCCGGGAGGTGATTTGTGACTTAGGGGAGCGATCAGAATTGAATTCGGAGGTCCGGTGTAGAAATAGGCTTGAATTGACTAAGGTTGAATTTTGGCGAAATTCGAACGGTAGGTGAGATTTTGATCCGAGGGTCAGAATGGAGTTCTGATAATTTCTATAGCTTCGTTATGTGATTTTGGAAATGTCCGCAAATTTTCAGGTCATTCGGACGTTGTTTGGTCGGGTTTTAGATCGAATGTGTAATTCAGAAAGCTTTAAGGAATTTAGGCTTGAATTCGATGCGAGTTATTGGTTTTGATGTTGTTAGACGTGTTTTGAGGATTTGAGCAAGTTCAAATAAGGTATTAGGATGTGTTGGTGTGTTTGGATGAGGTCTCGGGGGCCTCGGGGTGTTTTCGGATGGTTAAACGGGAGAAAATATGGAAAATTGCAGGTTTTGAGTTCTGTTCTGTTGTTTTTGCTCCTGCGGAAATGGGAGCGCAGGAGCGAGTCCACAGGAACGGACAAGGGGCGCAGAAGCGGAGGTGATCGCTGAAGCGGAGCCTGGTCCGCAGGGACGGCATCGCTGAAGCGGAAGGCGAGTCGCAGAAGTGATCCAGGGTCGTGAAGGGGAGATCCGCAAAAGCGGAAGTTTGGCCGCTTAAGCGAGTTCGCAGAAGCGGGAAAGCCCGCAGGAGCGGACCTTGTTCCGCAGGAGCGGTTTCGCATAAGTGGTCCGCTGCTCGCAGAGGCGGTAATGGCATGTTAGGCCTGGGGTCGCAGAAGCGACCAATTTGTCGCAAGAGCGGTTCCGCAGAGGCGAAAAATGTTCCGCAGAAGCGGAAATCACAGAGGGTTAATTATATCAGAAGTTAGAAATTTCAGAAACATTTCAAAACATTTGGGTCTCGGCTTAAGAATAGATTTGGGCAATTTTGAAGAGAAATTCAAGGGAATTCGTCAGGTAATCAACTATGGACTCTAATTATGATTAGTTTTGATAATATTATGCAATTATCTCATGAAAATGGAGGAATTTGGGGTATTTTATGGAGGTTTTAGCCCTAGGCTTGAAATTGTAGAAAATCACTAATTTGAGTGAGAAAATGGAGTCCGAATTTGGTAAATTTTATATGCCTAGACTCGTATTGAGATGAGGGTTCCGAATATGTGACTTTCGTAATTTTTCGAGAAGCGTACCGAAAGTTAGGTTTTGGCAACTTTGTGAATTATGATGTAAATTGAGTTGTTTTGACCGGGTGTTGTCCCGTTGGCCTAATTTGTTGTATTTCTACTATATTGGATCAGATTCTACACGTGCGAAGCTTGATTCTCGTGGCAAGGGCATCGCGGACTAGTCGTCGAGCTGTATTGAGGTGAGTAATAGATGTGGGTGATGACCAGCGGGTTCGAAACCCCGGTATACCACTTTGTGACGCTGTATAGTGGCGAGACACGTACTCTCTTGTGAGTGCGGGGTCGATTGTGATTGGGGACTATGGCTTAGTCCGACCTGTTGGCTCTGTGTTATGATATTGGCTATTCTTGATCCGTCGAACCTCCTTCTCGGATGGTTGAATATTATATTGTGATATTGGCTACTCTTGAGCCGTCGAACCTCCTTCTCGGATGGATGCGTATTATATTGTGATATTGGCTACTCTTGAGCCGTTGAACCTCCTTCTTGGATGGTTTAGTACATTTATGGGCTGTGAGCCAGTTATTGGGATTCTGCGAGGATCGTTAGCACATTGTGCTGTGATATTGACATGCTAGTTTTACTACCAGTCCGTAACTATTACTGTTATCATGAAATTTCCAATCTCTGGAACTTGACATTTACTGTTTTCAACTGAAAAATGATAAAAGAGTTTTCAAAACTACTTTTGAGCCTGCGAGGCTGCATTTGCATATCAGCTGACTGGTAGTGGATCGGGCTGCACGCCGCAGCGTATATTCATGATATTGTGCTTGGACTGTAAGAGCCCCTCCGGAGTCTGAACCCCCATAGTGAGCACGTGTACCCAAATTGGATCGGGCTACGCGCCGTAGCGGTCATTTCATGCATTTATACTTAGCTACATCTGCTAGCTGTTATACTTGTTGTTGATATTGTTGGTTCTCTACTGTTGATATTGAATTGTTACAGGGCATTGGTTACAGCTTTACATAGTGCTTTATTGTGTATATCTTATCTATGCTGTCTTACCCCTGTTTATTACCACTGAGTCCGGCAGTACTCATTTTACTCTCTACACCTTGTGTGCAGATCCAGGTACCTCTCAGCAGTCCTGATCCGGTAGCTGTTCGAGGCGGCTTCTGTAGGATATTCGAGGTAGCTGTAGAGTCCGCAGGACCCAATATGCCTTTCTACTGTCTTTTGATTTTGTATTTGCTATTTCTTTCCGCACTTGGTATCTTGTAAACCATTATTGCACTGATGTTATCAGTAGAGGCTCATGACTCTTGACCCTTCGGTCTATGGGAGTTGTACTATTTGGGGCTTGATCCCCGTATTGGTATTTTTGTCTTCATTGACTTATTTTGTTGTGCTTAAAATTGGAAAAAGTGAGCTCTTAGCTCCGTAAATGTTGTTAATTGGTCGGGCTGGCCTAGCAGTGTGTTGGGCGCCATCACGACCGGGTTTGGGGTCGTAACAAAACAGATCTTGCATATTATTTTGACCATGGCCATAATGGTATAACTTTCTCTTTAAAAGAGATATTCACCACATGGATGATGATGAATCTGTGGTAGTACAAAATCAATTGAGAGCTCTGGAAGAGCCAATTATTACTATTTTGGAGAAACACAATTGGTTACTAAGAAGGTATTGTGTTGTAGTAAGTCTCAAAGAAACTTATTCGGTTTCCAAAGTATATGCGAAAGCGGTTGATTATATTGAGACTATAAATAAAGGAAAGATTTAATATCATCTATTACTACAACTTGTAGTGGGGTAATATGTATGTAAAAAGTTACCCGCTTTATTCTCCAATTTGTACTACATAAACAAAAGAATATCACAATGAAGTGAATATTTATTGATATAAAAACCCATATCATAATAAACTTGGAGTTTATTCATAATTACACACATCATGGTGTAAACCCGAAGTTTATCAATATTGATAATTTATTCAGTTGGCATAATTGATTTACCCATATAAATTTAAGTACGGAAAATGGTTAAAAATACCCCTCTAATATTCGAAAAGGATCATTTATACCCTCCGTTATACTATTGGTCCATCACAACCCCTGTCGTCATACAATTGGTGCATAAAAACCCTTCTGCTGTTAGGACCCTCCACTATGGCAATATTATCCTATGTAGCCTGACATATCGCTGAGGTGCATGCCACTTGGATGCCACCTCATAACACTTATCCCATATACCCTTCCCCTACTTCTTCTTCCACAATCACATTCCTTTGTCACCGTTCCTCTCAATTCTCAGTACTCCCTTTCTATTTGTCTATATCTTGTCAGACACATAATCCATTCTTAATCACAATCTAATTCAGTTTATCAAATCACTTATTTCTATGAATAAAAGAAAGAAGAGGAAAATAGTAAGGCTTCTACTGATTGATATATTCTAGGGTGTGAAAATCTATTGTCGTGTGAGAAGAAGAAGATATCGGCTTTAATCTGAGACAAAGTTATGGATCTGTTCGGTAAATAGAGGCTAAAAAATTGAATACAGTTCTAAGGTAAAGATCTGGAACATCAACGACGCATCACCCGACACTACTCCGATAACTTTCTAGAGAACTCATCCAATAGAAGACGACTTCAATCAACTAATTATCAACACTTTCAAACTTCAAATAATAACTCAACAGATGACATATCTCTTCTGCATCAAACTTTAATTGTTTATATTCATCAAAATAGAAAAAGAGGAACTCATGAGGTTTAATTACCAATGTAACAGAGACAAGAAAAATAAATCAAAGAAAATATAACAATGAGAAACATCCTTTTGTTGTAGACTTTTAGGTGTGCTTACTTGGCCGCGATTGTATGCCCAATTAAAAGAATTGAGATTTTGAAGGTTTATTCTGGACAATAATTCTTAGATTTGATGATGAAACAGTATCTGAGTTTGACTGAGCATCCATGGAATAAAGTAAAAGACAGAAGCAGGAAAAATATGTAATGTACTATTTCCTCTTATCTCTCTTAGAGGTACACTGCGTAAAAGTTCAATCTTCTAATTTCTGAGGTAAAGGAAGAAGGAGTAGGGTAGATCTAAAATGGGATATGTGTGATGAGGTGTCATACCAGGTGGCATCCACCTCAACAATATATCAGACCACATGTGATAATGTTGCCATAGTGGATAGTACTAACGGCAGAAGGGTAATTATGCACCAGTTTTATGACGGCGGGGGCTTTGATGAACAAATAGTATAACGGAGGATATAAATAATCATTTTTAGATAGTAGAGGGATATTTTTGACCCATTTCCGATTTAAGTATGATGTGCAAAAATAAAGAGAATTCACATGGTTAAATATTAAAGAACTAGAAAGTTCTTTACGAATTCTTTTATGTGCTTTGTTCTCATTAATTAATATATTAACTAAAATTGGGATTGAATCCCATGAATGCTAGAAATATCAAAGGTGGGACCATTCACTTGCCATGTATACCACATAAGATGCATCTATGAGATGGTTACATGTGCTATTATTATTAACCCGCAACATGGTGTTTGCAAGGTAACTTGCTCAATAATTTGATTTAGAGCATAATTTTCAGATTTTTTATTCAAGATAGTTCATCTTGATAAGTTGATTTACATCACAGTTGGTTTAGCAAAAATAATTTATTGAGTGCCTTCACTTAATAGCTAAATTATTGCTTATGAGAATAAAGTTATATATATTAGTTTGATATACATTATATACGAAAGTATATTATTTTCTCCCCTCACAAGTGGTTCAGGGTCAGGAGCCAAATAATTCCATCTTATTATTATTATTGATGTGCGGTGTATATTTTGATTAACACCATAACACACAAAGATGAGTTCTCAAAGTTGAGGAAACAAGTTAGTTTTTCTAACATGAGGGGGAGATAAGATACAACAGTTGAGAAAAGTTACATGAAATAAATTATCATTTATACATCGAGATTCTCGAATATAATAATATGAACTTGAAGTTCATAAAAGGATAATTCATGTGCAATTTATTGCAAAGCATGCCAGACGCATTTGCTGACCCAAATAAAGTAACTATATTCTTATTGTAAATGCTCATATTAAGTCCTAGAAGGACAAAGTCTATGGTAAGCTTAAAGTGTATAGACAATCGGTTTCAAATAAACTTCTTGATAAAGAAGATGAGCAGATGATCAAAATGATCATAATAAAGGAGGCAAGTGATCTAGAAGATCACATGACATAACACTTCGTAATATCTCATGAGAGATTCAGGTACCTTGAATATATGAATGAAGAGATCTCTATGTTATGTCATTATGAAAATACAATGAAACCGATATAAAATCTTTGTCGACGTCAACCTTCAAGAAGCTAGTGAACAAGATTGAGATGTGAAGGCTCAAGGATGTGAATTGATGCTCTCATCAGGGGGAGTTAATACGCGTTGCACTCTTTTTCCCTTACAAGGTTTTGTCCCACTGAGTTTTCCTTGCGAGGTTTTTAACGAGTCAACCAAAAGGCGTATTGTTAGATATGTGTACTCTTTTTCCTTCTCTACAATTTTTTCCCAATGAGTTTTATTTTAGTTAAGGTTTTAATGAGGCACATTATTTGTTGAATAGACATTCAAGGGGGGGGGGGTTATAAATAGAATTCTATTTATGGTGAATGTCTATTTTTAGAGAGATTCTAGGGTTTATTACTTGGTGGCTAAGTCAAAACTCTCCCTATAAATAGAGGGATCTATTCCATTGTAATTCATCCCAAAATTCAATAAGAATTTCCTCTCTCTTTCTCTGCAATATTGTTCTTGTTCTTTTATTCTTTTATTATTTTATAACAGTTATTTAGTTATTAGTTATTTTACTTTATAGATCTGGTATTTAACTTCATTGGCTTAATTAGTAGAGGAAAAAACATCAGTAGTCAATATTTGAGCAAAATTTTCAAAAACACAGCAGCAATCATTATTTTACATTTATGTCAACTAAATATATACATTCCTAGCAGAAAATCACTCAATCCCATTAAAATAGGGATGCTAATTACTAATCCCTACAATTAAGCAAGATTAAAAGGAAAAATGATAACTTCCAAAAATGACGCTCTCTTCCAAATTCCATTAAAATAGTATAATCAATGATATATAAATTCTACCCATCACAAGCAAATTACCGAACTTTCATGTTATTATAATTTTATCAGTGATTGCTACTCTTCTTCAATTGAAATATACATTCGCTCAATGTGTCTTCTTTAATAATATTTCATTGATTTTTTATTAAAAAATTATATAATAATATGTATAATATTAGAATAAATCATGTATATTTACCATAAACATCCTTATCCTTATATTATTAAATGTATAAAATACACATATTTAGTGAAAATATATAAGGGGTATATATATGGTATGTGTATATTATAAATTATTTATATGTTTCGTATAAGAAAACTAATTTCGATGATTATACAATAACAACCATGTTCAATAAATAATACCATGTATTCTTAGAAAGATCAGCGCGTGAATTTTGCTATGGTTAAACTGTGTATATATAAATATTGGTGGTATTTTATATATCTATAAATATACTATAAATACATAAAAAGATATATATTAATTATATATATGTGATGAGCTTCCATAGCTTCATTGTATATATTAATTTTCGTCATCAATCTTTAAAAGAGAGAGTCCATGTATTTTTTTAATGATGAGTGAGAATGTGAAATTGCAAAGATTCCATAATTTTTGCTTTTTACCATGGTAATTAATTATTTGATTATCTTTACGATATGCTTTAAATTTAAAAAAAACTTTCCTTTATGTAATAAATAAAGATTACTAACATTTTATTAAATATTTTTTAAAAAGTGACCTGACCGAGAAAGCTCACTAATTTGAGTCATGGGAGAGGAAAAAAAAATCTTATAGGAGGCATGATTTCACGTCCAAGCAACGGTCGTAGTCAATATAACTTGGTTTAATAAGTCCAAGATCGATCCCACAGAGAATTAACCTATCAATCACAACTTTCACAACCCAAGAGTACTTACGAATCAAGTTCCCAAAATTTAGAATATCTTTGTGTATGATTTTCGAATAGCTAGTTTGCAAGAATTAAAGAATGCTTTAAAAGAAAGAATTGAATGTTGAATAAAACAATATAGAGAAATACTAAGGTGTTGATTTCCCTATTGATGGAATCCCTTATCGTTATGCTCATACAAATTGTTAATATATTCTATCAATCATGAACGCTATGTGTATCGTAACCCTCTCCCGAGCAATTACAATAATTTACTAGTGCACTCTCCCGAGCTATCCTAGCTAGCTTTAATTTGAATAGTTCACTTTAGATTGCACCCAAGACTTCGTTATTCCTAATCCCGTCTTTACGCCTAAAATTATAGATTCCTCTAATAACCTAGGTGTGGTGTTGTTCAACAATAAACCTAAATATGCACTCTTTTCCAAGTTATGCACACTAAATAGGCACCGCTAATTGGGAGCTCTACCAATTAACTACAATAAGAATGAAGTTGAACAAATAGAAATCTAAATCACAATTTGTACTCACATAAACGATAAGTTCATCTATCAATAGGTTCCATCAAAACCTTAGAAAAGAATTTAGCTACTCATGCTTGAAGAAACAAGAATAATAATTGAAATCATAAAGAATTGCTTGATATAAAATAATAGAAAGAGTTTGAGAGGAATCTCTCCTACTAAAACCTTGCAAAAGTATTGAAGAAATAAAGTACATGCCTCTATGGGGCAAACTAGGAGTTTATATAGAGGTTTTAGAGCTAAGAAAACAAATTAGAGTCCAATTAGGATAACTGCCGCTGGGACCTCCGCGGTTCGTTCGCGGCCGCGAGCGGACCGCGAACAGTCGAGATTCAGAGGGCTTCGTTTTTCGCGGTTCATCCGCGACCGCGAGTGGACCGCGGATGAACAGTGCTTCTGTTTCTTCACTGCTTCGTCCAGCCCTCTTCACTTTAGCTCTTCTCTTGGCCTTTTCATCAACTTATGGCTTCAAAATGGCTTTTTAAAGCATCCAATGCATCACATGTACCTGTAAAACACAATCAAACACTAATCAAAGCATTTTGTCCTTTTAACAACATTGTTCTTATAATAAAGTGTGATTATTTAGGGTATAATTATAGTCAAATTCACCTATTATCAATACCCCACACTTAAACCTTTGCTCGTCCTCGAGCAACCTTTAATCACACCTTAGGCCAAAAAATTTTTTGTCTCCCCCAAAATATGTCACAAAAGCTTATGATACATGAACAACCTAAGATATGTATACTCTTTACTTAACTGTAAATTCTCATGCCCGCACGTTATTACTTACTCTACTTATTACCAAAATCTTGCAAATTTACCTTCTTCCTCTTGAATTACATGCCCTCACAAAAGTTATTGAGAGAAGTTCCCACACATTAACAATTCAAAAACATGGAACTTATAGATATCAGGAAAATTCACTCACTCTCAACAAAGAACATTTATATGAGTACAGACACACCATAAGCTTGCCCCTAGTGTAATACTCCACTAATCGAGTTATCCAATCATAGATCAAGAGGTCTTTAAGGGTTGTAATGTAGGCTATGGGACGGGTAGGATACTTTTGGGTGTAGTGACTAACCTCCCTAAGCACTTTTCTTTTCTCTTTCACCACTTTCCCTTTTAGTTTTCTCCCTTATGTCTCCCGAAAACATTTATTCACCTTTATTGGCTTTTAATCCCCATTTTTCTTTTGTTGGTGTAACTGGCCTTTGTAATTTTCATATATACATTGATATCGCTCTTTTTCTCATTGCTTTGCAACACATTTATATTATTTTGGCCAGCTTACTATTTTCTATCATTTATTCTTGATTTTCCCTTTTCAATTTCCCTTCACCCCACACTTAAACTTTTGCATATTCATTACAATACAAGTGCTTCTAGGAGGTAAAGTAGAACAAATATACTAATTTGAAGAACATTCAAGGGTTATCAAAGAAATAGGCTTTAAGCTCAAAGGGGTTAACTAAGATATAATGTACGGGTGAATTCATGTCTATTGATATATGGGGTTACACAAAGAAATGCCTCTATCCTCTCTACAACCAAACAACTTCTATTTCGCTTTGCAAACACACAGGGCAAGTTCTAGGAATCATGTACAGCATACAATGTAAGTAGCAACCTCACACACACATGGCATGCAACTCATTTGGAATCCGGTTTATCTACAAAATCCTATCAATGTTCAAGCAAGCATTATTGTGCAATTTAAGGCATATTGCGATTCTACAATCAAGTTTAGATGATACATTCTCAAGTTCAATTTACGCTTTTGCTAATGTGCATATTTGGAGTTACATGTTGCCCTTTTACCTCTACTCCTAACAAAAATCTACCTAACCCGGTTCAAATAAAAACCCTTGGAAAAGAACCGTGGTCAAAAGAAAAACCAAGGGGGAATGATACATTACCTATAAAAAGAAAATAAAAGAAAGAAAAATTCCTACGTGGACTACTTCCCTCAAGAGTACTTGTCCTAAATAGTCCGTCATCAGGAAAGAGTCCTCTACTCATATTTTTGGATTTTTTTAAAATTTTCTGATTTTATTTGTATTTTTATTATTTTATATTACTTACTACACTAATATATACATCATCTACAAGATAAGTTTCCCACCCCACACTTAAAAATATGCCATGTCCTCATGGTATAAACAATATGAAAGCACAATGGGGTTTAAGAAAACTTACCTGGGACTCACTCGGAGTCGGACACAGTGGATGGGTCGACATGGCATGCTCTCCCAAGTGCTCTGAACCATGCCATAAATCTGTTCTCTGACCGGGCTTGCCTAGTTGACATGGCATCTAGTCGTGTGTGTAGACCGTCAACTGAAGTGCGTAGAGCAGCCACTTCCTCCTCCATTGACCTCAGCATAGGTCGTGTGGAGTCGGATCTAGACATGCTTGCTCCGCGAGGAGCAGGTCTGGAGGGTCCAGCTGAATCCATGGAGTGGCTGGCCCGGGCCTCCGGTACAGGATCATCATCATCATCTAAGTCAATGGGTGTGTTGTCTCGTCCAACCCGAATAGTGGCAGCTCTAAATGGAGCTTTTGGTAGTAACTCACCGTCAGTCTCATGAACTGGGGTGTGGTTGAGGAGACACAAGGAAGTGACAAGAGATGGGTAATAGAAACCCTTGGCAGTGAGGGATCCCCTCAGTACCATCTCGTCACTAATAACCCCGGCAATATCAACATCCCGGTGTGTTACCAAACACCAAGTCAACAGAGCCCTATTAAAGGTAACATCTGTAGTGTTACTTGAGGGCAGAATGCGGTTGCAAATTATAGAAAACCAACATTTGGCAATGTGAGTGAAACAGTTAGAATGCAGAGTTTGGTTCCGAATCCATACGGGAACACCATCTACACATAAGGCCTCAATTAACATGTCCCATGTGACTCCGGGCCTATCATGGTAATAATCAATATCACTCGTGTGTAGTGGTAGGCGAAGTACCTGCCTAATGGTGGGAATATGAGCATCTACATGCTTACCTCTGACGAAAACTCGTCTCACCGAGGAGTACGGGGCGTTGGCATAGAATTCTCTGACCAGCATCTTGTTTACCGTAGTGGGTGTTTCAAAAAGGAACTCCATCTCTCGCCGTCGGATCTCATCATACATTTCCGGCTTTTCTGAGCGGATGGCTATTCTGTCCACTTCAACCTCTTGAAGCCACTTTTTGTTTGCTTTGATGTTAAATGCATTTTCCGCCCCTTCATCGGCAAACCGAGATTCATCATAAGTTGGTTGCCTGGATGAGCTCGCACCATGTCGTGATCTCTTTGGAGCCATGATCCTGTACAATTAAGATAGCCAAAAAGTGTATAAACTGTTAGTTAGTGGAAGGCTACTCAGACTTCGCCATCCTTGATAATTCACAATTGACCATCAACTCTGTGTAATTCCCGCAAACTCTTTATCTCACTATTCCCTACATGCCCAATTGCGAACCCCACACTTAGTTCTTGGCACACATGTTATTTACTTAGTCCATCCCAAAAATTATTCAATAACCATTGTAAAAGTTGGCATTATGTCTCCTAATTACCATTAGTCTATTAGGCTCAATGTAATGTGCCCTAACTTAACCAACCAACACATATATCTTGTAGAACTACTATTAGGGTTTCCAAGTCATAAGATCAACACAAATAACAACCCAACACCCATTCTTCTCCCAACATCAATCGTAGAACAATGTTCCTTGAAGTAATTTCATGGCAAGATTAAAAGCACAATGATAAATCAAGCAACATTCATGAATAGACCCTAACTAAGACTAACTAAATATTTATACAAACTAAACAATCAAAACCTAAAAAAATTGGAGCAAAATAAAAGAGATAAGTAAAGAAACTTACAAGTTATAGTAATGGAGAAGTGAGGTGGAAGAAAGGTATGATTTGTAGAAGAGAGGGAAGGGGGTTTTTAGAGAGAAGTGAGAGGGTTTGAATTTAGAGAGAGAGAGAGATTTGAGAGGGGAGGGGTGGCTGTTTTGGGTTATGGGGAAGGGGGGTTAAGTTATTTAGGGTTTAGAAAAAGGGGGGAGGGAAAAATTAAAAAAAAAAAAAAAACTTGAAATTTGGCCAACCACGGAACTGACCGCGACTGTCCGCGGTTCGTTCGCGGCCGCGAGCGGACCGCGAACAGTCGAGATTCAGAGAGGGTATTTTTTCGCGGTTGGCTCGCGACCGCGGATGGACCGCGAACAGAGAAGTTCAGAGAGGGTATTTTTTCGCGGTTCAGCCGCGGTCCGCGAGTGGACCGCGGACAGTGCTCTGTTATGAAAAAATTCGACTGTTTCAGCAAAAGATTTTTATTTGTTTTTTTCTTTTAATCCTTATTACTTACTACTAATATTAAATTACTTACAACATGTTTGTGGGTTGCCTCCCACGTAGCGCCTGAGTTAACGTCGCGGCACGACTCAGCTTAGCGCATTTTACGGCTCGCTGGACCTTTGAGGTTCATTCAAATGCAATTCTATCTTGTCCTCCATGTCATCCAGGCCTATGTATTGTTTCAACCTCTGTCCGTTTACCTTGAAGGTACGTGATCCATCCATAGTTTGAATTTCCACAGCTCCGGACTCAAATGCCTCAATTACCTTGAAGGGTCCTGACCACCTTGATTTCAATTTACCTGGGAACAGTCGTAATCTTGAATTGTATAGTAGTACCTTGTCCCCATTTTTGAAGGTACGCTCAACTATATTTTGATCATGGATCCGCTTCATCCTCTCTTTATACAATCTTGTATTTTCAAATGCTAGATACCGAAATTCTTCCAACTCGTGTAATCCGGTCAACCTTGCTTTACCTGCTTCCTCCAAGTTGAGATTCAATTGTTTCAGTGCCCACCACGCTTTATGTTCTAATTCAACCGGCAAGTGACAAGCTTTTCCGAACACCAATTTATAAGGAGACATGCCAATGGGTGTTTTGAATGCTGTTCTATATGCCCATAGTGCGTCATCGAGCTTCCTGGACCAGTCGGTTCTTGTAGCGTTCACTGTTTTGGTCAGTACACTTTTAATCTCCCCGTTGGAGACCTCAACTTGTCCGCTAGTTTGCGGGTGATATGGAGTGGCCACCTTGTGTTTAACATCATATTTGGCCAATAATTTCTCAAAGGCTCGGTTGCAAAAGTGTGTGCCCCCGTCACTAATGATGGCCCTTGGAGTCCCAAACCGGGTGAAAATATTCTTCTTCAAAAATCCCACTACCACCTTAGCATCATTGGTAGGTAGTGCTGCAGCTTCCACCCATTTGGACACGTAATCAACAACAACAAGTATGTACTTATTTCCGTATGAGCTAATGAAGGGCCCCATGAAATCTATTCCCCAGACATCGAATACTTCCACCTGCTGGATTGGATTCATTGGCATCTCATGACGCCGAGAGATGTTTCCGGTGCGTTGACATTCGTTGCAGCCTTTCACCCACAAGTGTGCATCCTTAAATACTGTCGGCCAATAGAAACCGGCCTCGAGTATTTTGGCAGCTGTACGAATTCCTCCAAAGTGCCCGCCGTATGCTGAAGCGTGACATGCCTGCAAAACAGAAGATTGTTCTATCTCGGGGACGCATCTCCGGATCATGTTATCAAGACATATCCTAAACAAGTATGGTTCATCCCAATAATAATGCCGACTTTCACGAAAAAATCTTTTCCGCTGGACCGATGATAGGTCATAAGGAACAATGCCACTAGCCAGATAATTAGCGTAGTCAGCATACCATGGAGCTTTCAGGAGAGTAGTTGTGAGCAATTGCTCGTCTGGAAAAGTTTCCAGAATTTCCCCACTCTCTTTGACAAGTTCAGCTCCTTCAAGTCTTGACAAATGGTCGGCTACTTGATTCTCAGTGCCTTTTCTATCTCTGATTTCGAGGTCGAACTCTTGGAGAAGCAACACCCAACGAATTAGGCGTGGCTTAGAGTCCTTTTTATCAATTAGATATCTTAAAGCTGCATGGTCTGTGTAGACGATTACCTTTGATCCTATGAGATAGGACCGAAATTTGTCGAATGCAAACACAACCGCTAGCATCTCCTTTTCCGTCACTGTGTAGTTTAGCTATGCTCCATTCAGAGTTCTGCTTGCATAGTATATTGGATGCATCGGTTTATCTTTCCTCTGGCCCAGCACTGCCCCCACTGCATAATCACTTGCATCGCACATTAACTCAAACGGTTGATCCCAGTCTGGGGCAATGATGATGGGTGCTGTGACCAGCCTCTTTTTCAATTCCTCAAAAGCAATCCTGCATTCGTCAGTAAAAACAAAAGAATGGTCTTTCTCCAGTAACTTACAGAGAGGGTTTGATATTTTGGAGAAGTCTTTAATGAACCTCCGGTAAAACCCGGCGTGTCCAAGAAAGCTTCTTATGGCCCTGACGGATGTTGGTGGGGGCAACTTTGCAATGATGTCAACTTTAGCACGGTCCACCTCAATGCCTTTGCTTGAAACCCTGTGCCCAAGTACTATACCTTCTTGAACCATAAAGTGGCACTTCTCCCAGTTTAGTACTAAGTTTGTTTCCATGCATCTTTGTAATACTCTATTTAGATTGGCTAGGCATTCGTCGAATGAATTTCCAACCACTGAGAAATCATCCATGAACACTTCCATAATGTCTTCTACCATGTCGGTGAAAATAGCCATCATGCACCTTTGAAAAGTGGCAGGTGCATTGCATAGTCCGAATGGCATCCTCCTGAAGGCGAAGATACCATAAGGGCATGTGAAGGAGGTCTTTTCTCTATCTTCGGGGGCTATGGAGATTTGATTGTACCCCGAGTATCCATCCAGAAAGCAAAAGTGAGATCTCCCTGCCAACCTGTCAAGCATTTGATCAATGAAGGGAAGTGGGAAGTGATCCTTGCGAGTGGCTAGATTCAGTTTCCTGTAGTCCATGCATATTCTCCATCCGGTGACGGTTCTTGTTGAGATCAGTTCATTGTTGTCGTTTTTCACCACCGTCATGCCTCCTTTCATGGGTACACATTGGACCGGACTCACCCAGCTGCTGTCTGAGATTGGGAAGATTATTCCTGCATCTAGCCACTTTATTACCTCCTTCTTCACCACTTCCTTCATGTTGGGGTTCAGCCTTCTTTGATGTTCCCTGGAAGGTTTATGGCCGTCTTCCAGGAGGATTTTATGCATGCAATAGGCTGGGCTGATCCCTTTTATGTCTGCCATGGTCCACCCGATGACAGTCTTGCATTCCTTAAGTACCTGTATAAGCTTTTGAGCCCTGCACATCTAACAAACTAGATGAGATAATAACAGGTAATGTGGAGTTAGGGCCTAAATACTCATATCCGAGATGTGATGGTAGTGGTTTAAGTTCAAGCTTCGGTGGCTCTTCTATGGATGGCTTTGCTGGTGGGTTTTCTCTTTTTTCTAGGTGTAGGGGTTCGAATTCGATCTCTCGCTTCCAAAATCCCTTGCCTTCCAAGGATAATACCCATTCGGCCAGACTTTCACCATTTACTTCTTCCATGTTCATCGGGCATGCTTGCAGTGGGTCTTCAATAGTCAATTCTGCATCGTCGGTTTCCACTATTACATCAACCGCATCGATTAGAGAGCAATTTGCGAACTCGCTAGGGCGTCTCATGGATTTTTGCACATTGAAGATGATCTCCTCATCGTTCAACCTCATCTTGAGTTCCCCAGTTTCACAGTCAATTATAGCTCTTCCAGTAGCTAGGAATGGTCTTCCCAGGATTAGGGGAATTTCTTCGTCGACCCTGCAATCAAGAATAACAAAATCGGCGGGAAACACGAACTTCCCAACCTGGATTAGCACATCATCTATAATACCAAATGGACGCTTAACCGTCCTGTCAGCAAGCTGTAAAAGCATAGAGGTGGGTCTGGCCCTCCCAATACCTAACCTCTTATAGATAACTAAGGGCATGAGATTAATGCTTGCCCCCAAATCGCATAAAGCCTTAGTGAAGGCATAATTCCCTATAGTGCATGGGATGGTGAAACTACTTGGATCAGATAGCTTCTCAGCAATGGGTCTGGAAACCACTGCACTACAAGTCTGTGTGAGTGTAACTGTGGCCAAGTCTTGGAAATCAAATTTCCGCGACATTAAATCCTTCATCATCTTAGCATAACCAGGCATTTCTTTTAAAGCTTCAATTAATGGAATGTTTACCTGGATTTGCTTGAGCATCTCGAAGAACTTTTTGTATTGTTCCTCTTTTTGGTGTTTGGCCAACCTTTGGGGGAATGGTGGTGGAGGCCTCTTCTTCCCAGTGACTTGGGATTTTTCTTTTTCTATCACTTTTTCTTCAACCTGCTGCTCTACCTGTTCGGCTACTTTTTCCGCTCCCTGTTGTGCTTCTTTATTGTCAGCAATTGGCTGGACCGTGGCTTTTGTCAATCCTGTGGATTCATCCAGTTCAATATGCAATGGCGCAGGTGTCTCAGCCTGTCTGTCAATATTTTCACTTTCATTCTCAGCATCAAGATCTCTACCGCTTCTCAGAGTCACTGCCATTATTTGCTTTGGGATTTGGTCCTTTGGGTTCATTTGAGTATCTGCAGGTAATTTCCCTTGAGGCCGATTGTTTAGTGACATAGCAATCTGCCCCATCTGCACTTCCATATTTTTGATTGTTGCGTCATGTGCATCTATTCTCTCATTGGTTTTAGCATTTGACCCGATTACCTGCTGCATCATAGCTTTCAATTCTGCAAACCCATCGTCATGTCTACCCCCATGCTGTGGTGGAGGTGGATGATATCCCTGCTGCTGATTACTGAAATTCCGAGGTCTAGGATATGGAGCCATGTTGTTTGGTGGCCTCATACCTGCTGCATTATACTGTGGCTGGGGAGGTCTGTATTGCATTGGAGCCTGTTGGCCCCAGCTTTGATTACCTTGTCGCTGTCCTCCATAGTTAGCCACATAGTTCATATCTTCATGCTGATGATGATGTTCTTGGTCTGCAGCCCATGGATTACCTATGGGTTGGCTAATGCAAGATGTGCATAAGCCACCATTGGTAGTGTCTACAATGTGAACTTGCTGCTTAACCCCTGATTCTTCCACTTTCTTTGTCAGGATGCTCATTTGTGTCAGTAAAGTTGCCACGTTCTCCTCCAGAGTGTTGGATGGATCCAGAGGTACAGAGTGTACCACTGGAGTGATAGAAGCATTCCTGGTCGTCCACCCGGAATTTTAAGCCATCTTGTCTAGCAAATTTTGGCCCTCTCTCCAAGTCTTGCTCGGAAAAGCCCCACCTGCTGAAGCATCTACAATATTCTTCATACTATCTGAAAGCCCCATGTAGAACCTTTGACCCAACATCTGTTCGGGAATCCCATGGTGAGGACACATAACAAGCATGCCTTTGAATCTCCCCCAAGTTTCATGTAGTGTTTCCAATGGTTTTTGTTTGAAGCTCACAATCTCATCAATTTGTTGAGCTGTTTTATTGGGTGGATGAAACTTGTTGTGGAATTGTTTGACTAACTCATCCCAAGTTGCAATGGAGTTTATTGGGAGTGAGTTTAGCCATATCTGTGCTGCTCCTGTAACTGAGAATGGAAAAAGTAGTAATCTGATAGCTTCCGGAGTTACATTCGGTTGTCTTTGTGTTTTACATATTGATAGAAAGTTCTTGAGGTGCTGCTGTGGATCTTCAACCTGAGACCCAGAGAATAATCCCTTGTTTTGCAACAAGTGAAGCATGTTGTTAGTAATCTGGAAGGACTCAGCTTGAATTGTTGGCACAACGATGGCAGTTGCCAAATTATCCGCTGTGGGTTGTGCCCAGTCGAACAATGCACCTTCTTGTGCCTCCTGTGCCTCTTGCATGTTTAGCCCGGCTTGCTGGTTTTGAGCGTTCATGTCACCCATGTCGAAGTCTAGTTTGATTGGTTGTTGAGATTGTTGAATTTGTTTGATGGCTTTGTTGCGCACCCGGAAGGTTTGCTCGGGGTCTGAGAGTCCTTCAATTAGTTCTCCAGTCCTTGCAGATTTTCTAGGCATGCACCTGAATACCCAAATCAACAAACGTCAAAATATTCAATGTAGAGTGTAGAAAGAACCCGAATACACAAGAATCTTGAAGTTCTGGCAATGGCAATTGATAATTCCGTTAATTCCCCGGCAACGGCGCCAAAATTGATTTCACGTCCAAGCAATGGTCGTAGTCAATATAACTTGGTTTAATAAGTCCAAGATCGATCCCACAGAGAATTAACCTATCAATCACAACTTTCACAACCCAAGAGTACTTACGAATCAAGTTCCCAAAATTTAGAATATCTTTGTGTATGATTTTCGAATAGCTAGTTTGCAAGAATTAAAGAATGCTTTAAAAGAAAGAATTGAATGTTGAATAAAACAATATAGAGAAAGACTAAGGTGTTGATTTCCCTATTGATGGAATCCCTTATCGTTATGCTCATACAAATTGTTAATATATTCTATCAATCATGAACGCTATGTGTATCGTAACCCTCTCCCGAGCAATTACAATAATTTACTAGTGCACTCTCCCGAGCTACCCTAGCTAGCTTTAATTTGAATAGTTCACTTTAGATTGCACCCAAGACTTCGTTATTCCTAATCCCGTCTTTACGCCTAAAATTATAGATTCCTCTAATAACCTAGGTGTGGTGTTGTTCAACAATAAACCTAAATATGCACTCTTTTCCAAGTTATGCACACTAAATAGGCACCGCTAATTGGGAGCTCTACCAATTAACTACAATAAGAATGAAGTTGAACAAATAGAAATCTAAATCACAATTTGTACTCACATAAACGATAAGTTCATCTATCAATAGGTTCCATCAAAACCTTAGAAAAGAATTTAGCTACTCATGCTTGAAGAAACAAGAATAATAATTGAAATCATAAAGAATTGCTTGATATAAAATAATAGAAAGAGTTTGAGAGGAATCTCTCCTACTAAAACCTTGCAAAAGTATTGAAGAAATAAAGTACATGCCTCTATGGGGCAAACTAGGAGTTTATATAGAGGTTTTAGAGCTAAGAAAACAAATTAGAGTCCAATTAGGATAACTGCCGCTGGGACCTCCGCGGTTCGTTCGCGGCCGCGAGCGGACCGCGAACAGTCGAGATTCAGAGGGCTTCGTTTTTCGCGGTTCATCCGCGACCGCGAGTGGACCGCGGATGAACAGTGCTTCTGTTTCTTCACTGCTTCGTCCAGCCCTCTTCACTTTAGCTCTTCTCTTGGCCTTTTCATCAACTTATGGCTTCAAAATGGCTTTTTAAAGCATCCAATGCATCACATGTACCTGTAAAACACAATCAAACACTAATCAAAGCATTTTGTCCTTTTAACAACATTGTTCTTATAATAAAGTGTGATTATTTAGGGTATAATTATAGTCAAATTCACCTATTATCAAGGCATTTTCTCTATTAATAAATCTTACACGATGTGAATTCGGATTGATTATTTGAACATTAATTGAAAAATCAATTATTATGTTTTAATGAATTTATTTTTTATATTTTTTACTAGAAGATTTTTTGTATTTT
This sequence comes from Nicotiana noctiflora, assembly GCA_032618575.1. Lineage (NCBI taxonomy): Eukaryota > Viridiplantae > Streptophyta > Magnoliopsida > Solanales > Solanaceae > Nicotiana > Nicotiana noctiflora. The sequence continues at coordinate 330,995 of JASVEL010014247.1, read as the reverse complement.
TAAAATTGAAATTAAAGACGTGCATTTCTTGCCATCTTGCAACACCCTTAGATTGTGTGCATCTTTATATATGGTCGACGTAATAATGAAGATTTCTAACTTTGGTGCAATTGATTTATAAGACAAATCTGACAAAGATTTTATCCTCAATTTGAAAATGACATTTTTTAGGGGGCAACTTGGCATATAATGATGTACAGAAATCCCAAAGTGGATCTGCCAAATAGGTTATCAAATTAAAATCATACTCCCTCGGGTCCAAAATAAGTGATTTTTTGGCCTTTTTTTGTGGTCCAAAATAAGTGATTTTTTAGGATTTCAAGAATGACTTAATGATATTTTTCCTACATTGTCCTTGGAGTAAATAATGCTGGAATATGCATTAAGAGTGTTTATGTAAGATAATAAGGTTAAAATGATCAATTCTATTGCTAATTAATGCTAAAAGGTAACTTTCTTAATATGTGTGAAAATATCCAAAAAAATTACTTATTTGGACCGAAAGGAGTACATATCTGACGAACAATGGTGCCACGTGGAGAGCACCCAGATGCTTAATTTGAAAGCTGTCGGCCGCCGACCGCCGACCGCCGACCAAATTAACCGCCTCAAATGCGCTCTGAGCCACGTTATCTATTAAAAAAGAAAAAATCTAAATCCGTTAAAAGAAAAAAGAAAAAAATTCTAAATATAAAGTGATTTATTTTTATCAATAATTCAACGCTAATATTCTCGTGCAGCACGTATTTGTATATTTAGAAATATTTGAAGATTTTAAGGCTATCTTTATTATTTAGGGAACGTGACTCAAAAGTGGTTATTTTTGGGTAAATAGTCTTCCGGCGTCCTTTCGGGACATTTGACTATTTTTAAAAATATCATCACTTTGATTTATTAATATTTTTTGGTTGTTTTTGTAAAAAGGGGTGGTTGGACCCGTCAAGGGTTGCCTACATATCTCGCCTAGTGGTAAGTATCAAACCAGCATAGTTCGGTCAAATTATTTTCAGACCAACTATATTTATCTTTGACAAAATTGCATTATTCTAACTATTTTTTGATAATTTCCTCAAAATTTCGACAGATTTTCGTCAGTATTTAGACATCATTTTTTTCTTCTAAAATTGCTATTTTTCTCTTTTCTTTCCCTCAATTATTTACCTAGTTATCATAATTGCCCAAGACAAATAAATACAACATATAATCATGCTTGGTCTTTTCATATCCGGGTTACTTGTCCTAGACGGACCCAACCCATGTGTTGAGTTCCCTAAGTCAGATATGATGCAAATAATCGTCCTATTTCTAGGCTCAATATCCTGATTTTTTATTGGTTCTAGACTATGTACCCGAGCTGACAACTCGAGTCGAGGAGGGGGCTACGTACCGGGGACCCGCGGGATCTTTCGACTTAGTAACTTTTCCAGCCTTTATTTCTTATTTTGGTATTGACTTAACAAAAAGGGGAATCTCAAACTGTAAGCACATCCTCGGAGGTAAGAAGAGAAGGGTTTTTGGCACAATATTTATATACAATTCACGTAATATCAAAGCGGTAAACATATAGCACATTGACCAAAGCATATAATGAAATCAGACATAAACGAAACAATAATTTAACTAAGTTCGAATTCTTAAACCCTAAACCAAATTTCCGGGTTTCTTATCCCCGGTAGAGTCGCCAGAGCTGTCACACCTCCTTTTTTAATATACTATTATACCCGTGAGGGCGTAAAAATGGGGTTTTCCAATTTAAGGACAGTCGGAATGAGATTAGTTATTTAAATTTTCAGAGTCGCCACTTGAGAATATAATGGTGTCCCAAGTCACCGGTTTAATCCCGAATAGATTTATTCTATATTCTGTAACGACCCGGCCCGTCGTTACGGGAATTACCACCCCGTTACCTTGCAATTACATATGTTATGCTTTTATAACAATATTAGAGTATATCGGGTGAGTTAGGAGTGATTTGGATTGAAAATGAAACAAATAGCATGTTTAAAGAAAACTTGAATATGAGAAGTCAACCAAGAGTTGACTATTGAGTTAGAGTGCTCGGAACCGGATTCTGATGATTCAACTAGTTCCGGGGGATCATTTATTACTTAGGAGAACAATCGGAATTAAATTCGGAGGTCCGGTGTAGTTTTAGGCTTGAATTGGCGAAGGTTGAATTTTGGCGAAATCCGGATGGTAGGTGATATTTTGATCCGGGAGTCGGAATTGAATTCCGACAATTTCTGTAGCTTCGTTATGTGATTTTGGATATGTCTACAAATTTTCAGGTCATTCGGACATCGTTTGATCGGGTTTTGGATTGAATGTTAGTTTTGAAAGTTTTGAAGAAACTTAGGTTTGAATCCGTGAGTAAATGGAAATTTTGATGTTTAGTGTGGTGTTTTTATGATTGGAACAAGTTCGTATCATGTTTTGGAGTATGTTGGTGGTTTTCGTTGGGGTCCCGGGGTCTCGGGATGAATCCGGGGGTCCAAACAGACCATTTTTGGAAGAAAAGAGAAGGCTGGTTGCTGTCATAAACGCAGCAGGTTTTTGCTCTCCGCGATCGCGGGGAGGGGGACACGATCGCGTAGGGCTGGGGGCTAGGCCATCGCGATCGCTGGATCACCAGTCGCGATCGCGTAGAGCTAACCGCGTGGCCATCGCGATCGCATGAGCATCTACGCGATCGCGTAGAAGAGAAATGGGGTCTAGGGAAAAATGTGCTACGCGATCGCAGGAAGAGGGACGCGATCGCGTGAAGCCGGATGATTATACATCGCGATCGCGTGAGGAGAGTCGCGATCGCGTGAGGCCGAAATTTTTGAACATCGCAATCGCGTGAGTAGAGTCGCGATCGCGTAGAGCAAATGGGTCTGGCAGAGAATTTAATCACAGAACAGAGGGTTACGGGTTCATTAACCCAAAACTTAATTTTGAGCCATAGAGAGAAGAAAACTCGAGGATATCACTGAGAAGTCATCGGGTATTCGTCGGAGATAAGATTCTTGACTCAAAAACATCATTTTATGGTAGTATTAACATCAATCTTCATGAAATTGGGTTGAAATCTTGAAGAAATGTGGCCCAATTATTGAAAACGGGATTTTTGGATTTGGAAGGCCATTTGAACTCCGATTTTGATAAATTTTATATGCACGGACTCGTGGCGAGATGAGGGTCACGTTGGTACTAATTTCGAAATTTTCCGAGCAGTGGGCCCGGGGTCGGGTTTTACCAACTTGGTGTATTTATGCGAATTTCATGTAAATTGAAATGGGTTATGATTATTTGACCCGTATTTGATATAATTATTGTGGTTTGACTAGATTCCACGCACGAGGGAGCTAAATTCAAAGGAAAAGGCATCGCGGACGAGTCTACGACCGGCTAGAGGTGAGTAGTTTGTGTATATGGTAGCCTGAGGGTTCGAAACCCCGGCTTAGCACATTGTGACGCTAGTAGGGCGTGGCTCGCACACCGTGGCAGGTGCGGGATTGATTGTGACTGGGGATTGAGACTTGGTCCATCCCGGAAATGAATAATATGTTGCTAGTGTTGGAAATACACTGTATTTGCTATATTTGTGGGCTGTAAGCCTTGTTTGGGGCCTTGTGCCGGCCTGCAGTGTCCTTAGAGGACAATATTTATGTGATAGCTATAATTTCTTAAATCATTGATCTCAGTCCTAAAAATTGAAATCACACTTTTGAAATACTAAGTCACCGGCTTTTGCAAATTTAATAAAGTTTAAGTATTTTTCATAAATTATGAATTGAAAACTGGAATTAAGGAAAATGAATTGTTTTGTGACTTAATTGCTTATTGTGGACTGAGTATGGGATCGGGCTGCACGCCGCAGTGGTTGATATGAGGATCGGGCCGCACGCCGCAGCAGTATTGCGCTTGGGCTGTAGGAGCCCCTCCGGAGTCTGTACACACCCCCAGTGAGCGTCGTCGACGTTAAATTGGATCGGGCTATACGCCGTAGCAGTTATGTGCATTGCATTGCATCGTTATTTTTTGAATTAATCTGTGGTAGCTGTATTGTATTGTTGCTGCTAGTTCGTAGGAGATTCGAACCGTAGTTTAGCTTCATTATGTGGTAATCTGTGGATTTCTTACTGTCAGCTACTTATATATATTTGTTACTCACTGAGTACTTAGTACTCACCCCTACTCCCTGCACCTTTTGTGTGCAGACTCAGGTACTCGGGAGCAGTAGACAGGCATTTCCAGCGTTTGCAGTGTCATATCGAGTTGCTGAGGTAGCTGCCTACGTTCGCAGAACCTAGCTTCTCCTCTACTTTCCAGTTGTTATTTGTATTTGTATTCAGACCTGAGTACTTCTATATCGTACTCCCTATTTCCTGTTGGGTTTTGTTAGAGGCTCTAGACTTGTGACTCCGGATCTTTGGGAGTGTCAGTATTTTGTTCATTATTATTATTACTGGAGTTCTTAAACTCATATATTCTTCTTGGGTTGTCCATTTGGGGACGGGTATTTTGTGATAATTAAATTGTTGGTCTGGCTGGCCTAGCTTAATTGTTGGGCGCCATCACGACCGGATTTGGGTCGTGACAAGTTGGTATCAGAGCTCTAGGTTATTAGGACTCGCGAGTCATGAGCCGGTTTAGTAGGCTTTCGCAGATCGGTACGTAGACGTCCGTATCTATCTTCGAAGGGCTACCGAAACTTTAGGAAAAACCTCATTTTCTTGAATTCATATCGTGCGATTTGTGTTATCATGAAATTAAATCTTTCCATATTCTATTCTCTCGCGGATGGCGAGAACACGAGCTAACGGACGTGGCGGACGACCACCATTGGCACCCGGAGGCCGTGGTCGTGGTAGAGGTAGGGCAGCAGTGCCAGTGCCTGCTGACCCACCAGCTGACCAGACTCAAGGTCAGATTCCTACACCAGTGGCCCAAACTCAGGACCAGATTCCAGCGGCAGACGCTCCGACAACTCAGGTTCAGGTACCGGCAGTGCCCATTGTCATACCAGGTCTTCAGGAGACCTTGGCTCAGATCTTATCAGTGTGCATAGGCTTGGCTCAGGTAGTTGCAGCTACTGCTGCAATATCTTCTTCACATGCAGGGGGAGGAAATCAGACCCCCGTGGCTCACACACCCGAGCCGGTCCAGCCAGTTGCGCCCGTTGCACCAGCTCCTGCTTATATGGTTCCAACTATGCCCGACGATGAGCAGCGTCGTTTGGAGAGATTTGAGAGGCTACAGCCTCCGACATTCAGTGGTGCTGAGGGCGAGGACGCCCAGGGTTTTCTTGACAGATGTCAGCGCATGCTTCGCACTGCGGGTATTCTAGAGTCCGGCGGTGTTTCATTCACCACTTTTCGGTTTACAGGTGCAGCATTCCAGTGGTGGGAGGATTTTGAGAGGCGTAGGCCCGCTGGGGCAGCGTCCCTCACTTGGCAGCAGTTCTCCACGGTATTTTTGGAGAAGTACGTGCCTCAGTCTCAGAGAGAGGAGCTGCGACGTCAGTTCGAGTGGTTGAAGCAGGGAGAGATGACGGTTAATCAGTACGAGATGAGATTCACACAGTTGGCCCGTCATGCCATGTGGATGGTTCCTACGGACAGAGAGAGGATTCGGAGATTTATTGATGGCCTTATTTATCCCATCCGCATATTGATGACCAGGGAGAGAGCTTCAACAGTTACCTTTGAGGAGGTGGTTGATGCTGCCCGTCACATTGAGACAGATCGCCGCAGAGAGCAGGAGGAGAGAGAGGCTAAGAGGCCTCGTGGTACTGGCAGTTACAGTGGTGCTCTGTCCAGGGGCCAATCTCAGCATAGCAGAGGCCGTTCTTTTAGGTCTCATCAGTCTGGACGAGCAGAGTCCAGTGGGGTTTCATTAGATCGTGGTCGTCAAGGCCATCAGGGTCAGCAGAGCCATTAGCAGAGTCAGCCCGCACTGAGTGCTCTTCCAGCTCAGAGCCCTGCTCCTGTTTCCTCAGCACAGGGGTTCATCTGTAGCGAGGGGTCCTCAGCAGCCCCTTCTTCCATCTTCAGGCCGTTGTTTTGAGTGCGGTGATTTGGGCCATATCAGGAGAGAGTGTCCTCACTGGCTTCGTAAGCGGTCTCAGTAGAGGGATCAGCCCTCGTCTTCTACTTCTGTTTCTTCAACGCCAGCACAGTCGGCTAGGACTGGTGGCCAGGTATCCGGAGGTCGCCCTAGGGGTGAGGATCGTATTGGTGGAGGCCAGGCTCGTTTCTATGCTCTTCCGGATAGGAAGGATGCTAGTGCTTCAGATGCGGTCATTTCAGGTATTATCTCAGTCTGCCACAGGGATGCTTCTGTCTTATTTGATCCCGGATCCACCTATTCTTATGTATCTACTTATTTTGCACATCATTTGGGTATGACCCGTGGTATTCTTGCTTTGCCCGTACATGTGTCTACCCCAGTGGGGGATACTGTTGTTGTGGATCAGGTATATCGATCCTGTATTATTACTATTGGGGGTCTGGAGACCCGAGTTGATCTATTACTACTGGGCATGGTAGATTTTGATGTAATTCTAGGCATGGATTGGCTATCTCCTTACCATATGATTCTGGACTGTCATGCCAAGATAGTCACACTAGCTATTCCAGGTAATCCGAGGATCGAGTGGCGTGGCTTGACTGATTATGTGTCCGACAGGGTGATTTCTTATATAAAGGCCCAACGAATGATTGGCAAGGGTTGTTTATCTTATTTGGCCTTCATTAGCGATGTTGAGGCTGAGACACCCAGTCTTGATTCGGTCCCCATTGTGAGGGAGTTTCCGGATGTATTTCCAGCAGACCTGCCAGGCATGCCGCCTAACAGAGATGTTGATTTTGGTATTGATTCCGGCGACCTATTTTTCAAGATTCGAGAAGAAGGAGAGGGTTTTACATGGAACTGGTGTGATAGGGTGATAGAGGAGGAGGGGAGGGTTCAGGGATGTGGAAACTAGTTGGATAAGATGACCAGAAACGAGCCACCGGTAGGGTTCAGGTGGCCCAGGTGGAGAGGAGGAAGGGAAAGTGTGGCGGCTAGGGTTTTGGGCTCTCAGGTGTGAGGTGTGAAATGAATGTAATGGAGGGTGTATTGATATATTAAACATGTAATGGTGCCTCTCAACCATTGGATCAGATCAAAAGAACGGCTAGGATCCATTGGCCATTAAACGGTGTCGTATGATTTAATTGAGGTCGTCCTCTCATCCGTTGGATCATTTATACGAACGGCTATGATCAATTCAACTTTACAACATCATTTTAATTATCAGAAAATCGTTACCTCTTGGTCGTTTGATCAATTTTTCAACGGTTCAGATTCATTCCTTTCAGCGACGTCGTTTGGTTTATATATAGGGAGGCCGACTTGTTTCTTTTGGGCCAGGTCCGTGTAATGATTGTGACACCTCCTTTTTACGGAATCCAGTTTACTGCATCCCGGGATGGGATATAATAAAAGGAAGGAGTTTTTCCAATTAAAGGACTGTCGGAATGGGATTAGTTATTTAAATTTTCAGAGTCGCCACTTGAGAATATAATGGTGTCCCAAGTCACCGATTTAATCCCGAACTGAGGAAAGTTTAACTCTGTTACAGTCTGCGAACTAGAAATCCAGATAAGGAATTCTGTTAACCCGGGAGAAGGTGTTAGGCACTCCCGGATTCCGTGGTTCTAGCACGGTCTCTCAACTATTGTATTTGTTTTTATCTGATTTCTTTATATGTTCTATTTTATGTGCATTTATTAATATTCCGCTTTATCATTTTATAAAGAATTACAACGTCGTGAAAATGCATTTCGGGCCACACCGTACCAGTATGCCTGTGTCTTTTAATACATTTCGACTTCATTGGGATTTAGATTTTGGTCACATAAATGTGCACCTGTATTTGAGAATGTATATTAAAATCGCGCCTAAAGTATCTATGTCTTTATTAACTTTGGGAAAGACCGTGAAATTCGCTAAATGGTTCTTCCAAATCTAAGTATTTTATAACAATTATTTGAGGGCCCCGTGCACTTTGTTCTCTAACGAGTCTCATCTCATTTCATTTTTTAAAGGCCAAACCTATGGTGTGCTATGTTATTTTCCATTATTATTTTTTCCATATCTACGAAAGAAAGATCCTAATTAATGTCACGACCCGGATTTTTCCCCAACATCGGGATCGTGATGGCGCCTACTCGTGGTAGCTAGGCAAGCCACTGTATTCATACTATCCTGCTTTTAACACAATTTTACTTAAATAAATGCGGAATGCTTTATCGAAATAGAAATAACAAATCACAAGGTGAAAATCATACCGAAATCCTCTACCCAAGACGTGGAGTCACCAACTCACGAACTACTATGGAATACTACACATAAAAGTCTGGAAGGAAATATATCATAATTCCGTTTGTCTCGGAACAAAGAGACTACAGCTAATAACATAAATAAAGAGAGAGACTCCGGGCCTGCGGACGTCTGCAAGCTACCTCGGTCTCAAATGTGATCAACTCCCACGCAATCAATTTACCGCTGCTGCTGCTGCTCTTGATCGTAACCTGGACCTGTGCAAAAACGCACGAAGTGTAGTATCAGCACAACCGACCCCATGTGCTGGTAAGTGCCTGGCCTATCCCGGCGAAGTAGTGACAAGCCTGGGACCAGACACCCACATAAACCTGTGCAGTTGCAATATATATATATATATATATATATATATATATATATATATGTACATAAACATTTATAAGGAAATACTCTACTCTGCAATAACAATCAATAACTCATAATATCCAGATTAATCTAATCCACAAAATTAAATCTTACTTTCGTGTCTCAATTCTTTATTTTTCTTTTCATATCTCGTGGTAGGCGTACCACCCGATCCCAATTCTTTAATATATATATTACCACAAATAACAAGAATTAACCAAGTAATAACACAATAAGGAATATCTCAAAGAACTCAACAATTAACAACAGTTAATAAGTTCACAAGGAAAACAAGGTATAATGGAAACACAAGTAATATCAAGTCAAGGAATGGTAAATAGTTGCACGACATCACCCAAATAAAATATAATGGAAAAACAAGTAATATCAAGTCAAGGAATGGCAAATAGTTGCACGGCATCACCCTTCGTGCTTTTACTCTCATCCTCACATCCATAGTACGGCATGATCCTTCGTACATGGTTCAATAACAGGGCACGGCATGATCCTTCGTGCATAATCAATAATAGGGCACGACATGATCCTTCGTGCATAATCAATAATAGGGCACGGCATGATCCTTCGTGCATAATCAATAATAGGGCACGGCATGATCCTTCGTGCATAATCAATAATAGGGCACGGCATGATCCTTCGTGCATAATCAATAATAGGGCACGACATGATTCTTCGTGCATAATCAATAAATAAACATGGCACGACATTAACCTTCGTGCATAAATAAATAAACATGGCACGGCATCACCCTTCGTGCATTATCACTCTTCCTCACCCAAATAACAATCACGGTTAAGGGCAAAGAAAGAAACAGTAATTCATAAACCGTCCCATCAAGGGCAATCAATAATTATCTTCACAACAAGTCCCAACAAGGGAGAACAATATCAATTCATCTGTAATATATCTCAAAATAATCATTTTCCAACGACTCACGGTCATACTAGACGCCGGTGTATGGATGCTCGTCACCACAGCCCATACACCGCACTCGATCACATAACACATAACACATAATCCTATTCCCTCAAGCTAGGATAGAACAAACACTTACCTCGAATGCTTATGAACAATTCAATCTGTGGAAATGTCTTTTCTTTCAATTTGGCTCCAATCCAACCGTATCTATACACAATTGATTTAATATCATCAATTCTACTCCACAAACTAATTCTTAATACCAAATACAACTTTTACAACATTCTGCCATGAATAGTGAATTTCAACCCCGGGCCCACATGGTCGGAATTCGGGGTTAGGACCAAAATCCGGTTACCCATCCCCCACGAGTTCATGTATATGATTTGTTCCAAAATCGGACCTCAATTCAAGGTCCAATTCCTCAATTTATGAAAAACCCTATTTTCTAACAAAAACAAGAATTTTACCATGAAAATCATTGATTTCTTATGAGAAACATGTTTAATGATGTTAGGAATTGAAAGAATTAAGTAAAAAAGTGACTTACAATCGTTTTGATGAAGAAAAAATCCTTGAAGAATCGCAAATGGGTGTTTTGGTTTTGTCAAATGTGAAGAAATGACTGAAATTCGTGTTTTTCAGGTCTCTGTGTTCGCATTTGCGAACATGGGTTCGCAATTGCGAACCCCGACCAATTTCTGGAGTTTGAAAATTAAGCTAAGAGTGGGAAGTTCACATTTGCGAACATTTGTTCGCATTTGCGAACTGTTCGCATTTGCGAACCAATGTTCGTATTTGCGAACACATGCTGTATAAGGCAGTGTTCGCATTTGCGAACAATGGTTCGCATTTGCGAACCAAGGCAATATGGGATAGGTCACTGGGACGTTCGCATTTGCGAACCAAGGCAGCACTGGGGACCTTCGCAAATGCGAACAATTGTTCGCATTTGCGAACAAGGCCGGCTTCGCATTTGCGATCAAGGTTCGCATTTGCGAGCCTTGCCTTACACTGTCCCCTTCGCAATTGCGAGAAATTCTTCGCAATTGCGAAGCCAACAACTGGGTGAAAAACCAGCAGTTCAAAAATTCAGAATTTCATCCAACGGCCTATCAAATCTTTACCCGAGCCCCCCGGGCTCCAAACCAAACCTGTACATAACCTCAAAAACACATTATGAACTTGTTCGTGCGATCACATCGCCAATATCACCTCGATTTCATCAAATCAAGCCTCAAATGCATGATTTTCATACCTTTAGTTTTCAAAACTTTCAAACTTGGGACTCAAGGTCCAAAACATCTCAAACGACATCCAAATGTCACCAAACTTTACGAAATCACATATATAATATTTAAGACTTGTACCGGGCGTCGGAACCAAAATACGAGCCCGATACCAAGGTCAATTAATTTATTTCCTTTAATAATTACATCAAAAACAATTTCACATAAAAATTCATAACTTGGGCTCTAGGCCTCGGAATTCGACTCCGGACGCATGTCCAAGTCCCATATTTTTCTACGGACCTCTCGGGACCATCCAATCTCGGGTCCGGATCCGTTTACAAAAAATGTTGACCGAAGTCAACCATATCAATATTAATATCATTTTTATCCAAATTTCTCATAGAATTCATATTTTTTATCACAAAATCTTTCCGGCTACATGCTCGGATCGTGCACGTAAATCGAGGCAACATAGAATGAGGTTTTCAAGGCCTCGGAAGCTCGAAATGATTAATTAAATAAGTGATGACCCTTTGGGTCGTCACAATCTCCACCTCTAAAACAACCGTTCGTCCTCGAACGGACAAAAGAAAGAAGTACCCGAGTCAGGAAACAAGTGTGGGTAGCGGCTCCGCATATCAGACTCGGACTCCCAGGTCGATGCCTCAGGAGGCTGACCTCTCCACTGAACACGCACAGAAGGATAACTCTTCGACCTCAACTGTCGAACCTGCCGGTCTAGAATGGCTACCGGCTCCTCCTCGTAAGATAGATCATTGTCCAATTGGACAGTACTGAAGTCTAACACATGTGTGGGATCGCCGTGGTATCTCCGAAGCATAGATACGTGAAAAACCGGATGCACGGCTGATAAGCTAGGCGGCAAAGCTAATCTGTAAGCCACCCCTCCCACTCTGTCCAGAATCTCAAATGGACCAATATACCTAGGGCTGAGCTTGCCCTTCTTACCGAACCTCATCACGCCCTTCATAGGCGACACTCGGAGCAATACTCGTTCCCCAATCATGAAAGTTATCTCTCGAACCTTGCGATCTGCATAGCTCTTTTGTCTAGACTGAGCTGTGCGAAGCCTATCTTGAATAATCTTGACCTTATCTAAGGCCTCCTGAAATAAATCTGTACCGAATAACCGAGTTTCTCCCGGTTTAAACCATTCAACCGGAGAACGACACCGCCTACCATAAAATGCTTCATAAGGAGCCATCTGGATGCTCGATTGATAACTATTATTATAAGCAAACTCTGCCAAAGGCAGGAATTGATCCCATCATCATCTAGGTTTACCTGTGTGGCACCTCCCCGCTGTACTGTATCTCTCAACTCACGCAAACGAGGATCATCAAATTGCCTCTCACGGATACGCTCTAATAAGGAAGAACGAGCGACCGTGCAGGCTAACACTCTGCTAGGCTCAGAAATGTCTAATCTCACGAACCGGTTGGCTAAGGCCTGGACATCTAGAGCTAATGGTCTCCGATTGACCGGAATATATGCAAGACTACCCATGCTGGCATACTTTCTACTCAATGCATCGGCCACCACATTGGCCTTACCTGGGTGATATAATATAGTAACATCATAGTCTTTTAGCAACTCTAACCATCTCCGCTGTCGTAGATTCAACTCTTTCTGTTTGAACAAGTACTGTAGGCTTTTTTGATCAATGTACACCTCACATGTCACACCATATAGATAATGCCTCCGGATCTTTAAGGCATGAACCACCGCTGCCAACTCAAGATCATGAACTAGATAATTATTCTCATGTATTTTCAACTGCCTCGAAGCATACGCAATAACCTTACCATCGTGCATCAATACCACTCCAAGCCCTGTACGGGACGCGTCACAGTAAACTGTATAAGGCCTTGCACCCGTAGGTAGTATCAGCACTGGTGTTGTAGTCAAAGCTGTCTTGAGTTTCTGAAATCTCGCCTCACACTCATCTTACCACTGGAAGTGGGCACTCTTCTGGGTTTACCTGGTCATCGGGGCCGCAATAGAAGAAAACCCCTCTACAAAACGACGGTAGTAACCTGCTAATCCCAAGAAACTCCGGATCTCAGTCACTGAAGCTGGTCGAGGCCAATTCTGGACTGCTTCAATCTTCTTTGGGTCTACTTGAATACCTTCCACCGATACAATGTGACCCAGAAATGCTACCGAACTCAGCCAGGAACTCACATTTAGAAAATTTGGCATATAGCTGGTTATCTTTCAGAGTCTGAAGAACCACTCTGAGGTGCTGCTCGTGCTCTTCCTGGCCGCGGGAGTACACCAGGATGTCATCTATGAAGACTATCACGAACAGATCTAAGTAAGGCCTGAATACCCGATTCATCAACTCCATGAATGCTGCTGGGGCATTGGTCAACCCGAAGGACATGACCAAGAACTCATAATGCCCATATCTAGAGCGAAAGTCTGTCTTAGGAATGTCAGCCACTCTGATCTTCAGCTGATGGTAGCCTGACCTCAAGTCTATCTTAGAGAATACCCTCGCTCCTTGGAGCTGGTCAAACAAATCATCAATCCTCGGCAGTGGATATTTATTTTTGATAGTCACCTTTTTTAACTGCCGGTAATCAATGCAGATCCGCATCGAGCCATCCTTCTTCTTTACAAATAATACAGGTGCTCCCCAGGGGGAAACACTGGGCCTGATAAAGCCCTTCTCAAGAAGGTCCTGCAACCGATCTTTCAACTCTTTTAGTTCCGGCGGGGCCATACGATAGGGTGGAATAGAGATGGGCTGAGTACCCGGTGCCAGATCAATACCGAAATCAATATCCCTGTCGGGTGGCATGCCCGGCAGGTCTGAAGGAAAAACCTCCGGAAACTCCCGTGCAATAGGGACCGAATCAATGGAAGGAACTTCTGCGCTGGAATCACGAACATAAGCCAGATAAGCCAGACACCCTTTCTCGACCATACGTCGAGCCTTAACATAGGAAATAACAGTGCGAACGGAGTGGCTTGAGGTACCCTTCCACTCTAATCGGGGTGATTCTGGCAAGGCTAAGGTGACAGTCTTAGCATGACAATCAAGAATAGCATGGGATGGGGACAACCAGTCCATCCCCAATATGACATCAAAATCTACCATATCCAAAAGCAACAGATCAACACGGGTCTCAAGACCCCCAAATATAACTACGCACGAACGATGCACCCGATCGACTACAATGGAGTCACCCACCGGTGTAGCCACATAAACTGGAATATCCAGAGCATAGTCGGGCACAGCCAAATACGGTGCGAAGTAGGAAGACACATAGGAATATGTAGATCCGGGGTCACATAATACTGAAGCACCTCTGCCACACACAAGAATAGTACCCGTAATCACAGCATCCGATGCCTCTGCCTCCGGCCTAGCCGGTAAAGCATAGAATCGGGGATCCGCACCTCCCCTCCGAGCCGCGTCTCTAGGACGACCATCAACCGGCCGACCTCTACCTCTCGCCGGGCCGGTCTCCACCTCTACGGTCTCGACCTCCACCTCTATAATCTCTACCCCCGCCTCTGGCCGGGCCGGGCGGCCGAGGGTCGGCCGGGGCCTCGAATCATAGTGACGAGGACCTCGTCGCCGAGAGTTGCCCGCCGCTAGAGGGCAATTCCCGATAACATGACCCGGGTCACCACAACCGTAGCAACTCTTGGACCGATAGGGCCGCTGGCCCCGACGACCCGAATAGCCTCCACGAACACTCCGAAGAGGCCGAGCATTAACAGGAGACTGGTCCGAATGATGCCCACGAGAACCGCGATCACCCGGTCCACCCTGAGAAGCTCGAAGGGCGGAATGAAAAGGCTCGGAAGACCGGCCTCTATCAAAGGATTCTCTGCCACCGCGAGGAAGAACCACCAAATCTACCCGAATGACGAGGCCTCTTATCCGAAGAATAACCGCCTCTCCTAGCAAGAGCCATCTCAACTCTGCGTGCTGCATTGGCCTGCCTCCTGAAATGATATGTCACTCCCCACGCCCATAGCCATCCGGAGTCTAATCGGATGATTAAGCCCATCTATAAACTTGCGGACCCTCTCCCGCTCGGTGGGAAGTATCACTACTGCATGACGAGCCAAGTCGATAAATCTCGTCTCATACTGTGTAACTGTCATAGTGCCCTGGTGGAGGCGCTCAAACTGCCTCCGAAGTACATCCCTCTGAGTAGCAGGGAGAAACTTCTCCATAAATAGTTCCGCAAACCTGGTCCCATGATAAAGCTGGGGACCCTGCTGGTCGAGTCAGGCAATAATCTCTCCACCAAGTCTTGGCTGATCCTGTAAGTCTGAAGGTACATAAGTCAACTCCGTTTGTCTCCACAATCCCCATAGTCTTGAGAATCTCATGGCAACTGAATAAGAAGTCATGAGGATCCTCTGATGCGGCTCCACCGAATGTAGTGGTAAATAGCTTGGAGAACCGATCAAGCCTCCATAACGAATCGAAAGTCATGGCCGCTCCATCGCCGGCATAAGCTGTGGTACCTGACTGAGTGGCCACAGCTGGCTGAATTACTGGTGCCTGAGGCTGAGGAGCTACTGGCTCCGGAGTATGAGCAATAGGAGTCTGGGCCCCTCCTCCAGCCTGAGAAGTAGCTGGGGCAACTGATAATAAACCCGCTCTGGCAATGCTGTCCATGAATCCCGCTATTCTGATCAAGGCATCCCGGAGATCTGGGGTAATTAAAGCCTCTCCTGGGACCTGAGCTGGGCCCACTGGAGCTGCTGGAATCGGAACCTCCTCGTCAATCTCAATATGGGGCTCCACCTCCGGGGTAGCTGCCTGGGGCTGAGCTCTACCCCTACCACGGCCTCTAATACGGCCTCGACCCCTGCCCCTCACAGGAGCTGTCTGGGGCTCAGGCTGCTGGTCAGCGGACGAAGAAGCGCGTGTCCTTACCATCTGCGAAAGGACAGAATAGAAATTCAATCGGTATTTGAGGAACAAGTCGCACGACAAGAAAGAACAAATGAGAGACTCTTTCCTAACTCAATAGACTCTGGAGGACAAGTACGGACGTCTCCGTACCTACCTCTCAAACTCTACTAAGCTTGTTCGTGAGTGGTGAGACCTATGTAACCTAGAGCTCTGATACCAACTTGTCACGACCCGGATTTTCCCCCAACATCGGGATCGTGATGGCGCCTACTCGTGGTAGCTAGGCAAGCCACTGTATTCATACTATCCTGTTTTTAACACAATTTTACTTAAATAAATGCGGAATGCTTTATCGAAATAGAAATAACAAATCACAAGGTGAAAATCATACCGAAATCCTCTACCCAAGACGTGGAGTCACCAACTCACGAACTACTATGGAATACTACACATAAAAGTCTGAAGGAAATATAACATAATTCTGTTTGTCTCGGAACAAAGAGACTACAGCTAATAACATAAATAAAGAGAGAGACGCCGGGCTTGCGGACGTCCGCAAGCTACCTCGGTCTCAAATATGATCAACTCCCACGCAATCGATTTACTGCTGCTGCTGCTCCTGATCGTAACCTGGACCTGTGCAAAAATGCACAGAAGTGTAGTATCAGCACAACCGACCCCATGTGCTGGTAAGTGCCTGGCCTATCCCGGCGAAGTAGTGACAAGCCTAGGACCAGACACCCACATAAACCTGTGCAGTTGCAATATATATATATATATATATATATATATATATATATATATATATATGTACATAAACATTTATAAGGAAATACTCTACTCTGCAATAACAATCAATAACTCATAATATCCAGATTAATCTAATCCACAGAATTAAACCTTACTTTCGTGTCTCAATTCTTTATTTTTCTTTTCATATCTCGTGGTAGGCGTACCACCCGCTCCCAACTGTATCAATAAATATTATCTTATGGTAGGCATACCACCCGATCTCATTGTATCAATAATTATATCTTATGGTAGGCGTACCACCCGATCCCAATTCTTTAATATATATATTACCACAAATAACAAGAATTAACCAAGTAATAACACAATAAGGAATATCTCAAAGAACTCAATAATTAACAACAGTTAATAAGTTCACAAGGAAAACAAGGTATAATGGAAACACAAGTAATATCAAGTGAAGGAATGGTAAATAGTTGCACGACATCACCCAAATAAAATATAATGGAAAAACAAGTAATATCAAGTCAAGGAATGGCAAATAGTTGCACGGCATCACCCTTCGTGCTTTTACTCTCATCCTCACATCCATAGTACGGCATGATCCTTCGTACATGGTTCAATAACAGGGCACGGCATGACCCTTCGTGCATAATCAATAATAGGGCACGACATGATCCTTCGTGCATAATCAATAATAGGGCACGACATGATCCTTCGTGCATAATCAATAATAGGGCACGGCATGATCCTTCGTGCATAATCAATAATAGGGCACGGATCCTTCGTGCATAATCAATAATAGGGCACGGCATGATTCTTCATGCATAATCAATAAATAAACATGGCACGGCATTAACCTTCGTGCATAAATAAATAAACATGGCACGGGCATCACCCTTCGTGCATTATCACTCTTCCTCACCCAAATAACAATCACAGTTAAGGGCAAAGAAAGAAACAGTAATTCATAAACCGCCCCATCAAGGGAAATCAATAATTATCTTCACAACAAGTCCCAACAAGGGAGAACAATAACAATTCATCCGTAATATATCTCAAAATAATCATTTTCCAACGACTCACGGTCATACTAGACGCCAGTGTATGGATGCTCGTCACCACAGCCCATACACCGCACTCGATCACATAACACATAACACATAATTCTATTCCCTCAAGCTAGGATAGAACAAACACTTACCTCGAATGCTTATGAACAATTCAATCCGTGGAAATGTCTTTTCTTTCAATTTGGCTCCAATCTAACCGTATCTATACACAATTGATTTAATATCATCAATTCTACTCCACAAACTAATTCTTAATACCAAATACAACTTTTACAACATTCTGCCATGAATAGTGAATTTCAACCCCGGGCCCACATGGTCGGAATTCGGGGTTAGGACCAAAATCCGGTTACCCATCCCCCCACGAGTTCATGTATATGATTTGTTCCAAAATCGGACCTCAATTCGAGGTCCAATTCCTCAATTTATGAAAAACCCTATTTTCTAACAAAAACAAGAATTTTACCATGAAAATCATTGATCTCTTATGAAAAACATGTTTAATGATGTTAGGAATTGAAAGAATTAAGTAAAAAAGTGACTTACAATCGTTTTGATGAAGAAAAAATCCTTGAAGAATCGCAAATGGGTGTTTTGGTTTTGTAAAATGTGAAGAAATGACTGAAATTCGTGTTTTTCAGGTCTCTGTGTTCGCATTTGCGAACATGGGTTCGCAATTGCGAACCCCGACCAATTTCTGGAGTTTGAAAATTAAGCTAAGAGTGGGAAGTTCGCATTTACGAACATTTGTTCGCATTTGCGAACTGTTCGCATTTGCGAACTGTTCGCATTTGCGAACCAATGTTCGCATTTGCGAACACATGCTGTATAAGGCAGTGTTCGCATTTGCGAACAATGGTTCGCATTTGCGAACCAAGGCAATATGGGATAGGTTCGCATTTGCGAACTATTGTTCGCATTTGCGAACATAGGCATCACTGGGGACCTTCGCAAATGCGAACAATTGTTCGCATTTGCGAACAAGGCTGGCTTCGCATTTGCGATCAAGGTTCGCATTTGCGAGCCTTGCCTTACACTGCCCCCTTCGCAATTGCGAGAATTTCTTCGCAATTGCGAAGCCAACAGCTCGGTGAAAAACCAGCAGTTCAAAAATTCAGAATTTCATCCAACGGCCTATCAAATCTTTACCCGAGCCCCCCGGGCTCCAAACCAAACCTGTACATAACCTCAAAAACACATTATGAACTTGTTCGTGCGATCACATCGCCAATATCACCTCGTTTTCATCAAATCAAGCCTCAAATGCATGATTTTCATACCTTTAGTTTTCAAAACTTTCAAACTTGGGACTCAAGGTGCAAAACATCTCAAACGACATCCAAATGTCACCAAACTTTACAGAAATCACATATATAATATTTAAGACTTGTACCGGGCGTCGAAACCAAAATACGAGCCCGATACCAAGGTCAATTAATTTATTTCCTTTAATAATTACATCAAAAACAATTTCACATAAAAATTCATAACTTGGGCTCTAGGCCTCGGAATTCGACTCCGGACGCATGTCCAAGTCCCATATTTTTCTACGGACCTCTCGGGACCATCCAATCTCGGTCCGGATCCGTTTACCAAAAATGTTGACCGAAGTCAACCATATCAATATTAATATCATTTTTATCCAAATTTCTCATAGAATTCATATTTTCTATCACAAAATCTTTCCGGCTACATGCTCGGATCGTGCACGTAAATCGAGGCAACATAGAATGAGGTTTTCAAGGCCTCGGAAGCTCGAAATGATTAATTAAATAAGTGATGACCCTTTGGGTCATCACAGATATATTATGTTTTAATTTAAATGCCTTGTACGGGGCTCAAATGGCTAGGGCAATGAGCCCAATTTTAAAATGATGCAAATAATGTAATCTCAATTATTCCAACATTCACGGCAGCCGTTCTATGTAGTTTGAAACAAATGGGATACTTCTATTGGCTTAAACTGGTATGATTAACTTCAGGCCAGAATCTGTTAACACTTACTTTGGATTACCAATTTATTGATATTCAAAACTCTTATGCCTACGTAGATTGCAAATTCCGACAAAAATCATTCAAATTAGTTGATCTACAAACGCTCATAAGTGGATTATTTTAGTCTACCTTCATTAACTACTAATACTACTTATTTTAGATTTAGTCTAAATGGTAACGTCTTATTTAACACTCGAACCTATTTTTATGCCATCAGCCAATGTCGTTCTGGAAATGCTATCACAACATGATATCAATGAATCCTTTCTAATTTCTCTACGTGTTAGGCTTAATTGAAATCCAAATCTATTAACAATCATCATAATAGTATCAAATATTTAATAATGCTCGAGTACTTTTTTCAAAGGTTCAAATTCATACAGTCCAATATAATTACACAACAGGACAGTTAACAATCTAAAACATTAACAAATGAACTTCTTCATTACATAATTTGAAAGAACACAAAAAAATGAAAACAGGCTTAGGCTTCTCATTCTTCATGCATTCATCTCATAGCTTTAGTTTAGAACTACTGAATTATAGAGGTGTACCTGATTTTGAAACAAAGGAGAAATGAGTCAAATCAGCCACAATGAGTACAACAGCAACAACAGCTAATTCCACCAATAAAATAGGATTTTTGTGATTCAAATTTCTTCAAATAGCACTCAGAATTTCAGAAGCCAATATCACAGTACTTAAATGATCATAATGATCAAATTTACACTCAAATTCATTCCAATTTGAAGCTAATAAGCATCTAACTTTCACCAGCTAAAACCGAGTAAGATTTGAGGTCACTTGATTGAAAATTATCAATAAAACAATGATTCTTTGTAAGGCTTTTTCTTTGATTTTTGATGGAAATCTAGATCTGAAGAGGGAAAATTGAAGCTTGAAAAGTACTATTTCTAGATCTAGACTATGAAGATATTTTTTTTTTAATTTTCTGCGATTCTGAAGCTATGTCTACGACTCGAAATTTTTGGATTCAAAAGTTTTTGGGATTTCAAAGTCTAGCTCCCAAGCATTTTCAGATTCAAAAATCCGGAAAAGTTTTAAAATGTGGAAGAAGTCCTAAGATTCTAAAAGTTGATTCAAAAATCTGGAAATATCCCCATTAATGGATGAATTGTTGCCTATTTATAGGCACGAAAAGGGAGGGATTTCAAATTTGTTCCCTATGGAATTTCTATTTTTACTTCTTATTTTTGACTTGTCTTACAAATTACTGCACTTATTCATCAAGACTTGCATTATAACTCTTTCTAGAATATTCTAGCTAATTCTACCATATTCTAATCCCCTAAAATTCCAATTATACCTCCACTTGCATTTTTTATTCACTAAAGTACCTTTTTATTATGCCCAAACCACCCTTAATCCTCTATATTTAATACCATTATACCAATTGTACTTCCCAATTGTACCCCTAGTGCTCAAGTTTTATTACCCTTATGCTATTTTCCCTACCCAGAATACCCCTAGTTCCTTAGTCTTATTGCCAGCCCACTTGAAGTTCCAATAATATCCTTACTTTGTACTTATTACCTTCTAACCTTTTCAAGTTTCCAATTCTGCCTCCACTCCCTTCATTATCAATTTAAATCTTTCACTTTATCCTAGTTATTATGGTAAATGCAATATTACAGTGTTCAGCAAAATCCAAACGACTACACTAATTAACTAAAACTGATCTAACAATTAACCTGCAATTGAACTAAACAAACTGCCACAACCTACTATTTAAATCATGCTAATGACTCATTTGCTGAATTAATCAGAACAAAATCCATTTAAAAACTAAAATCATACTTAGAATTCACAGAATAATTTGCTAATTCAGAATCAAAGTTATTTTGGCAGCCAAATTGTCAATAAAATTCTACTTTTTCTTATCTAATTCACTTATACTATTGTCATTTAACTATGAGTAAAAAGAATTTAATCAATATCAATTTTATATTCTTAAGTTTTATTAAGAGAACTTGAGAAATGAATCTATTAATAACAAATACACAGTAAATGTAGAAGCAAATCAGAATCAATCGAACATTAACGAACTTTGACCAAATTATTGAGACACAATCGAATTAAAATCCTAAAGCCTCTTTTTTTAAAAAAAAAAAAAAACTAAACTTGATTTTACTTAATAAAAGTTATAAGAGAGAAAAATAGAAACGATGAAATAACAAACTATTGCTAATGATGAAAGGAAGAAAATAAATCAGAAATCAAAAGAAACAAAGCTTAAAGAAGAAAAGAAATAGCTACTGATTTAAATGCCATTTACTTAGAAGAACATAGAGGCAATCAAACTAAAATAAATTCAGACTATATTAGTACATTAGATTAGAAGCAACAAATCCTAATAAAGCTAAGAAGAAAATGAACCAGAGAAGAAACAAAGTAAAATAGGATAATCAGGAACTCTCCGACTGATTTATCTCTTGAAAAACATGCTAAAATCCTGAAGCGACTAAGAACTTCTACTGATGATGTCTGAAACGAGGGAGATGAAAACCTTGGTGCGAATTTGGGGCTGTCCGATGAACTAGGGTTTTGAGGTTGTGGCTTTGATTCAAGATTCGACAAAGACAATATTGATTTGAAGGAAATGATTTAGATATTTAGAATGAGGAAGCCGATGAGGTCCTATGGTGTTATTTTTAGGGGGATTGGTGTTGGCGCCGCCACTGAATTTAAAGGCGGCAACTAAGGTTTATCAGTTTCAAGTTGGGATTCGAAGGCTGTAATTTGAAGAAAAAGAAAGGTAGAATTCAGATAAGGAGAAGGAAGTGGTGTTAGGGTGTGATTTTGGTAGCGGTTTGTGGTGGCGCCGCCACCGGAGATGGGAAGGAATTTGGGGGCGACTGGCTAGGTTTTGGCATTGAATCTCTGATGGGTTGAGAGTGAAGGAGGTGATGGAGGGGGGTAGGGTTTTCTGACATGTTTATACCAAATGCACCCCATCTCTCAACCGTTTGATCTGAAAAACCTCGATGGCTCAGATTGATCGATGCTTAAACGACATCGTTAGGTTAATTCTGGGAATGGACCAGGTTGGGTAATAGACTTGGGCTTGGATATTTGAGGGGTATTTGGGCTGGGAAAACCTGATGGGTATTTTGATTTGGGTAATTAATCGGCCCAATTATCAAATTTTCCTTTTCTTTTTGTATTTACTTCCCTTTGTATTTGTACAATTATTTCTGTATTTTTGGTATTTTGTATTTAATAGTATTTTTGCATTGGTATTTTTCAGATTTTGTAAGACTAAAATAAAACCTAATTAAACTAATTAAATCCTAATTAAACTATTTAAATTCTAAAAATCAGTTATCAACTAAAGATGTACTCTTTTATGTGATGACCCGGCCGGACATCACGTGAGTTACCATCCCGTTTTTCCCGTTATATGCTTGTTCGTGTTTCAATTTGTGTGTTTGGTGTGTTTGAGTCAATTCGGATCGAGTTTGGTTGAAAATAAGACAAATTGTCTCTTAGAAGAAGGAATAGTTGGGAAAAGTCAACCGGATGTTGACTTGTGAGCTAGAGAGCCCGGAATCGAATTCTGATGATTTAGTTAGCTTTGGGAGGTCATTTGTGGCTTAGGAGAGTGATTGTAATTGAATTTGGAGGATCGGTGTAGAAATAGGCTTGAATTGGCTAAGTTGGAATTTTGGCGGAATCCGATCGATAGGTGAGATTTTGATCGGGGAGTCGGAATGGAATTCCGAAAGTTGCAGTAGCTTCACTAGGTGATTTTGGTTATGTGAGCAAATTTTTAGGTCATTCAGACATTTTGGTCGAGTTTTTGATAGAATGTAGGTTTCAGAAGTTTTGGTTGAATCTTAGGCTTGAACCGGCCTTAATTAGACGATTCGTGTTTTTGAGGGTATAATTTTATGATTGGAACAAGTTTGTGTGATGATTTAGAGTGGATTTGTAATTTTGGTTGAGGTCCAAGGGGCCTCAGGATGTTTTCGGAAGGTCTAACGGAAGAATTTTGGTATTTTGGAACTACTGTCATGAGTTGCAGAAGGAGTTCCGCTTCTGCAGATGGGGAACCGCAGAAGTCGCTTCGCAGAGGCGACTTTAGTCTCATAGAAGCGAGTTTGTACCTGGCTGGGCAATTCCGCAGAAGCGGCTAGGAACTAGCAGGGGCGGGCTCGCAGACACGAGCCTTAGGCCACAAAAGCGCAAGTAAGGTGTCACGACCCCAAATCTGGTCGTGATGGCGCCCAGCACATTGCTAAGCCAGCCTGACCAATCAATATCAACAACGGAGCTTGAAGCTCTCTTTAGCCCATTTAAGCATATTAATTCACGAAGCAACAGCGATACATATAACGAAAACGGGGAACGAAGTCCCATAATACATCAACTCCCATAGACCGAAGGGTCAAGAGTCATGAGCCTCTACTGAACATGAGTGTATAAAGGTTTACGAGATACCAAGTGCGGAAAGAAAAGTCAATACAAAATCAAGAGACAGTAAGAAGGAATATCGGGTCCTGCGGACTCTGCAGCTACCTCGAATATCCACAGATGTCGCCTCGAACAGCTACCGGATCAGGACTGCTCAGAGGTACCTAGATCTGCACACAAGGTGCAGGGAGTAAAATGAGTACTGCCAGACTCAGTGGTAATAAACAGGGGTAAGACAGCGTAGACAAGAAATCCACAATAAAGCAGTATGTAAAGTTGTAATCAAATACCCTGTAACAGAACCAATATCAACTGTACCTGTACCAACAAGTACGAGCAAAACAGTATAACAACTACGAGATGTAGCTAAATGCAATGCAATGCATGATATAACCGCTACGGCGTGTAGCCCGATCCAAATTTGGTACCCGTGCTAACTGTGGGGGTTCAGACTTCGGAGGGGCTCCTACAGCCCAAGCACAATATCACTGCGGCGTGCAGTCCGATCCAACATATATACTGCTGCGGCGCGCAGCCCGATCCACTACCAGTCAGCTAATATGCAAATACAGCCTCGCAGGCTCAAAAGTAGTTTTGAAAACCTTTTTGTCATTTTTCAGTTGGAAAACAGTAATATCAAGTTCCATAGATTGGAAATAGCATGATAACAGAAATAGCTACGGACTGGTAGTAACTAACATGTCAATATGATAAGACAATGATAACGATCCTCGCGGGATCCAATAACTCGCTCACGGCCCACATGTATACTCATCCGCCCAAGAAGGGGGTTCAACGGCTCAAGAGTGGCCAATATCACAATATATAGTATGCAACCATCCGAGAAGGAGGTTCGACGGCTCAAGAATAGCCAATGTCATAACACAAGTATCAACAAGTCGGACTAAGCCATAGTCCCCAATCACAATCGACCCCGCACTCACAAGGGAGTACGTGTCTTGCCGCTATACAGCGTCACAAGTGGTATACCGGGGTTTCGAACCCGCTGGTCATCACCCACATCTATTACTCACCTCAATACGGCGCGAGGACTACTCCGCAATGTCCTTTCCACGAGAATCAAGCTCCGCACGCATAGAATCTGATCAAATACAGTAGAAATACAATAAATTAGGCCAATGGGACGACACCCAATCAATACAACTCAATTTACATCAAAATTCCCAAAGTTGTCAAAACCCGAGTTTTGGTACGCTTGTCGAAAAATTATAAAAGTTATATATTCGGAACCCTCGTCTCAATACGAGTCTAGGCATATCAAATTTACCAAAATCGGACTCCATTTGCCCACTCAAATCGGTATTTTTCTTCAATTTAGGCCTAGGGCTCAAACCCACCTTTAATCTTCCATTTACAGAAATTTAACCAAGGATTTCATGTTAAAATGATGTAATTAAGCCACAAAACTTACCTCCGACGAATCCCCGATGAATTCCCAGCAATTCCCGTCAATTTCTTCTCTTGGAACTCAAAAATGGCGTTTTGGGGTATGAAACCCGCGACTGGTTCTGTTCTGAACTTAAACTCACCGCCAGGCCAATTAACCCTACGCGATCGCAGCCTTTGGCACGCGATCGCGATGCACAAATCCCCGGGGCCTGATTTTTCTTCTACGCGATCGCAGCCTTTGGCACGCGATCGCAGTGAACAACCAAAGATCCCTACGCGATCGCAACTCCAGCCCCGCGATCGCATTGCATCCGGACTTGACCTTACGCGATCGCGTGAACCCAAACGCGATCGCACTGCATTCCGACATTGGCCTACGCGATCGAAAACATCACCACGCGATCGCGATACACCCAAACGTTGCCTTACGCGATCGCATTCAAAACTTCGCGATCGCAGAGAGCAAAAATTCTCTGCAATTATTGCAGCAGAACAGCAGTGCCTTTTGGCACAAATTGGTCCGTTTGGACCGCCGAATTCATCCCGAGGCTCCCGGGACCCCAACGAAAACCACCAACATACTCCAAAACATGATACGAACTCATTCCAATCATAAAAACATGTCTAACAACATCAAAAGCCATGATTCACATCGAATTCTAGCCTAAATTTCTTAAAACTTTCCGAATTGCACATTCGATCAAAAACCCGACCAAACGACCTCCGAATGACCTAAAATTTTGCAGACACATCCAAAATCACCTAACGGAGCTACTGAAACTGTCAGAATTCCATTCCGACTCACGGATCAAAATCTCACCTATCGATCGGATTTTGCCAAAATTCAACCTTAGCCGATTCAAGTCTATTTCTCCACCGGGCCTCCAAATTCAATTTCGATCGCTCCCCTAAGTCACAAATCACCTCCCGGAACTAACCGAATCATCAGAATCCGATTCCGAGCCCTCTAGCAAAATAGTCAACTCCGGGTTGACTTTCCTTATTCAAGTTTCCTTCAAAAAGGCTATATGCCTCATTTCCAATCCAAATCACTCCTAACTCACCCGATAGACTTTAACACTGATATAAAAGCATAAAACATACAATTTCAACATAACGGGGTGGTAATTCCCGTGACGACGGGCCGGGTCATCACATTCACCCCCTTCTTAAGCAAACGCTTGTCCTCGAGCGGGTCAAGAATCATACCTGAAGTCTCAAACAAGTGAGGATATCTGCTCCACATCTCCGGCTCAATCTCCCAAGTGGCCTCCTCCACGGGTCGACCTCTCCATTGAACCTTAACTGATGCAATCTCCTTAGACCTCAATTTTCTCACCTGACGTCCCAAAATGGCAATAGGCTCCACATCATAGGATAGATCACCATCAAGCTGAATGGTGCTGAAGTCTAATACATGAGACGGATCTCCAATGTACTTCCGGAGCATAGACACATGGAATACCGGATGGACGCTGGATAAGCTGGGCGGCAAGGCCAACTTATATGCCACCTCTCCAACCCTCCTGAGTATCTCAAAAGGACCAATGTACCTAGGACTCAACTTTCCCTTCTTCCCAAACCTCATGACACCCTTCATAGGTGAAACCTTCAACAATACTCTGTCACCAACCATGTAAGACAACTCTCGAACTCTATGATCCGCATAACTCTTCTGACGAGACTGTGCCGTACGAAGCCTCTCCTGGATCAACTTTGCTCTATCCAGAGCATCTTGGACTAACTCAGTCCCTATCAATCTAACCTCACCAGGCTCAAACCATCCCACGGGGGATCTACACCGCCTGCCATACAATGCCTCATACGGGGCCATCTGAATACTCGACTGATAACTGTTGTTGTAGGAAAACTCAGCAAGTGGTAGGAACTCATCCCACGAACCACCAAAGTCAATCACACAAGCTCGCAACATATCCTCCGGAATCTGAATAGTACGCTCAGACTGCCCATCTGTCTGGGGATGAAATGCTGTACTCAACTCAACCCGCGTACCCATATCTCGCTGAAATGCTCTCCAAAACTGAGAAGTGAACTGAGTACCCCTGTCGGATATGATAGACACTGGAACTCCATGCAACCGAACAATCTCTCGAATAAAGATCGCCGCCAACCGCTCCGATGAGTAGGTAGTACTAACTGGAATGAAGTGAGCTGACTTGGTCAGTCTATCCACAATCACCCATACAGAATCAAACTTCCTCGCCGTTCGAGGAAGTCCAGTAACAAAGTCCATAGTGATCCTCTCCCATTTCCACTCAGGAATATCAATGCGCTGAAATACACCACCGGGCCTCTGATGCTCGTACTTAACCTGCTGACAGTTGAGGCACCGTGCTACATGTCTGACAATGTCCATTTTCATCTTTCTCCACCAATAGTGTTGTTTCAAATCTTGATACATCTTAGCGGCTCCTGGATGGATAGAATACCGCGAGCTATGGGCCTCCTCCAGAATCAACTCACGAAGGCCATCAACATTGGGCACACATATCCGGCCCTGCATCCTCAATATGCCGTCACTATCAATGGTGACATCTCTAGCATCATCATGTTGAACTCTGTCCCTCAGGACAGCCAAATGTGGATCATCATACTGGCGCTCACGAATACGATCATGTAGAGATGACCGAGATACAACACAAGCCAATACCCGGCTGGGCTCCGAAATATCTAACCTTACTAGCCGATTGGCTAGCACCTGAACATCATGAGCAAATGGCCTCTCCTCAGCTGGAATATATGCCAAGCTCCCCATACTGACCGCCTTCCGGCTCAAAGCATCGGCCACCACATTGGCCTTTCCTGGATGATATAATATAGTAATGTCATAATCCTTCAGCAACTCCAGCCATCTCCGCTGTCTCAAATTAAGGTCTTTCTGTTTGAACAAGTGCTGGAGACTACGATGGTCGGTATACACCTCACAAGACACGCCGTACAAATAGTGCCTCCAAATCTTCAAGGCATGAACAATGGCGGCTAGCTCCAAATCATGAACAGGATAGTTCTTCTCATGTGGCTTCAACTGCCGAGAAGCATAAGCAATTACCTTACCTTCCCGCATCAACACACAACCTATCCCCACTCTCGAGGCATCACAGTAAACAGTATATGGACCTGAAGATGATGGTAAGGCTAACACTGGAGCTATGGTCAAAGTTGTCTTGAGCTTTCGAAAGCTCTCCTCGCACTCATCCGACCACATGAATGGTGCACCCTTCTCTATCAATCTGGTCAAAGAAGAAGAAATGGATGAAAATCCCTGAACAAACCGGCGATAATATCCCGCCAAACCAAGAAAACTCCCGATCTCTGTAGCTGAGGACGGTCTAGGCCAACTCTGCACCGCCTCTATCTTTTTCTGATCAACCTGAATACCATCACGAGACACCACATGTCCCATAAATGCTACGGACTCGAGCAAAAACTCGCACTTGGAGAATTTAGCATATAGCTTCTCCTCCCTCAATCTCTACAACACAATACTCAAATGATGAGCATGCTCCTCCTGACTACGGGAGTAAACTAGAATGTCATCAATGAACAAAATCACAAATGAATCCATATAAGGCCTGAACACACTGTTCATCAGATGCATAAATGCTGCTGGGGCATTGGTCAGCCCAAACGACATCACAAGAAACTCATAATGACCATATCGGGTCCTGAATACAGTCTTCATAATATCCGAGTCCCTGATCTTCAGCTGATGATAGCCTGAACGAAGATCGATCTTAGAAAACACCCTCGCACCTTGTAACTGATCAAACAAATCATCTATGCACGGTAGAGGGTACTTGTTCTTCACCGTCACTTTGTTCAATTGCCTATAATCAATACACATTCGCATGGAACCATCTTTCTTTTTAACAAATAATATCGGCGCACCCCACGGGGACACACTAGGGCGGATGAAACCCCTATCCAGAAGTTCCTGAAGTTGCTCTTTCAGTTCTTTCAACTCAGCTGGTGCCATCCGATAAGGAGGAACGGATATGGGCTGAGTGCCCGGCACCAAGTCAATGCCTAAATCAATATCCCTGTCCGGCGGCATGCCCGGCAGGTCGGAGGGAAATACATCTGGAAAGTCCCTCACAACAGGTACAGAATCAATGCTAGGAGACTCAGAGCTCCCACATCTCTCACAAAAGCTAAGTACGATAAACACCCTTTTTCAACCATCTTATGAGCTTTTAAAAACGAAATAACACGGCTAGGGACGAAATCGGTCGAACCCCGCCACTCGATCTGAGAAATACCAGGAAAGGCCAACGTAACTGTCTTAGCATGACAGTCCAATATAGCATGGTACGGGGACAACCAGTCCATACCCAATATAACATCAAAGTCCACCATACCCAACAATAATAAATCTGCCTGGGTCTCCAGACCCCCAATAGATATAACACAGGATCTATAAACATGATCCACAATGATCGTATCACCCACGGGGGTGGATACATGAACAGGTAAATCAAGACTACTACGAGTCGCACCCAAATGACGTGCAATATAAGAGGACACGTAAGAATATGTGGACCCTGGATCAAATAGAACAGAGGCATCTCTCGGACAGACAGAAATGATACCTGTAATCACTGCATCGGAGGCAACTGCATCACGCCTGTCAGGAAGTGCATAGAATCGTGCCTGGCCTCCACCGGATCTCTCCTCGCCCCTGGGGCGACCACGAGAAGACTGACCTCCACCTCTACTAGACTGAGATGGTGCTGAAGATGAGGGTTGGTCCCTCTGCTGAGTCCTGTCCCTACGGAGTCGAGGGCACTGTCTCCTCTTGTGGCCAAACTCACCACACTCATAACATGCACCTGGTGCTGGAGAAGGGGACTGAAGGGAACCCCTCGCCGCAGAAGAACCCTGGGCTGAAGAAGTAGGTGTTGCACTATGGGCTGGGAGGGCACTAAGTGATGACTGACCCTGTTGAAACCCCCGTCGACCACGACCATAAGAACCTCCACTCTGCTCAGGGCGGCCTGAATGGGAAGGTCTAGATAAGTGACCTCTGCTCTACTGGAAATGCCCTCTGGATGGAGCACCACTGAAACTACCAGAACCACGAGGCCTCTTGGCCTCTCGCTCCTCTCACTCTCGGCGACGATCCGCCTCAATGGAGCGTGCCATATCAACAACCTGCTCAAATGATGATGACAAAACTCTCTCTCTGGTCATAAGAATGCGGATAGAGTAGTTGAGGCCATCAATGAACCTCCCGATCCTCTCCCTATCATTAGGGATCATCCATGTGGCATGCCTAGCCAACTGTGTGAATCTGAGCTCATACTGGGTCACAGACATGTCGCCCTGAACCAACCACTCGAACTGGCGACGTAGCTCCTCGCGACGAGACTGAGGTACATATTTCTCTATAAAGAGAGTAGAGAACTGCTGCCATGTGAGAGGTGCTGCTCCTGCAGGCCTACGCCTCTCAAACTCTTCCCACCAATCAAATGCGGGACCGGTGAACTGAAAGGTAGTAAATGAAACTCCGCTGGACTCAAGAATACCAGCCGTCCGCAACATCCTCTGACACTTGTCCAAGAAACCCTGAGCATCCTCGCCCTCAACGCCACTGAAATAGGATGGCTAAAATCTACCAAATCTCTCAAGACGACGCTGCTCGTCGTCGGGCATAACCTGAACCATATGCTCTGGAGCTGGAGCTGGTGCAGCTGCAGGAATAACCGGTGCAACCACCTGAGCGGGGACCACCTCTGGCGTTTGAAGTCCCTGAACAACCTGCTCAGGTATGCGAGCTGCAGGGGTCTGCTGACTACCCCATGTCGGAGATGTCGCTACAGTAGCAGTAGCTGAGACTACCTGAGCCAAACCGGAAAACACCGATAATATCTGAGTGAGAGTCTCATGAAGACCAGGAATAGCAATAGATACAGTCTGGCCCTGAACTGGGGCTGCTCGATCATCAACCACTGGGGGCTGCTCCTGAACTGGTACAACAGGCGGGTCAGCTGGCACTGCCTCACCCGCCCTACCTCTACCTCTAGCACGACCGCGCCCATGGCCTCTAACAGGTGGCAACGGAGGTCGTCCACCTCGTCCTGATGCTCGCGTTCTCGCCATCTGCGAGAGAATAGAATATAGAAGTTCAGTTCTCAGAACAACAAGATCGCACGATAGAGTTCAAGAAAAGTGAAGTTTTCCTAAAGGTTCGCAGCCTCCCGAGGAATAAGTACAGGCGTCCCCGTACCAATCCACAAGACTCTACTAACCAGCTTAAGACTCGTGAGGCCTAGTAAATCTAGGCTCTGATAACAACTTGTCACGATCCCAAATCTGGTCGTGATGGCGCCCAGCACATTGCTAAGCCAGCCTGACCAATCAATATCAACAACGGAGCTAGAAGCTCTCTTTAGCCCATTTAAGCATATTAATTCACGAAGCAACATCGATACATATAACGAAAACGGGGAACCAAGTCCCATAATACATCAACTCCCATAGACCGAAGGGTCAAGAGTCATGAGCCTCTACTGAACATGAGTGTATAAAGGTTTACAAGATACCAAGTGCGGAAAGAAAAGTCAATACAAAATCAAGAGACAATAAGAAGGAATATCGGGTCCTGCGGACTCTGCAGCTACCTCGAATATCCACAAATGTCGCCTCGCACAGCTACTGGATCACTGCTGAGAGGTACTCGGATCTGCACACAAGGTGCAGGGAGTAAAATGAGTACTGCCAGACTCAGTGGTAATAAACAAGGGTAAGACAGCGCAGATAAGAAATCCGCAATAAAGCACTATGTAAAGTCGTAATCAAATACCCTGTCACAGAATCAATATCGACTGTACCTGTACCAATAAGTACCAGCAAAACAGTATAACAGCTAGCAGATGTGGCTAAAGGCAATGCAATGCATGATATGACCGCTACGGCGCGTAGCCCGATCCAATTTGGGTACCCGTGCTCACCGTGGGGGTTCAGACTCCGGAGGGGCTCCTACAGCCCAAGCACAATATCACTGCGGCGTGCAGTCCGATCCAACATATGTACCGCTACGGCGCGCAGCCCGATCCACTACTAGTCAGCTAATATACAATCACAACCTCGCAGGCTCAAAAGTAGTTTTGAAAACCTTTTTATCATTTTTTAGTTGGAAAAACAGTAATACCAAGTTCCAGAGATTGGAAATAGCATGATAACAGAAATAGCTACGGACCGGTAGTAACTAACATGTCAATATGATAAGACAATGATAACGATCCTCGCGGGATCCAATAACTGGCTCACGGCCCACAAGTATACTCAACCGCCCAAGAAGGGGGTTCCTCGGCTCAAGAGTGCCCAATATCACAATATATAGTATGCAACCATCCGAGAAGGAGGTTCGACTGCTCAAGAATAGCCAATATCATAGCACAAGTATCAACAAGTCGGACTAAGCCATAGTCCCCAATCACAATCGACCCCGCACTCACAAGGGAGTACGTGTCTCGCCGCTATACAACGTCACAAAGTGGTATACCGGGGTTTCGAACCTGCTGGTCATCACCCACATCTATTACTCACCTCAATACGGCGCGACGACTACTCCGCAATGCCCTTTCCACGAGAATCAAGCTCCGCACGTGTAGAATCTGATCAAATACAGTAGAAATACAACAAATTAGGCCAATGGGACGACACCCAATCAATACAACTCAATTTACATCAAAATTCCCAAAGTTGTCAAAACCCGACTTTTGGTACGCTTGTCGAAAAATTGTAAAAGTTATATATTCGGAACCCTCATCTCAATACGAGTCTAGGCATATCAAATTTACCAAAATCGGACTCCATTTGCCCACTCAAATCAGTGTTTTTTTTCAATTTAGGCCTGGGGCTCAAACCCCCCTTTGATCTTCCATTTACAGAAATTTAACCAAGGATTTCATGTTAAAATGATGTAATTAAGCCACAAAACTTACCTCCGACGAATCCCCGATGAATTCCCAGCAATTCCCGTGAGTTCCTCTCTCTAGAACTCAAAAATGGCATTTTGGGGTATGAAACCCGCGACTGGTTCTGTTCTGAACTTAAACTCACTGCCAGGCCAATTAACCCTATGCGATCGCAGCACTGGGCTCGCGATCGCGATGCACAAATCCCTGGGGCCTGATTTTTCTTCTACGCGATCACAGCCTTTGGCACGCGATCGCAGCCTTTGGCACGCGATCGCAGTGAACAACCAAAGATCCCTACGCGATCGCAACTCCAGCCCCGCGATCGCATTGCATCCGGACTTGACCTTACGCGATCGCGTGAACCCAAATGCTATCGCACTGCATTCCGACATTGGCCTACGCGATCGCAGACATCACCATGCGATCGTGATACACCCAAATGCTGCCTTACGCGATCGCATTCAAAACTTCGCGATCGCAGAGAGCAAAAATTCTCTGCAATTATTGCAGCATAACAGCAGTGCCTTTTGGCACAAATTGGTCCGTTTGGACCCCCGAATTCATCCCGAGGCCCCCGGGACCCCAACGAAAACCACCAACATACTCCAAAACATGATACGAACTCATTCCAATCATAAAAACACGTCTAACAACATCAAAACCCATGATTCACATCGAATTCAAGCCTAAATTTCTTAAAACTTTCCGAATTGCACATTCGATCAAAAACCCGACCAAACGACCTCCGAATGACCTGAAATTTTGCAGACACATCCAAAATCACCTAACGGAGCTACTGCAACTGTCGGAATTCCATTCCGACTCCCGGATCAAAATCTCACCTATCGATCGGATTTCGCCAAAATTCTACCTTAGCCGATTCAAGCCTATTTCTACACCGGGCCTCCAAATTCAATTCCGATCGCTCCCCTAAGTCACAAATCACCTCCCGGAACTAATTGAATCATCAGGAATCCGATTCCGAGCCCTCTAGCTAAATAGTCAACTCCGGGTTGACTTTCCTTATTCAAGTTTCCTTCAAAAAGGCTATATGCCTCATTTCCAATCCAAATCACTCCTAACTCACCCGATAGACTTTAACACTGATATAAAAGCATAAAACATACAATTTCAACATAACGGGGTGGTAATTCCCATGACTACGGGCCGGGTCGTCACATTCTCCTCCTCTTAAGCAAACGCTCGTCCTCGACCGGGTCAAGAATCATACCTGAAGTCTCAAACAAGTGAGGACATCTGCTCCGCATCTCCCGCTCGATCTCCCAAGTGGCCTCCTCCACGGGTCGACCTCTCCACTGAACCTTAACTGATGCAATCTCCTTAGACCTCAATTTTATCACCCGACGTCCCAAAATGGCAATAGGCTCCACATCATAGGATAGATCACCATCAAGCTGAATGGTACTGAAGTCTAATACATGAGACGGATCTCCAATGTACTTCCGGAGCATAGATACATGGAATACTGGATGAACGCTGGATAAGCTGGGCGGCAAGGCTAACTCATATGCCACCTCTCCAACCCTCCCGAGTATCTCAAAAGGACCAATGTACCTAGGACTCAACTTTCCTTTCTTCCCAAACCTCATGACACCCTTCATAGGTGAAACCTTCAACAATACTCTGTCACCAACCATGAAAGACAACTCTCAAACTCTACGGTCCGCATAACTCTTCCGACGAGACTGTGCTGTACGAAGCCTCTCCTGGATCAACTTTGCTCTATCCAGAGCATCCTGGACTAGCTCAGTCCCTATCAATCTAACCTCACCAGGCTCAAACCATCCCACGGGGGATCTACACCGCCTGCCATACAATGCCTCATACGGGGCCATCTGAATACTCGACTGATAACTGTTGTTGTAGGCAAACTCAGCAAGTGGTAGGAACCCATCCCACGAACCACCAAAGTCAATCACACAAGCTCGCAACATATCCTCCAGAATCCGAATAGTACGCTCAGACTGCCCGTCTGTCTGGGGGTGAAATGTTGTACTCAACTCAACCCTCGTACCCATCTCTCGCTGAAATGCTCTCCAAAATTGAGAAGTGAACTGGGTACCCCTGTCGGATATGATAGACACTGGAACTCCATGCAACCGAACAATCTCTCAAATAAAGATCGCTATCAACCGCTCCGATGAGTAGGTAGTACTAACTGGAATGAAGTGAGCTGACTTGGTCAGTCTATCCACAATCACCCATACAGAATCAAACTTCCTCGCCGTCCGAGGGAGTCGAGTAACAAAGTCCATAGTGATCCTCTCCCATTTCCACCCAGGAATATCAATGCGCTGAAATACACCACCGGGCCTCTGATGCTCGTACTTAACCTGCTGACAGTTGAGGCACCGTGCTACATGTCTGACAATGTCCATTTTCATCTTTCTCCACCAATAGTGTTGTTTCAAATCTTGATACATCTTCGCGGCTCCTGGATGGATAGAATACCGCGAGCTATGGGCCTCTTCCAGAATCAACTCACGAAGGCCATCAACATTGGGCACACATATCCGGCCCCGCATCCTCAATACGCCGTCACTATCAATGGTGACATCTCTAGCATCATCATGCTGAACTCTGTCCCTCAGGACAGCCAAATATGGATCATCATACTGGCGCTCACGAATACGATCATATAGAGATGACCGAGATACAACACAAGCCAATACCCGGTTGGGCTCCGAAATATCTAACCTCACTAGCCGATTGGCTAGCACCTGAACATCATAAGCAAATGGCCTCTCCTCAGCTGGAATATATGCCAAGCTCCCCATACTGACCGCCTTCCGGCTCAAAGCATCGGCCACCACATTGGCCTTCCCCGGATGATATAATATAGTAATGTCATAATCCTTCAGCAACTCCAGCCATCTCCGCTGCCTCAAATTAAGGTCTTTCTGTTTGAATAAGTGCTGGAGACTACGATGGTCGGTATACACCTCACAAGACACGCCGTACAAATAGTGCCTCCAAATCTTCAAGGCATGAACAATGGCGGCTAGCTCCAAATCATGAACAGGATAGTTCTTCTCATGTGGCTTCAACTGCCGAGAAGCATAAGCAATTACCTAACCTATCCGCACTCTCGAGGCATCACAATATATGTTATATGGACCTGAAGATGATGGTAAGGCTAACACTGGAGCTATGGTCAAAGTTGTCTTGAGCTTTCGAAAGCTCTCCTCGCACTCATCCGACCACATGAATGGTGCACCCTTCTGGGTCAATTAAGTCAATGAAGAAGCAATGGATGAAAATACCTGAACAAACCGATAATAATATCCCGCCAAACCAAGAAAACTCCTGATCTCTGTAGCTGAGGACGGTTTAGGCCAACTCTGCACCGCCTCTATCTTCTTAGGATCAACCTGAATACCATCACGAGACACCACATGTCCCAGAAATGCTACGGACTCGAGCCAAAACTCACACTTGGAGAATTTAGCATATAGCTTCTCCTCCTTCAATCTCTGCAACACAATACTCAAATGCTGAGCATGCTCCTCCCGACTACGGGAGTAGACTAGAATGTCATCAATGAACACAATCACAAATGAATCCAAATAAGGCCCGAACACACTGTTCATCAGATGCATAAATGCTGCCGGGGCGTTGGTCAGCCCAAACGACATCACAAGAAACTCATAATGACCATATCGGGTCCCGAATGCAGTCTTCATAATATCCGAGTCCCTGATCTTCAGCTGATGATAGCCTGAACGAAGATCGATCTTAGAAAACACCCTCGCACCCTGTAACTGATCAAACAAATCATCTATGCGCGGTAGAGGGTACTTGTTCTTCACCGTCACTTTGTTCAATTGCCTATAATCAATACACATTCGCATGGAACCATCTTTTTTTTTAACAAATAATACCGGCGCACCCCACGGGGACACACTAGGGCGGATGAAACCCCTATCCAGAAGTTCCTGAAGTTGCTCTTTCAGTTCTTTCAACTCAGCTGGTGCCATCCGATAAGGAGGAATGCATATGGGCTGAGTGCCCGGCACCAAGTCAATGCCAAAATCAATATCCCTGTCCGGCGGCATGCCCGGCAGGTCTGAGGGGAATACATCTGGGAAATCCCTCACAACAGGTACAGAATCAATGCTAGGAGATTCAGCTCCCACATCTCTCACAAAAGCTAAGTACGATAAACACCCTTTTTCAACCATCTTCCGAGCCTTTAAGAACGAAATAACACGGCTAGGGACGAAATCGGTCGAACCCCGCCACTCAATCTGAGAAATACCAGGAATGGCCAATGTAACTGTCTTAGCATGACAGTCCAATATAGCATGGTACGGAGACAACCAGTCCATACCCAATATAACATCAAAGTCCACCATACCCAACAATAACAAATCCGCCTGGGTCTCCAGACCCCCAATAGATATAACACAGGATCTATAGACATGATCCATAACGATCGTATCACCCACGGGGGTGGATACATGAACAGTTAAATCAAGACTACTACGAGTCGCAGCCAAGTGATGTGCAAAGTAAGAGGACACGTAAGAATATGTGGACCCCGGATCAAATAGAACAGGAGGCATCTCTGTGACAGACATAAATGATACATGTAATCACCGCATCGGAGGCAACCGCATCACGCCTGTCGGGAAGTGCATAGAACCGTGCTCGGCCTCCACCGGATCTCTCCTCGCCCCCGGGGTGACCACGAGAAGACCGACCTCCACCTCTACTAGACCGAGATGGTGCCGAAGATGAGGGCTGATCCCTCCGCCGAGTCCTCGCCCCTACGTAGTCGAGGGCATCGTCTCCTCATGTGGCCAAACTCACCACACTCATAACATGCACCTGGTGCAGGAGAAGGGGACTGAAGGGAACCCCTCGCCGCAGAAGAACCCTGGGCTGAAGAAGTAGGTGCTGCACTCTAGGCTGGGAGGGCACTAAGTGAAGACTGACCCTGCTGAAACCCCCGTCGACCACGACCATAAAAACCTCCGCTCTGCTCAGGGCGGCCTGAATGAGAAGGTCTAGATGAGCGACCTCTGCCCTGCTGAAAATGCCCCCTAGATGGAGCACCACTGAAGCTACCAGAACCACGAGGCCTCTTAGCCTCCCGCTCCTCCCTTTCTCGGCGATGATCCGCCTCAATGGAGCGTGCCATATCAACAACCTGCTCAAATGATGATGACAAAACTCTCTCTCTGGTCATAAGAATGCGGATAGAGTAGTTGAGGCCATCAATGAACCTCCCGATCCTCTCCCTATCATTAGGGATCATCCATGTGGCATGCCTAGCCAACTGTGTGAATCTGAGCTCATACTGGGTCACAGACATGTCGCCCTGAATCAACCACTCGAACCGGCGACGTAGCTCCTCGCGACGAGACTGAGGTACATATTTCTCTAGAAAGAGAGTAGAGAACTGCTGCCATGTGAGAGGTGCTGCTCCTGCAGGCCTACGCCTCTCAAACTCTTCCCACCAATCAAATGCGGGACCAGTGAACTAAAAGGTAGTAAATGAAACTCCGCTGGACTCAAGAATACCAGCCGTCCGCAACATCCTCTGACACTTATCCAAGAAACCCCGGGCATCCTCGCCCTCAACGCCACTAAAATGGGGTGGCTGAAGTCTACCAAATCTCTCAAGACGACGCTGCTCGTCGTCGGGCATAACCTGAACCATATGCTCTGGAGCTGGAGCTGGTGCAGCTGCAGGAATAACCGGTGCAACCACCTGAGCGGGGACAGCCTCTAGCGTTTGAAGTCCCTGAACAACCTGCTCAGGTGTGTGAGCTGCAGGGGTCTACTGACCACCCCCTGTCTGAGATGTCGCTACAGTAGCAGTAGCTGAGACTACCTGAGCCAAACCGGAACACACTGATAATATCTGAGCAAGAGTCTCCTGAAGACCAGGAATAGCAATAGATATAGTCCGGCCCTGAACTGGGGCTGCTGGAGCATCAACCACTGGGGGCTGCTCCTGAACTGGTACAACAGGCGGGTCAGCTGGCACTGCCTGAGCCGCCCTACCTCTACCTCTAGCACGACCGCGCCCACGGCCTCTAACAGGTGGCAATAGAGGTCGCCCACCTCGTCCTGATGCTCGCGTTTTCGCCATCTGCGAGAGAATAGAATATAGAAGTTCAGTTCTCAGAACAACAAGATCGCATGACAGAGTTCAAGAAAAGTGAAGTTTTCCTAAAGGTTCGCAGCCTCCCAAGGATAAGTATAGGCGTCCCCGTACCGATCCACAAGACTCTACTAACATGCTCAAGACTCATGAGGCCTAGTAAACCTAGGCTCTGATACCAACTTGTCACGACCCCAAATCTGGTCGTGATGGCGCCCATCACATTGTTAAGCCAGCCTGACCAATCAATATCAACAACGGAGCGAGAAGCTCTCTTTAGCCCATTTAAGCATATTAATTCACGAAGCAACATCGATACATATAACGAAAACGGGGAACCAAGTCCCATAATACATCAACTCCCATAGACCGAAGGGTCAAGAGTCATGAGCCTCTACCGAACATGAGTGTATAAAGGTTTACAAGATACCAAGTGCGGAAAGAAAAGTCAATACAAAATCAAGAGACAGTAAGAAGGAATATCGGGTCCTGCGGACTCTGCAGCTACCTCGAATATCCACAAATGTCGCCTCGCACAGCCACTGGATCACTGCTGAGAGGTACCTGGATCTGCACACAAGGCGCAGGGAGTAAAATGAGTACTGCCAGACTCAATGGTAATAAACAGGGGTAAGACAGCGTAGATAAGAAATTCACAATAAAGCACTATGTAAAGCTGTAACCAATACCCTGTAACAGTTCAATATCAACAATAAAGTACCAACAAAGTATCAACAACATAGTATAACAACTAGTAGATGTAGCTAAATGCAATGCAATGCATGACATGACCGCTACGGCGCGTAGCCCGATCCAATTTGGGTACCCGTGCTCACCGTGGGGGTTCAGACTCCGGAGGGGATCCTACAGCCCAAGCACCATATCATTGCAGCGTGCAGTCCGATCCAACCTATATACTGCTGCGGCGCACAGCCCGATCCACTACCAGTCAGCTAATATGCAAATACAGCCTCGCAGGCTCAAAAGTAGGTTTGAAAACCTTTTTGTCATTTTTCAGTTGGAAAACAGTAATACCAAGTTCTAGAGATTGGAAATAGCATGATAACAGAAATAGCAACGGACTGGTAGTAACTAACATGTCAATATGATAAGACAATGATAACGATCCTTGCGGGATCCAATAACTGGCTCACGGCCCACATGTATACTCATCCGCCCAAGAAGGGTGTTCAACGGCTCAAGAGTGGCCAATATCACAATATATAGTATGCAACCATCCGAGAAGGAGGTTCGACGGCACAAGAATAGCCAATGTCATAACACAATATCAACAAGTCGGACTAAGCCATAGTCCCCAATCACAATCGACCCCGCACTCACAAGGGAGTACGTGTCTCGCCGCTATATAGCGTCACAAGTGGTATACCGGGGTTTCGAACCCGCTAGTCATCACCCACATCGATTACTCACATCAATACGGCGCGACGACTACTCCGCAATGCCCTTGCCACGAGAATCAAGCTCCGCATGTGTAGAATCTGATCAAATACAGTAGAAATACAACAAATTAGGCCAATGGGATGACACCCAATCAATACAACTCAATTTACATCAAAATTCCCAAAGTTGTCAAAACCTGACTTTCGGTACGCTTGTCGAAAAATTATAAAAGTTATATATTCGGAACCCTCATCTCAATACGAGTCTAGGGATATCAAGTTTTCCAAAATCGGACTCCATTTGCCCACTCAAATTAGTGTTTTTCTTCAATTTAGGCCTAGGGCTCAAACCCCCCTTTAATCTTCCATTTACAGAAATTTAACCAAGGATTTCATGTTAAAATGATGTAATTAAGCCACAAAACTTACCTCCGACGAATCCCCGATGAATGCCCAGCAATTCCCGTGAGTTCCTCTCTCTAGAACTCAAAAATGGCATTTTGGGGTATGAAATACGCGACTGGACCAGTTCTGGACTTAAACTCACTGCCAGGCCAATTAACCCTACGCGATCGCAGCACTGGGCTCGCGATCGCGATGCACAAATCCTGGGGCCTGATTTTTCTTCTACGCGATCGCAACCTTTGACACGCGATCGCAGTAAACAACCAAAGATCCCTACGCGATCGCAACTCCAGCCCTGCGATCGCATTGCATCCGGACTTGACCTTACGCGATCGCGTGAACCCAAACGTGATCGCACTGCATTCCAACATTGGCCTACGCGATCGCAGATATCACCACACGATCGCGATACACCCAAACGCTGCCTTACGCGATCGCATTCAAAACTTCGTGATCGCAGAGAGCAAAAATTCTCTGCAATTATTGCAGC
Organism: Nicotiana noctiflora; assembly: GCA_032618575.1. Taxonomy (NCBI): domain Eukaryota; kingdom Viridiplantae; phylum Streptophyta; class Magnoliopsida; order Solanales; family Solanaceae; genus Nicotiana; species Nicotiana noctiflora. The sequence continues at coordinate 289,170 of JASVEL010014247.1, read as the reverse complement.
AGAACAACAGTGCCTTTTGGCACAAATTGGTCCATTTGGACCCCCGAATTCATCCCGAAGCTCCCGGGACCCCAACGAAAACCACCAACATACTCCAAAACACGATACGAACTCATTCCAATCATAAAAACACGTCTAACAACATCAAAACCCATGATTCACATCGAATTCATGCCTAAATTTCTTAAAACTTTCCGAATTGCACATTCGATCAAAAACCCGACCAAACGACCTCCGAATGACCTGAAATTTTGCAGGAACATCCAAAATAACCTAACGGAGCTACTGCAACTGTCGGAATTCCATTCCGACTCCCGGATCAAAATCTCACCTATCGATCGGATTTTGCCAAAATTCAACCTTAGCCGATTCAAGCCTATTTCTACATCGGGCCTCCAAATTCAATTCCGATCGCTCTCCTAAGTCACAAATCACCTCCCGGAACTAACGGAATCATCAGAATCCGATTCCGAGCCCTCTAGCTAAATAGTCAACTCCGGGTTGACTTTCCTTATTCAAGTTTCCTTCAAAAAGGCTATATGCCTCATTTCCAATCCAAATCACTCCTAACTCACCCGATAGACTTTAACACTGATATAAAAGCATAAAACATACAATTTCAACATAACGGGGTTGTAATTCCTGTGACGACGGGCCGGGTCGTCACATAAGGCAACTGGGGACTGTGAGCACGCGCTTTTTGCCTTACATGAGAATTACTCCCAAAAATTCAAAAAAATAATATAGATTTGTACGGTGTGTATTTTTGTGAATTTTCGTGTTATTTTTGGCAATTGTTTGTATTCGTATGAGCGTGATTATATGTGTTTAAATTAATAAAAAAACAAAAATATGCCGTGTTTACATTTTTTATCTAGCTTTGAAATTAGGAGTAATTAATTTTATCTTACAAAATGAAAATCACAAAAAATAATTCATCTTTTACATTTTAGCATTTAAATGCCTAATTGGATGTTTTATGTTTAATTGATATTTAATTGTATGTAACGATTGTTAGTATAATTAGTATTAGTTAATTTGATTTGATTTTTTTTAGTGTAGTTAGGATTTTATTTTTTATAAATTAGGAATTTAAAAGAGAAGAGGAAAATTGGAAATAATGAGAAGAAGAGGAAGAAAATCGAATTGGGCCATTTCTTAATTAAATCCCAGGCCCAAAATAACCCCAGTCCAACTCACCCGTCCGGTCCAACCCGCCCGTCGCCCCAATACCCATTTTGTTTTTAATCTGAGCCGTAGATTTCTTTTAATCTAACGGCTGGGATTAATTCCCCATTTTTAACCTACCAAACAACCCCCAAACCTTTCCTTCCATTCACTTAACTCATCTCCAAAACAAAACCTAGAGAAGCCTCCGCCGCCGCCACCGTGCTCCGCCACCGGAAATCGCCTCACGGCGGTTCCGGTGGTCCAAACCACCCCAAATTTACACCGTAGAACCTCCCAAGCCCCCTCAACACGAATCCAGCAACCATTAGTCTCGAATCATCCCCAAACATTTCGAATATTAGATCGAAACTCGCCGGAATTAAAAATTTTATCCCAAACCACCCCAAATTGATACCATACCCTCACCTCACCTCCCTAACCACCACACCACCATTAATCCGGTTCGAATCTAGCCAGAAATTGTCAAGCCCCAAATCAAGCCTCAAGAACCCTAGAACTCAAAACTAGGGATTTTGTCCGAGTGTAAAAGTAATTGAAGTCAATAGACTTTAATTGAAACATTTTCATTTGAAAACATTTCAATTAAAGTCCGTTTAACTTCAAATACCCAATGTCAAGTCCTTTTGAATCCAAGTTGGCCGATTTCCGAGTTTGCTGTTTAAGGTACTTCTTTTTCTTCTCTTTTCGGTTTTACTTGTTTTGGTCGATATAATTTCAGTTGTTGTTTTCATTTCGTTATCATTTTTTTTCTGTTCTTTCTTCTCCAAACTCAAGGACCCGTTTATTTGGTCAATTCTAATTCTGTGTTGTTTGTTTGATCGCGAATGTTGTCGAATACGCGTTCGCGTCGATTAGCGTCGTCGAACAATTAGCTTTGTATTCCCCGGCACTTGGCCGAGAGTTCTTGATTCACTGCTTTTGCAATTGTTTGGTTATCAAATGTACATGTCGTAATCGTTTAATCGAATGTTTGTCGATTAGTTTCGTAGGTCTGTTGTTATCACTGTGGGATAGAAATTGATCCCTATTTGTGCCCATAATCACTGTTGGACAGAATTTGGATTGCCTGTGATGTTTGTTAGTTGTTTAATCTATTTAAGTGTTCAGAAACTAAGCCTTAGGGTGCATTGCACATGGAGTGAGTTGCTGGAACTGCTGGACAGCAGTATATTCCAGTGATTTTTGCCTTTAGTTAGTTGTTTAATTGTTAAAACCCATACTTAGACAAAACAGGGTGGAATAATCAGAGAATATCAGGATAATAATGAGTATTTCTAACTTTGTTGAGTGTTGGTCAGTTGTTAGAATCAGAGAACACATGGAAAAGCTGATAAAAGGTTAAAGTAATGCACATGGGATGGAAAAACAAGCTGGAAAGGAGTCTGGTTTTTGGCTATAAAAGGCTCACTGGAAACACATTGAGGGATACACAGTACACTCACTGGAAAACACTAAACACACACAGAAAAACACTGGAAAACAGAAATACATTCCTACAGATACATTGGGAAGTCACTGAAACACACATACACTCATAAAGAGAGCTTAAAATACTTTGAGAATCTGGAAAACAGAAAACACACACAAAGAGAGATACTTACTGAAAAAACAGAGAGCAGAGGAGAGTTTTACTTCTAGTTTCTTCACTGAAACTTACTCTGTTTTCTGCCCTCTCTTGGTTTTTTCCCCGGATTCTTGTTTTAATTTAAAAAATCATCTTTGAGATTATTGGTTGTCTTTGGGTTATTTGTTTTCTGTCAAAATTCTGGTTGGATCCGCCACTGCTGTGTTGTTTGGTTTAGTCCGTTTGCTGCATACTGCTTCTTGCTGCTAACTCCTCCATTTGTTCAATTCTACTTCCAGGTACACATTTTCTTGGGCTTGACTATTCTTGTACCATGATTGAAATGGAAGACCACTTTGAATCTTTGTTTGAAACCATTGCATAAATGATCTTGTTTTGTTAAATTAAGGACTGTTAGCCAAAAATAGATATCGTACAGTTTAGTCATTAGAAGATTGGGGGTGCATTAGTCTTGTATGTCTACTTAGCTCTTACTTTCATTATGTAGGGATTGAAACAAAACTTGCTAGGCTTGTATTTGTAAACTTGGATTATTTTGGACTATTGATAAAAAAATAGATATCAGTGTTCATTTATACTTAATTAGTTTTTATATTTTAGCATACGTTTGGATTTGTGCAAGTAAAACTAGCCAATTCGGATTGGGATCCCCTTTGATATTTTACATAGGTAATTTGTTAAAATCAAGTAGTTTAAGCATGTTTAAGTTATTTAGTGTCACGACCCGGATTTTTCCCCAACATCGGGATCGTGATGGCGCCTACTCGTGGTAGCTAGGCAAGCCACTGTATTCATACTATTCTGTTTTTAACACAATTTTTAATTAAATAAATGCGGAATACTTTATCGAAATGGAAATAACAAATCACAAGGTGAAAATCATACTGAAATCCTCTACCCAAGACGTGGAGTCACCAACTCACAAACTACTATGGAATACTACACATAAAAGTCCGAAAGAAATATAACACAATTCTGTTTGTCTCGGAACAAAGAGACTCCAGCTAATAACATAAATAAAGAGAGAGACGCCGGGCCTGCGGACGTCCGCAAGCTACCTCGGTCTCAAATATGATCAACTCCCACGCAATCTATTTACTGCTGCTGCTGCTCCTGATCGTAACCTGGACCTGTGCAAAAACGCACCGAAGTGTAGCATCAGCACAACCGACCCCATGTGCTGGTAAGTGCCTGGCCTATCCCGGCGAAGTAGTGACAAGCCTAGGACCAGGACACCCACATAAACCTGTGCAATTCAATATATATATGTGTACCACAAAATAACAAGAAATAATCAAGTATTAACACAATAAGGAATATCTTAAAGAATTCAACAATTAACCACAGTTAATAATTTCACAAGGAAAAACAAAGTGTAATGTAAACACAAGTAATATCAATTCAAGAAATAGCAAACAGTTGCACGGCATCACCCTTCGTGCTTTTACTCTCATCCTCACCAAATAAACAAATAAAGTACACGGCATCACCCTTCGTGCTTTTACTCTCATCCTCACATCCATAGTACGGCATGATCCTTCGTACATGGTTCAATAATAGGGCACGACATGATCCTTCGTGCATAATCAATAAATAAACATGGCACGGCATTAACCTTCGTGCATAAATAAATAAACATGGCACGGCATCACCCTTCGTGCATTATCACTCTTCCTCACCCAAATAACAATCAAATAAGTTCACAAGGAAAACAAGGTATAATGGAAACACAAGTAATATCAAGTCAAGGAATGGAAAATAGTTGCACGGCATCACCCAAATAAAATATAATGGAAAAACAAGTAATATCAATTCAAGAAATAGCAAGCAATTGCACGGCATCACCCTTCGTGCTTTTACTCTCATCCTCACATCCATAGTACGGCATGATCCTTCGTACATGGTTCAATAACAGGGCACGGCATGATCCTTCGTGCATAATCAATAAATAAAGATGGCACGGCATTAACCTTCGTGCATAAATAAATAAACATGGCACGGCATCACCCTTTGTGCATTATCACTCTTCCTCACCCAAATAACAATCACAGTTAAGGGCAAAGAAGGAAATAGTAATTCATAAACCGTCCCATCAAGGGCAATCAATGTTTATCTTCACAACAAGTCCCAATAAGGGAGAACAATAACAATTCATCTGTAATATTTCTCAAAATAATTATTTTCCAACGACTCACGGTCATACCAGACTCCGGTGTATGGATGCTCGTCACCACAGCCCATACACCGCACTCGATCACATAACACATAACACATAATCCTATTCCCTCAAGCTAGGATAGAACAAACACTTACCTCGAATGCTTATGAACAATTCAATCCGTGGAAATGCCTTTTCTTTCAATTTGGCTCCAATCCAACCGTATCTATACACAATTGATTTAATATCATCAATTCTACTCAACAAACTAATTCTTAATACCAAATACCACTTTTACAACATTCTGCCATGAATAGTAAATTTCAACCCCGGGCCCACATGATCGGAATTCGGGGTTAGGACCAAAATCCGGTTACCCATCCCCCACGAGTTCATGTATATAATTTGTTTCAAAATCGGACCTCAATTCGAGGTCCAATTCCCCAATTTATGAAAAACCCTATTTTCTAACAAAAACAAGAATTTTACCATGAAAATCATTGATTTCTTATGAAAAACATGTTTAATGATGTTAGGAATTGAAAGAATTAAGTAAAAAGTGACTTACAATGGTTTTGATGAAGAAGAAATCCTTGAAGAATCGCAAATGGGTGTTTTGGTTTTGTAAAATGTGAAGAAATGACTGAAATTCGTGTTTTTCAGGTCTCTGTGTTCGCATTTGCGAACATGGGTTCGCAATTGGGAACCCCGACCAATTTCTGGAGTTTGAAAAATAAGCTAAGGGTGGGAAGTTCGCATTTGCGAACATTTGTTCGCATTTGCGAACCAATGTTCGCATTTGCGAACACATGCTGTATAGGCAGTGTTCGCATTTGCGAACAATGGTTCGCATTTGCGAACCAAGGCAGTATGGGGAATGTTCGCATTTGCGAACTATTGTTCGCATTTGCGAACATAGGCAGGCACCGGGGACCTTCGCAAATGCGAACAATTGTTCGCATTTGCGAACAAGGCTGGCTTCGCATTTGCGATCAAGGTTCGCATTTGCGAGCCTTGCCTTACATTGTCCCCTTCGCAATTGCGAGAAATTCTTCGCAATTGCGAAGCCAACAGCTGGGTGAAAAACCAGCAGTTCAAAAATTCAGAATTTCATCCAACGGCCTATCAAATCTTTACCCGAGCCCCCCGGGCTCAAAACCAAACATGTACATAACCTCAAAAACACAATATGAACTTGTTCGTGCGATCACATCGCCAATATCACTTCGTTTTAATCAAATCAAGCCTCAAATGCATGATTTTCATACCTTTAGTTTTCAAAACTTTCAAACTTGGGACTCAAGGTCCAAAACATCTCAAACGACATCCAAATGTCACCAAACTTTACAGAAATCACATATATAATAATTAAGACTTGTACCGGGCGTCGGAACCAAAATACGAGTCCGATACCAAGGTCAATTAATTTATTTCCTTTAATAATTACATCAAAAACAATTTCACATAAAAATTCATAACTTGGGCTCTAGGCCTCGAATTCGACTCCGGACACATGTCCAAGTCCCATATTTTCCTACGGACCTCTCGGGACCATCCAATCTCGGGTCCGGATCCGTTTACCAAAAATGTTGACCGAAGTCAACCATATCAATATTAATATCATTTTTTATCCAAATTTCTCATAGAATTCATATTTTCTATCACAAAATCTTTTCGGCTACATGCTCGGATTGTGCACATAAATCGAGGCAACATAGAATGAGGTTTTCAAGGCCTCGAAGATCGAAATAATTAATAAAATAAGTGATGACCCTTTGGGTCGTCACAATCTCCACCTCTAAAACAACCGTTCGTCCTCGAATGGACAAAAGAAAGAAGTACCTGAGTTAGGAAACAAGTGTGGGTAGCGGCTCCGCATATCAGACTCGGACTCCCAGGTCGATGCCTCAGGAGGCTGACCTCTCCACTGAACACGCACAGAAGGATAACTCTTCGACCTCAACTGTCGAACCTGCCTGTCTAGAATGGCTACCGGCTCCTCCTCGTAAGATAGATCATTGTCCAATTGGACAGTACTGAAGTCTAACACATGTGTGGGATCGCCGTGGTATCTCCGAAGCATAGATACATGAAAAACTGGATGCACGACCGATAAGCTAGGCGGCAAAGCTAATCTGTAAGCCACCCCTCCCACTCTGTCTAGAATCTCAAATGGGCCAATATACCTAGGGCTGAGCTTGCCCTTCTTCCCAAACCTCATCACGCCCTTCATAGGCGACACTCGGAGCAATACTCGTTCACCAACCATAAAATCTACATCTCGAACCTTACGATCCGCATAAGTCTTTTGCCTAGACTGAGCTGAACGCAATCTCTCCTGAATAGTCTTGACCTTATCTAAGGCCTCCTGAACTAAGTCCGTACCCAACAACCGAGCCTCTCCCGGTTCAAACCATCCGACTGGTGATCGACATCGCCTACCATACAACGCCTCATACGGAGCCATCTGGATGCTAGATTGGTAACTGTTATTGTAGGCGAACTCTGCTAATGGTAGAAACCGGTCCCACGAGCCTCCGAAATCAATAACACAGGCTCGAAGCATGTCCTCAAGAATCTGAATAGTCCTCTTGGACTGGCCATCCGTCTGAGGATGAAATGCTGTACTCAACTGAACCTGGGTGCCTAATTCCTGCTGGACCGCTCTCCAGAACCGCGAGGTAAACTGCGTACCCCGATTAGAGATAATAGATACTGGCACCCCATGGAGACGAACAATCTCCCTAATGTAAACCTCCGCTAACCTCTCCGACGAGTAGGAGACAGATACTGGAATAAAGTGTGCTGATTTGGTCGGCCTATCAACAATGACCCAAATAGCATCAAATTTCCTCCGAGTCAAAGGAAGTCCAGTAACGAAGTCCATAGTGATCCGCTCCCATTTCCACTCGGGAATTTCAATCCTCTGGAACACACCACCAGGTCTCTGGTGCTCATATTTCACCTGCTGACAATTTAGACACCGAGCGACATACGCAACGATATCTTTCTTCATTCTGCGCCACCAATAGTGTTGCCGTAAGTCCTGGTACATCTTCGCGGCGCTTGGGTGAATAGAATACCGCGAACTGTGGGCCTCTGCTAAGATCAACTCTCGAATTCCTTCGACATTGGGTACACAAACTCGACCCTGCAATTTCAATACCCCATCATCATCTAGATTTACCTGTGTGGCACCTCCTTGCTGTATCGTATCTCTCAACTCACGCAAATGAGGATCATCAAATTGCCTCTCAGGGATACGCTCTAATAAAGAAGAACGAGCGACCGTGCAGGCTAACACTCTGCTAGGCTCAGAAATGTCTAATCTCACGAACCGGTTGGCTAAGGCCTGGACATCTAGAGCTAATGGTCTCCGATTGACCGGAATATATGCAAGACTACCCATGCTGGCATACTTTCTACTCAATGCATCGGCCACCACATTGGCCTTACCTGGGTGATATAATATAGTAACATCATAGTCTTTTAGCAACTCTAACCATCTCCACTGTCGTAGATTCAACTCCTTCTGTTTGAACAAGTACTGTAGGCTTTTGTGATCAGTGTACACCTCACATGACACACCATAAAGATAATGCCTCCAGATTTTTAAGGCATAAACCACTGCTGCTAACTCAAGATCATGAACTGGATAATTCTTCTCATGTATCTTTAACTGCCTCGAAGCATAAGCGATAACCTTACCATCCTGCATCAATACCGCTCCAAGCCCTGTACGAGATGCGTCACAATAAACCGTATAAGGCCCTGTACCTGTAGGTAGTACCAACACCGGTGCGGTGGTCAAGGCTGTCTTGAGCTTCTGAAAGCTCGCCTCACACTCCTCTGACCACTGAAACTGGACACCCTTCTGGGTCAACCCGGTCATCGGGGCTGCAATAGAAGAAAACCCCTCTACAAAACGACGGTAGTAACCTGCTAATCCCAAGAAACTCCGGATCTCGGTCACTGAAGCTGGTCGAGGCCAATTCTGGACTGCTTCAATCTTCTTTGGGTCTACTTGAATACCTTCCACCGATACAATGTGACCCAGAAATGCTACCGAACTCAGCCAGAACTCACATTTAGAAAATTTGGCATATAGCCGGTTATCTTTCAGAGTCTGAAGAACCACTCTGAGGTGCTGCTCGTGCTCTTCCTGGCTGCGGGAGTATACCGGGATGTCATCTATGAATACTATCACGAACAGATCTAAGTAAGGCCTGAATACCCGATTCATCAACTCCATGAATGTTGCTGGGGCATTGGTCAATCCGAAGGACATGACCAAGAACTCATAATGCCCATATCTAGAGCGAAAGGCTGTCTTAGGAATGTCAGCCGCCCTGATCTTCAGCTGATGGTAGCCTGACCTCAAGTCTATCTTAGAGAATACCCTCGCTCCCTGGAGCTGGTCAAACAAATCATCAATCCTCGGCGGTGGATATTTATTTTTGATAGTCACCTTGTTTAACTGCCGGTAATCAATACACATCCGCATCGAGCCATCCTTCTTCTTTACAAATAATACAGGTGCTCCCCAGGGGGAAACACTGGGCCTGATAAAGCCCTTCTCAAGAAGGTCCTGCAACCGATCTTTCAACTCTTTTAGTTCCGGCGGGGCCATACGATAGGGTGGAATAGATATGGGTTGAGTACCCGGTGCCAGATCAATACATAAATCAATATCCCTGTCGGGTGGCATGCCCGGCAGGTCTGAAGGAAAACCTCCGGAAACTCCCGTGCAATAGGGACCGACTCAATGGAAGGAACTTCTGCGCTGGAATCACGAACATAAGCCAGATAAGCTAGACACCCCTTCTCGACCATACGTCGAGCCTTAACATAGGAAATGACAGTGCGAACGGAGTGGCTTGAGGTACCTTTCCACTCTAGTCGGGGTGATTCCGGCAAGGCTAAGGTCACCGTCTTAGCATGACAATCAAGAATAGCATGGTATGGGGACAACCAGTCCATCCCCAATATGACATCAAAATCTACCATATCCAAAAGCAACAGATCAACACGGGTCTCAAGACCCCCAAATATAACTACGCACGAACGATGCACCCGATCGACTACAATGGAGTCACCCACCGGTGTAGCCACATAAACTGGAATATCCAGAGCATAGCCGGGCACGGCCAAATACGGTGCGAAGTAGGAAGACACATAGGAATATGTAGATCCGGGGTCAAATAATACTGAAGCACCTCCGCCACACACAAGAATAGTACCCGTAATCACAGCAATCCGATGCCTCTGCCTCCGGCCCGGCTCTGGTAAAGCATAGAAACGAGGATCTGCACCTCCCTCTGAGCTGCGTCTCTGGGACGACCATCAACCGGCTGACCTCTACCTCTCTGGCCGGACGGTCTCTACCTCTACGGTCTCGACCTCCACCTCTAAAATCTCTACCCCCGCCTCCGGCTGGCTGGGCAGGCTGAGGGTCAGCCGGGGCCCGAATCATAGGACGAGGACCCCGCTGCTGAGAGTTGCCCGTTGCTCGAGGGCAGTACCTGATAAAATGACCCGGGTCACCACAACCATAGCAACTCTTAGACTGATAGGGCTGCTAGCCCTGACGACCTGAATGGCCTCCATGAACACTCTGAAGAGGCTGAGCATTAATAGGAGGCTGGTCTGAATAATGCCCACGAAAACCACGATCACCTGGTCCACCCTGTGAAGCCTGAAGGGCGGAATGGAAAGGCCTGGAAGACTGGCCTCTGTCAAAGGATTCTCTGCCACCAGAAGAAGAACCACTAAACCTGCCTGAATGACGAGGCCTCTTGTCTGAAGAATAACCGCCTCCCCGAGCAAGAGCCATCTCAACTCTGCGTGCTGCATTAGCTGCCTCCTGAAATGATATGTCACTCCCCACGCCCATAGCCATCTAGAGTCTAATTGGCTGATTAAGCCCATCTATAAACCTGCGGACCCTCTCCCGCTCTGTGGGAAGTATCACCACTGCATGACGAGCCAAATCGACAAATCTCGTCTCATACTGTGTGACCGTCATAGTGCCCTGATGGAGGCGCTCAAACTGCCTCCGAAGTACATCCCGCTGAGTAGCAGGGATAAACTTCTCCATAAATAGTTCCGCAAACTGGTCCCATGATAGAGCTGGGGACCCTGCTGGTCGAGTCAGGCAATAATCTCTCCACCAAGTCTTGGCGGATCCTGCAAGTCTGAAGGTACAGAAATCAACTCCGTTTGTCTCCACGATCCCCATAGTCTTGAGAATCTCATGGCAACTGAATAAAAAGTCCTGAGGATCCTCTGATGTGGCTCCAATGAAAGTAGTGGTAAATAGCTTGGAGAACCGATCAAGCCTCCATAACGAATCAGAAGTCATGGCCGCTCCATCGCCGACATGAGCTGTGGTACATGACTGAGTGGCGACAGCTGGCTGGATTACTGGAGCCTGAGGCTGAGGAGCTACTGGCTCCATAGTATGAGCAATAAGAGTCTGGGCCCCTCCTCCAGCCTGAGAAGTGGCTGGGGCAACTGATAATAGACCCGCTCTGGCAATGCTATCCATAAATCCCGCTATTCTGACCAAAGCATCCCGGAGATCCGGGGTAATCAAAGCCTCTCCCGGGACCTGAGCTGGGCCCACTGGAGCTGCTGGGACCGGAACCTCCTCGTCAATCTCAATATGAGGCTCCACCTCTGGAGTAGCTGCCTGGGGCTGAGCTCTACCCCTACCACGGCCTCTGATACGGCCTTGGCCCCTGCCCCTCACGGGAGCTGTCTGGGGCTCAGGCTGCTGGTCAGCGGACGAAGAAGCGCGTGTCCTTACCATCTGCGAAAGGACATAATAGAAATTCAATCAGTAATTGAGGAACAAGTCGCACGACAAGAAAGAACAAATGAGAGACTTTTTCCTAACTCAATAGACTCTGGAGGACAAGTACGGACGTCTCCGTACCTACCTCTCAAACTCTACTAAGCTTGTTCGTGAGTGGTGAGACCTATGTAACCTAGAGCTTTGATACCAACTTGTCACGACCCGGATTTTTCCCCAACATCGGGATCGTGATGGCGCCTACTCGTGGTAGCTAGGCAAGCCACTGTATTCATACTATTCTGTTTTTAACACAATTTTTAATTAAATAAATGCGGAATACTTTATCGAAATGGAAATAACAAATCACAAGGTGAAAATCATACTGAAATCCTCTACCCAAGACGTGGAGTCACCAACTCACAAACTACTATGGAATACTACACATAAAAGTCCGAAAGAAATATAACACAATTCTGTTTGTCTCGGAACAAAGAGACTCCAGCTAATAACATAAATAAAGAGAGAGACGCCGGGCCTGCGGACGTCCGCAAGCTACCTCGGTCTCAAATATGATCAACTCCCACGCAATCTATTTACTGCTGCTGCTGCTCCTGATCGTAACCTGGACCTGTGCAAAAACGCACAGAAGTGTAGCATCAGCACAACCGACCCCATGTGCTGGTAAGTGCCTGGCCTATCCCGGCGAAGTAGTGACAAGCCTAGGACCAGACACCCACATAAACCTGTGCAATTCAATATATATATGTGTACCACAAAATAACAAGAAATAATCAAGTATTAACACAATAAGGAATATCTTAAAGAATTCAACAATTAACCACAGTTAATAATTTCACAAGGAAAAACAAAGTGTAATGTAAACACAAGTAATATCAATTCAAGAAATAGCAAACATTTGCACGGCATCACCCTTCGTGCTTTTACTCTCATCCTCACCAAATAAACAAATAAAGTACACGGCATCACCCTTCGTGCTTTTACTCTCATCCTCACATCCATTGTACGGCATGATCCTTCGTACATGGTTCAATAATAGGGCACGACATGATCCTTCGTGCATAATCAATAAATAAACATGGCACGGCATTAACCTTCGTGCATAAATAAATAAACATGGCACGGCATCACCCTTCGTGCATTATCACTCTTCCTCACCCAAATAACAATCAAATAAGTTCACAAGGAAAACAAGGTATAATGGAAACACAAGTAATATCAAGTCAAGGAATGGCAAATAGTTGCACGGCATCACCCAAATAAAATATAATGGAAAAACAAGTAATATCAATTCAAGAAATAGCAAGCAATTGCACGGCATCACCCTTCGTGCTTTTACTCTCATCCTCACATCCATAGTACGGCATGATCCTTCGTACATGGTTCAATAACAGGGCACGGCATGATCCTTCGTGCATAATCAATAAATAAACATGGCACGGCATTAACCTTCGTGCATAAATAAATAAACATGGCACGGCATCACCCTTCGTGCATTATCACTCTTCCTCACCCAAATAACAATCACAGTTAAGGGCAAAGAAGGAAATAGTAATTCATAAACCGTCCCATCAAGGGCAATCAATGTTTATCTTCACAACAAGTCCCAATAAGGGAGAACAATAACAATTCATCTGTAATATTTCTCAAAATAATTATTTTCCAACGACTCACGGTCATACCAGACGCCAGTGTATGGATGCTCGTCACCACAGCCCATACACCGCACTCGATCACATAACACATAACACATAATCCTATTCCCTCAAGCTAGGATAGAACAAACACTTACCTCGAATGCTTATGAACAATTCAATCCGTGGAAATGCCTTTTCTTTCCATTTGGCTCCAATCCAACCGTATCTATACACAATTGATTTAATATCATCAATTGTACTCAACAAACTAATTCTTAATACCAAATACAACTTTTACAACATTCTGCCATGAATAGTAAATTTCAACCCCGGGCCCACATGGTCGGAATTCGGGGTTAGGACCAAAATCCGGTTACCCATCCCCCACGAGTTCATGTATATAATTTGTTTCAAAATCGGACCTCAATTCGAGGTCCAATTCCCCAATTTATGAAAAACCCTATTTTCTAACAAAAACAAGAATTTTACCATGAAAATCATTGATTTCTTATGAAAAACATGTTTAATGATGTTAGGAATTGAAAGAATTAAGTAAAAAGTGACTTACAATGGTTTTGATGAAGAAGAAATCCTTGAAGAATCGCAAATGGGTGTTTTGGTTTTGTAAAATGTGAAGAAATGACTGAAATTCGTGTTTTTCAGGTCTCCGTGTTCGCATTTGCGAACATGGGTTCGCAATTGCGAACCCCGACCAATTTCTGGAGTTTGAAAAATAAGCTAAGGGTGGGAAGTTCGCATTTGCGAACCAATGTTCGCATTTGCGAACACATGCTGTATAGGCAGTGTTCGCATTTGCGAACAATGGTTCGCATTTGCGAACCAAGGCAGTGTGGGATAGGTTCGCATTTGCGAACTATTGTTCGCATTTGCGAACATAGGCAGCATTGGGGACCTTCGCAAATGCGAACAATTGTTCGCATTTGCGAACAAGGCTGGCTTCGCATTTGCGATCAAGGTTCGCATTTGCGAGCCTTGCCTTACACTGTCCCCTTCGCAATTGCGAGAAATTCTTCGCAATTGCGAAGCCAACAACTGGGTGAAAAACCAGCAGTTCAAAAATTCAGAATTTCATCCAACGGCCTATCAAATCTTTACCCGAGCCCCCGGGCTCCAAACCAAACATGTACATAACCTCAAAAACACATTATGAACTTGTTCGTGCGATCACATCGCCAATATCACTTCGTTTTAATCAAATCAAGCCTCAAATGCATGATTTTCATACCTTTAGTTTTCAAAACTTTCAAACTTGGGACTCAAGGTCCAAAACATCTCAAACGACATCCAAATGTCACCAAACTTTACAGAAATCACATATATAATAATTAAGACTTGTACCGGGCGTCGGAACCAAAATACGAGTCCGATACCAAGGTCAATTAATTTATTTCCTTTAATAATTACATCAAAAACAATTTCACATAAAAATTCATAACTTGGGCTCTAGGCCTCAGAATTCGACTCCGGACACATGTCCAAGTCCCATATTTTCCTACGGACCTCTCGGGACCATCCAATCTCGGGTCCGGATCCGTTTACCAAAAATGTTGACCGAAGTCAACCATATCAATATTAATATCATTTTTTATCCAAATTTCTCATAGAATTCATATTTTCTATCACAAAATCTTTCCGGCTACATGCTCGGATTGTGCACATAAATCGAGGCAACATAGAATGAGGTTTTCAAGGCCTCAGAAGCTCGAAATGATTAATTAAATAAGTGATGACCCTTTGGGTCGTCACAATCTCCACCTCTAAAACAACCGTTCGTCCTCGAACGGACAAAAGAAAGAAGTACCTGAGTCAGGAAACAAGTGTGGGTAACGGCTCCGCATATCAGACTCGGACTCCCAGGTCGATGCCTCGGGAGGCTGACCTCTCCACTGAACACGCACAGAAGGATAACTCTTCGACCTCAACTGTCGAACCTGCCGGTCTAGAATGGCTACCGGCTCCTCTTCGTAAGATAGATCATTGTCCAATTGGACAGTACTGAAGTCTAACACATGTGTGGGATCGCCGTGGTATCTCCGAAGCATAGATACATGAAAAACCGGATGCACGGCTGATAAGCTAGGCGGCAAAGCTAATCTCTAAGCCACCCCTCCCACTCTGTCTAGAATCTCAAATGGGCCAATATACCTAGGGCTGAGCTTGCCCTTCTTCCCAAACCTCATCACGCCCTTCATAGGCGACACTCGGAGCAATACTCGTTCACCAACCATAAAATCTACATCTCGAACCTTACGATCCGCATAAGTCTTTTGCCTAGACTGAGCTGAACGCAATCTCTCCTGAATAGTCTTGACCTTATCTAAGGCCTCCTGAACTAAGTCTGTACCCAACAACCGAGCCTCTCCTGGTTCAAACCATCCGACCGGTGATCGACATCGTCTACCATACAACGCCTCATACGGAGCCATCTGGATGCTAGATTGGTAACTGTTATTGTAGGCGAACTCTGCTAATGGTAGAAACTGATCCCACGAGCCTCCGAAATCAATAACACAGGCTCGAAGCATGTCCTCAAGAATCTGAATAGTCCTCTCGGACTGGCCATCCGTCTGAGGATGAAATGCTGTACTCAACTGAACCTGGGTGCCTAATTCCTGCCGGACCGCTCTCCAGAACCGCGAGGTAAACTGCGTACCCCGATCAGAGATAATAGATACTGGCACCCCATGGAGATGAACAATCTCCCTAATGTAAACCTCCGCTAACCTCTCCGACGAGTAGGAGACAGATACTGGAATAAAGTGTGCTGATTTGGTCAGCCTATCAACAATGACCCAAATAGCATCAAATTTCTTCCGAGTCAAAGGAAGTCCAGTAACGAAGTCCATAGTGATCCGTTCCCATTTCCACTCGGGAATTTCAATCCTCTGGAATACACCACCAGGTCTCTGGTGCTCATATTTCACGTGCTGACAATTTAGATACCGAGCGACATACGCAACGATATCTTTCTTCATTCTGCGCCACCAATAGTGTTGCCGTAAGTCCTGGTACATCTTCGCGGCGCCTGGGTGAATAGAATACCACGAACTGTGGGCCTCTGCTAAGATCAACTCTCGAATTCCTTCGACATTGGGTACACAAACTCGACCCTGCAATTTTAATACCCCATCATCATCTAGGTTTACCTGTGTGGCACCTCCCCGCTGTACTGTATCTCTCAACTCACGCAAATGAGGATCATCAAATTGCCTCTCACGGATACGCTCTAATAAAGAAGAACGAGCGGCCGTGCAGGCTAACACTCTGCTAGGCTCAGAAATGTCTAATCTCACGAACCGGTTGGCTAAGGCATGGACATCTAGAGCTAATGGTCTCCGATTGACCGGAATATATGCAAGACTACCCATGCTGGCATACTTTCTACTCAATGCATCGGCCACCACATTGGCCTTACCTGGGTGATATAATATAGTAACATCATAGTCTTTTAGCAACTCTAACCATCTCCGCTGTCGTAGATTCAACTCCTTCGTTTTGAACAAATACTGTAAGCTTTTGTGATCAGTGTACACCTCACATGTCACACCATAAAGATAATGCCTCCAGATTTTTAAGGCATGAACCACTGCAGCTAACTCAAGATCATGAACTGGATAATTCTTCTCATGTATCTTTAACTGCCTCGAAGCATAAGCGATAACCTTACCATCCTGCATCAATACCGCTCCAAGCCCTGTACGAGATGCGTCACAATAAACTGTATAAGGCCCTGCACCCGTAGGTAGTACCAACACCGGTGCGGTGGTCAAGGCTGTCTTGAGCTTCTGAAAGCTCGCCTCACACTCCTCTTACCACTGAAACTGGACACCCTTCTGGGTCAACCTGGTCATCGGGGCTGCAATAGAAGAAAACCCTCTACAAAACGACGGTAGTAACCTGCTAATCCCAAGAAACTCCGTATCTCAGTCACTGAAGCTGGTCGAGGCCAATTTTGGACTGCTTCAATCTTCTTTGGGTCTACTTGAATACCTTCCACTGATACAATGTGACCCAGAAATGCTACCGAACTCAGCCAGAACTCACATTTAGAAAATTTGGCATATAGTCGGTTATCTTTCAGAGTCTGAAGAACCACTCTGAGGTGCTGCTCGTGCTCTTCCTGGCTGCGGGAGTACACCAGGATGTCATCTATGAAGACTATCACGAACAGATCTAAGTAAGGCCTGAATACCCGATTCATCAACTCCATGAATGCTGCCGGGGCATTGGTCAACCCGAAGGACATGACCAAGAACTCATAATGCCCATATCTAGAGCGAAAGGCTCTGTCTTAGGAATGTCAGCCGCCCTGATCTTCAGCTGATGGTAGCCTGACCTCAAGTCTATCTTAGAAAATACCCTCGCTCCCTGGAGTTGGTCAAACAAATCATCAATCCTCGGCAGTGGATATTTATTTTTGATAGTCACCTTGTTTAACTGCCGGTAATCAATACACATCCGCATCGAGCCATCCTTCTTCTTTACAAATAACACAGGTGCTCCCCGGGGGAAACACTGGGCCTGATAAAGCCCTTCTCAAGAAGGTCCTGCAACTGATCTTTCAACTCTTTTAGTTCCGGTGGGGCCATACGATAGGGTGGAATAGAGATGGGCTGAGTGCCCGGTGCCGGATCAATACAGAAATCAATATCCCTGTCGGGTGGCATGCCCGGCAGGTCTGAAGGAAAAACCTCAGGAAACTCCCGTGCAATAGGGACTGAATCAATGGGAGGAACTTCTGCACTGGAATCACGAACATAAGCCAAATAAGCTAGACACCCCTTCTCGACCATATGTCGAGCCTTAACATAAGAAATAACAGTGCGAATGGAGTGGCTTGAGGTACCTTTCCACTCTAGTCGGGGTGATTCCGGCAAGGCTAAGGTCACCGTCTTAGCATGACAATCAAGAATAGCATGGTATGGGGACAACCAGTCCATCCCCAATATGACATCAAAATTTACCATATCCAAAAGCAACAGATCCACACGGGTCTCAAGACCCCCAAATATAACTACGCACGAACGATGCACCCGATCGACTACAATGGAGTCACCCACTGGTGTAGCCACATAAGCTGGGATATCCAGAGCATAGCCGGGCACGACCAAATACGGTGCGAAGTAGGAAGACACATAGGAATATGTAGATCCGGGGTCAAATAATACCGAAGCACCTCCGCCACACACAAGAATAGTACACTGTAATCACGGCATCCGATGCCTCCGCCTCCGGCCCGGCTGGTAAAGCATAGAAACGGGGATCCGCACCTCCCCTCTGAGCCGCGTCTCTAGGACGACCATCAACCGGCCGACCTCTACCTCCGGCTGGACGGTCTCTACCTCTACGGTCTCGACCTCCACCTCTAAAATCTCTACCCCCGCCTCTGGCCGGCCGGGCAGGCCGAGGGTCAGCTGGGGCCCGAATCATGGGACGAGGACCTCGCTCGCCGAGAGTTGCCCGCTCGCTATGGGGCAATTCCTAATAAAATGACTCGGGTCACCACAACCATAGCAACTGTTAGGCCGATAGGGCTGCTGGCCCCGACGACTCGAATGGCCTCCACGAACACTGCGAAGAGGCCGAGCATTAATAGGAGACCGGTCCGAATAATGCCCCGAGAACCACGATCACCCGATCCACCCCGCGAGGCCCGAAGGGCGGAATGAAAAGGCCTGGAGGACCGGCCTCTATCAAAGGATTCTCTGCTACCAGAGGAAGAACCACCAAACCTGCCCTGAATGACGAGGCCTCTTATCTGAAGAATAACCGCCTCCCTAGCAAGAGCCATCTCAACTCTGCGTGCTGCATTGGCTGCCTCCTGAAATGATATGTCACTCCCCACGCCCATAGCCATCCGGAGTCTAATCGGCTGATTAAGCCCATCTATAAATCCGCGGACCCTCTCCCGCTCCGTGGGAAGTATCACCACTGCATGACGAGCCAAGTCGATAAATCTCGTCTCATACCGTGTAACTGTCATAGTGCCCTGATGGAGGCGCTCAAACTGCCTCCGAAGTAAATCCCGCTGAGTAGAAGGGAGAAACTTCTCCATAAATAGTTCCGCAAACTGGTCCCATGATAGAGCTGGGGACCCTGCTGGTCGAGTCAGGCAATAATCTCTCCACCAAGTCTTGGCGGATCCTGCAAGTCTGAAGGTACAGAAATCAACTCCGTTTGTCTCCACGATCCCCATAGTCTTGAGAATCTCATGGCAACTGAATAAAAAGTCCTGAGGATCCTCTGATGCGGCTCCACTGAATAGTAGTGGTAAATAGCTTGGAGAACCGATCAAGTCTCCATAAATAAATAGAAGTCATGGCCGCTCCATCTCCGGCCTGAGCTGTGGTACCTGACTGAGTGGCCACAGCTGGCTGAATCACTGGTACTGGCTCCGGAGTACGAGCAACAGGAGTCTGGGTCCCTCCTCCAGCCTGAGAAGCGGCTGGTGCAGCTGGTAATAAGCCCGCTCTGGCAACGGTGTCCATAAAACCAGCTATCCTGACCAGAGCCTCCCGAAGATCCGAGGTAAATAAGGCCTCTCCTGGGACCTGAGCTGGGCCCACTGGTGCTGCTGGGATTGGAACCTCCTCACCAATCTCAACATGAGGCTCCACCTCTAGAATAGCTGCCGGGGGCTGAGCTCTGCCCCTACCACGGCCTCTGATACGGCCTCGGCCCCTGCTCCTCACGGGAGCTGCCTGGGGCTCAGGCTGCTGATCGGCGGACGAAGAAGCACGTGTCCTCTCCATCTGCGAAAAGACAGAGTAGAAATTCAATCAGTATTTGAGGAACAAGTCGCACGACAAGAAAGAACAAATGAGAGACTTTTTCCTAACTCAATAGACTCTGAAGGACAAGTACGGACGTCTCCGTACCTACCTCTCAAACTCTACTAAGCTTGTTCGTGAGTGGTGAGACCTATGTAACCTAGAGCTTTGATACCAACTTGTCACGACCCGGATTTTTCCCCAACATCGGGATCGTGATGGCGCCTACTCGTGGTAGCTAGGCAAGCCACTGTATTCATACTATCCTGTTTTTAACACAATTTTTAATTAAATAAATGCGGAATACTTTATCGAAATGGAAATAACAAATCACAAGGTGAAAATCATACCGAAATCCTCTACCCAAGACGTGGAGTCACCAACTCACAAACTACTATGGAATACTACACATAAAAGTCTGAAAGAAATATAACACAATTCTGTTTGTCTCGGAACAAAGAGACTCCAGCTAATAACATAAATAAAGAGAGAGACGACGGGCCTGCGGACGTCTGCAAGCTACCTCGGTCTCAAATATGATCAACTCCCACGCAATCTATTTACTGCCTGCTGCTGCTCCTGATCGTAACCTGGACCTGTGCAAAAACGCACGGAAGTGTAGCATCAGCACAACCGACCCCATGTGCTGGTAAGTGCCTGGCCTATCCCGGCGAAGTAGTGACAAGCCTAGGACCAGACACCCACATAAACCTGTGCAATTCAATATATATATGTGTACCACAAAATAACAAGAAATAATCAAGTATTAACACAATAAGGAATATCTTAAAGAATTCAACAATTAACCACGGTTAATAATTTCACAAGGAAAAACAAAGTGTAATGTAAACACAAGTAATATCAATTCAAGAAATAGCAAACAGTTGCACGGCATCACCCTTCGTGCTTTTACTCTCATCCTCACCAAATAAACAAATAAAGTACACGGCATCACCCTTCGTGCTTTTACTCTCATCCTCACATCCATAGTACGGCATGATCCTTCGTACATGGTTCAATAATAGGGCACGGCATGATCCTTCGTGCATAATCAATAAATAAACATGGCACGACATTAACCTTCGTGCATAAATAAATAAACATGGCACGACATCACCCTTCGTGCATTATCACTCTTCCTCACCCAAATAACAATCAAATAAGTTCACAAGGAAAACAAGGTATAATGGAAACACAAGTAATATCAAGTCAAGGAATGGCAAATAGTTGCACGGCATCACCCAAATAAAATATAATGGAAAAACAAGTAATATCAATTCAAGAAATAGCAAGCAATTGCACGGCATCACCCTTCGTGCTTTTACTCTCATCCTCACATCCATAGTACGGCATGATCCTTCGTACATGGTTCAATAACAGGGCACGGCATGATCCTTCGTGCATAATCAATAAATAAACATGGCACGGCATTAACCTTCGTGCATAAATAAATAAACATGGCACGGCATCACCCTTCGTGCATTATCACTCTTCCTCACCCAAATAACAATCACGGGTTAAGGGCAAAGAAGGAAATAGTAATTCATAAACCGTCCCATCAAGGGCAATCAATGTTTATCTTCACAACAAGTCCCAATAAGGGAGAATAATAACAATTCATCTGTAATATTTCTCAAAATAATTATTTTCCAACGACTCACGGTCATACCAGACGCCAGTGTATGGATGCTCGTCACCACAGCCCATACACCACACTCGATCACATAACACATAACACATAATCCTATTCCCTCAAGCTAGGATAGAACAAACACTTACCTCGAATGCTTATGAACAATTCAATCCGTGGAAATGCCTTTTCTTTCAATTTGGCTCCAATCCAACCGTATCTATACACAATTGATTTAATATCATCAATTCTACTCAACAAACTAATTCTTAATACCAAATACCACTTTTACAACATTCTGCCATGAATAGTAAATTTCAACCCCGGGCCCACATGGTCGGAATTCGGGGTTAGGACCAAAATCCGGTTACCCATCCCCCACGAGTTTATGTATATAATTTGTTTCAAAATCGGACCTCAATTCGAGGTCCAATTCCCCAATTTATGAAAAACCCTATTTTCTAACAAAAACAAGAATTTTACCATGAAAATCATTGATTTCTTATGAAAAACATGTTTAATGATGTTAGGAATTGAAAGAATTAAGTAAAAAGTGACTTACAATGGTTTTGATGAAGAAGAAATCCTTGAAGAATCGCAAATAGGTGTTTTGGTTTTGTAAAATGTGAAGAAATGACTGAAATTCGTGTTTTTCAGGTCTCCGTGTTCGCATTTGCGAACATGGGTTCGCAATTGCGAACCCCGACCAATTTCTGGAGTTTGAAAAATAAGCTAAGGGTGGGAAGTTCGCATTTGCGAACATTTGTTCGCATTTGCGAATAGTTCGCATTTGCGAACTAATGTTCGCATTTGCGAACACATGCTGTATAGGCAGTGTTAGCATTTGCGAACAATGGTTCGCATTTGCGAACCAAGGCAGTATGGGATAGGTTCGCATTTGCGAACTATTGTTCGCATTTGCGAACATAGGCAGCATTGGGGACCTTCGCAAATGCGAACAATTGTTCGCATTTGCGAACAAGGCTGGCTTCGCATTTGCGATCAAGGTTCGCATTTGCGAGCCTTGCCTTACACTGTCCCCTTCGCAATTGCGAAGCCAACAGCTGGGTGAAAAACAGCAGTTCAAAAATTCAGAATTTCATCCAACGGCCTATCAAATCTTTACCCGAGCCCCCGGGCTCCAATCCAAACATGTACATAACCTCAAAAACACATTATCAACTTGTTCGTGCGATCACATCGCCAATATCACTTCGTTTTAATCAAATCAAGCCTCAAATGCATGATTTTCATACCTTTAGTTTTCAAAACTTTCAAACTTGGGACTCAAGGTCCAAAACATCTCAAACGACATCCAAATGACACCAAACTTTACAGAAATCACATATATAATAATTAAGACTTGTACCGGGCGTCGGAACCAAAATACGAGTCCGATACCAAGGTCAATTAATTTATTTCCTTTAATAATTACATCAAAAACAATTTCACATAAAAATTCATAACTTGGGCTCTAGGCCTCGAATTCGACTCCGGACACATGTCCAAGTCCCATATTTTCCTACGGACCTCTCGGGACCATCCAATCTCGGGTCCGGATCCGTTTACCAAAAATGTTGACCGAAGTCAACCATATCAATATTAATATCATTTTTTATCCAAATTTCTCATAGAATTCATATTTTCTATCACAAAATCTTTCCGGCTACATGCTCGGATTGTGCACATAAATCAAGGCAACATAGAATGAGGTTTTCAAGGCCTCAAAAGCTCGAAATGATTAATTAAATAAGTGATGACCCTTTGGGTCGTCACAATCTCCACCTCTAAAACAACCGTTCATCCTCGAACGGACAAAAGAAAGAAGTACCCGAGTCAGGAAACAAGTGTGGGTAGCGGCTCCGCATATCAGACTCGGACTCCCAGGTCGATGCCTCAATTGGTGAGAGGTGAGGGAGTAAAATCCCTGAAAAGCCTTGGGGTCTTAGGTTCGATTCCCAGTAGCTGCAACTATGCGTGGAATGCTCCTATGCCCAAGGGTAACAATTCCTTAGGCTGCGTGTCACTGCTGTGTGTTCGGTGGCACGGCCGGCACCGCCGCTGCTGTGTGTTCGGCGGGGTGTTACATTTAGCTTTGTTGAAGCTTAGCCATTAATATAAGATGTTTGGAATCACCTTGAGTTTTTCTTTACTTTGATTTTTCTTTTTGAAGTCCATTTATAATTAAGCAAGCAAGACAAGTTAGCCAACGCTTTAGATGACGATGTTAGTCGACTTTAATCATATAATTTCGATTTCTTCAATTGACGTCGGATTGAGATAGCGTAATCCAAAGTAAACTACCTCACGTCTAATAAATAACCAAGGCGGATTATTTCTATTTCGTATATTTGGACCAATTTTCTGTTAGTTCATATCTTTTCATTCAAACTCCGGCCATAAGTCAAAAGCTAGGAAATAACACATCATTTGGTACGATTCTTTAATTAGAAATAATTTTAAGGGAAATGCTTTTGAATGAATTGATTTTTTTTGGTTTAGTTTTACAATGGCTTTAATCGGCATAGTTTCAAAGTAAGTAATTTGGATACATTTTTTTATTTATTTACCTATTTGTCAAAAGTCCGAGTCTATGTTGTAATTAGTTTTTCTTTTGGTCCGGTTTCAAATTAATAGAGCGGTTTAAAGTTTAATTAGAGCATATAATTTATAAACATGTATAAAAATCAGGTATTTTTAGCCATTTATAATAATTGAAGCGACCGTGCTAGAACCACAGGATCCGAGGGTGCCTAACACCTTCCCTCGGGTCAACAAAATTCCTTACTTAGAATTTCTGGTTCCCAGACTTCATTTGGAAAGTCAAACATTTCCTCGATTCGGGATTTAAATAAATCGGTGACTTGGGACACCTTAATTTATTCCAAGTGGCGACTATGAAATAAATAGAATAATCCCGTTTCGAACATTGTCACTTAAATTGGAAAAAACTCCCTTACGCTTCTACCCCCGGGTAGCGGGCGCGCCAAAAGGAGGTGTGACAGCTCTGGCGACTCTGCTGGGGAAACAAACCCAGAACCACTAGTTCAGGGTTTAAGAATTCGAGCTTTGAATAATTATTTTATTTGGCTTATTTATTATCTGATTTTATTACATGTTTATATTTAATATGCTAAATGTTGCCTTACCGCTTTGATATTTTTGAATTGTATATAAATTGTGCCGATACCCATTTTTTCTCTTCTGAGTCTTTTGAAATATAATATCGGGCATTTGCTGGACATAGCCCGTTTTTCTCAAGATAGTTGTGGTGCTTGGCACCCGGTGAAGGATTTTGTAGTCACACATGTTTAGGCGGAGAGTTTTGTCAATTAAGCCGAAAAGCCATGCTACCGGTGCACTGACACTCTTCGGCTCGAGTTGTCCGCTCGAGTTAAAGCCAGTCTAGACACTTTTCCAACAGGATGATGACTTAGAATAACAAAACCTTATGCCGGATCCCCGATAGGAACGTTTATTTGCATCATGTGCATATTTGACTTAGGAGGCTCAACACAGGGGTTGGGCTTGTCTAGGACAGGTGTACCTGAAACAAAGATCAACTTGATTGCATCTTTTGTATGTGCATTTATTTCGATCTTACATGCCGACCGGTTTGTTATTAGAAATGGGGAGAATAAGAAGTGGAAATTGTCGGGGTATAGAATCATTTAATTTGATGAAAATAGTGTGTTTTTCTTAGAAAATATTTAAAAAAAAAAACGAAAAATTTGAAAAATCTCCGATTAATTTTGCTGATTTCTAAATAGTTAGTTTCTTAATTTTACAAAATTAGATTCTTTCAAATATTTAAAAATACAAAACAAAAAAATTCAATAGTTTTTTTTTGAAAAGTAAGTGTCTTTGAAAATAATTTGTTTTGAAAAATTGCTGTTAAAAATAGTTTGTTAAAATAATTTGGTTCTTTTATTTTCGAACTACGCAAGTTTGATTCTCACCAAACATGAGATACGTAGGCAACCCATATCGGGCTCAACTAATACTGATTTTTTTTTCAAAAGAAAAACAATAATAAAAATATTAGAATTAGGAATTCTGTCCTTAGTCGAGAGTTAGGAAATTTTGCAAAAATAGCCAAACGCCTCAAAAGGGGCGCCGGAGGACTAATTTCGCAAAACAGAATATAGACATCACACTGGTATCCTGTTATACAACCTTCAAATCTTCTTCAAGCGCTGAAAGGTCGTATTAACAAGATTCATTTTTTTTATAATAAAAAAAAATTTGAAAAAAAAAAATCTTAAGTTCATTTTATCTTTTCTAGGATCAGCATGACTTCCTCGCAACGAATCGGCCAGAAAAGGGCGAGAGACGAAATGCCACCCAAGTTCATGGTCCAGGACAAGACTCCAGATCGGCTCTGTAAATGGTGGACTAGTTTTTCGGCTTAGGAAAGAAATCAAGTTCACAAGCACCTCAAGTTTCTTCCGGACATCATGATGATAAAACCGGACAAAAATGTGATCCGAGCTTTAGTGAGTTTTTGGGACTCAACAAGCAATGTGTTCAGATTTCGGGACTGCGAAATGACACCCACTTTGGAAGAACTGGGCGGACTCACAGGGCTCGAAAGAGATTTGCATAAAAAGAGACCCGCAGCTCCTAGGCAAATGGGTGTGAATAATTTCTTGAAGAAGTTATGTCTCCGGCGGGTCCCCATGGGTTGTTTGGAGAACGGTTGGGTGCCATTGGATTATCTCTACGACAGATTTGGTGATAAGAATGGGTTCGCAAAATTCTCAAACACTGAATTTGTCAACCAGTTGAATTATGACGCTTGGGGAGACTTGAGAATCTATGCCTTTATGATCGTTTTTTGGGAACCATGGTCTTTTTCGAACGTGGCGGACGCATCAGAATTCATTTGGCTACGGTGGTCTCATATCTACAGAGTAACGAGGAACACACTGTTGTTCCCATGATTCTAGGAGACATCTTTCGGGCCTTAACTCGGTGCCAAGAAGGACATGATTATTTCGAAGGTTGCAATATCTTATTACAAATGTGGTTTGTAGAGCATCTCTATCATCACCCAATTGTGATAGACTTCAACGCGGATTGGTTGAATTATATCCGTTGTTATACAAACAGAGCCGCCCGTTGTAACCTTCTAGAGGATTTGAGGACTTGGCAAGAACTTCTCAACTCTTTGAGAGCAGATCGACTTACCTGGAATTATTATTGGTTCCCTTCCGCCAAAATCATGCATATGTCGACATATCGCCCATTCTACATACTAATGGGCTTCAGGGGTTTCCAACCATATGCCCCGCTACGTGTCGTGCAACAGTTCGGTAGAGAACAGAAAAGGCCCCCAATTGAGGATATGCGATCGTTTACATGGGAATTTGTGACGGAGGAGACCCCGAGGGAGACTTATGCACAGAAGGTATGGTTCGGTAGTCGACTCTCCGACATCGACGAAATGGTTGCCGATCGAGAACGGGGAGAAGTGAGCCTCGCATATCTTGAATTGTTCCACAACCAATCAATGCCAGAGCAAAGGTCAGAAAGGTCGGTAAAATATGCCGTCGATTGGGAGAAAGAGGTAGAAGCCAGAGTTAGGGAGGCTAAGCATGAGACAGCACAAGATTTTCAATCTTGCATCAACACTTTAAAAGAAGACAAAGGAATTCTGGAAGCGGCCATGGACATACAATAGGCTGATTTCGATCGGGAAAGGGTCAGTTGGGAGCAGGAAAGAAAATCACTTCGAACTCAAATTCAAAAGATGCAATTGACCGCAGAAAGGTCAAGAAGAAGTCGGAATGATGAGATGCTGATAAACGATTTGGAAAGGAAAGACTTTGAACACCAAGAAGACTTGGAGAAGGCAAAAGCGGCTTTGGTTGCAGTCCGGACAAAATGGAAGAGAGCAGCCCACCAAGAAGCGCTCCATCTACAACAAGTAGAAAAAGATTATGATGCAATCATCGTTGATTTAAGAAAAGCAAATGCTGCTCTTAGAGAGCGAACTCTCAGGCAAGTCCGGGATGCCAAAGCAGATAGAGACCGTTGCCACAACTTGATGGCACGGATGGAAAGACAAATAGATAGGCTCTTGGACCATATCTCCGGCAACGCTCAAGTATTAGGGGCAAAGAACCGACACATAGGGCAGCTGCTCAGAGAAAAAGACATGATCAGGACCAGGATCAATGAAATCGGGCACTACATCACTATGAGGTTTTTGACCTGCGAACGAATACCTCGGCCTACCCTCTTCTCTTCAATCATGGAATGTGTCCACCAAGTCATGGCAGAATTGGGGAGTATACAGAAAGATCTCACACCAATAACTGCAGCAAGGCCAAACAATGCCCCCCGGGCGCAAAGATTCGAGGCGTTGGAACATGCTTAGAAGAGTCTGTTATTTTGGAGTCTGTTTGTCCTTTTAAAAGTTTTTCTCCATTGTTGTCATTTTGTAAGTGTTTCAAGTTTGAAGTTTGTTGAAATAAAATTCATGAACATTTCATTCATATCTTATGTCTATTATTTCCGAACTACGCCCGGTCTGATTCATGCGGGGACATGATACGTAGGCAATCCACATAAGATTCGACCATCACTAAAAAAAATAAAATAAAATAAAAAAATAAAAAGGGAGGAAAAGTTAAAAGAAAAGAAGATTGTTAAAGGATGAAAGAAAAGGAAATACAAACCGGAATGACGCATCGCATTCGAATACATGTAGCAACACCATCATCTGTATAAGTGCATCACACCCAACGTGAGATTACTTATCCGTTATGTTGTTTCGGACTAACCGTTTGTTTGCCAAACTCCAGGTTTTAGAAAAGGGTGGTTGATTTTGTGGTACTCTGGCCCCACATTCGTACTTCACAAGGTCCAAAGGAAAAGTTCGGCAGCCTGAAAGTATTCATCCCTATTTCACTAGGTCAAAAAGGGTGCCGACATGTCTTCAGAAATGCCTTTAGCAACCATTCCCGTTTCAGAAGAAAGCTCTTTGACAACCATCCCGGCTACTGAGTCGGAAGCTTTGGAGGAGAATAGAATTTTGCGCTGCCGCATGCTCGAGATGTTGGACGATTGGAACAACGGGAAAGAGCCCCCGAGTCTGATCCCTGGGTTCCCTGAAATTCTTCTCAGATCAAGCGGAATTTCCAATACTCCCATCAATTACCCGCCTACTCTGTTTGGGTATTCTAATGCCACAACCCTCTCTGAATCACCCTCCACCTCCCATCCTCGGGTGACACCATTAGATACATCTGCAAGAATGTCGGTTGAGTTACCAGTTCCAGTCGCAACGCATCCCACCGCACATACTCCTTTCTTCGACTCCGCATCGTTTACATTCCCAGCACCACCGCTTACACGGGACCATACCCAGGTTGCAGCCAATATATATCCTCAGCCACCTCGATATGAGTTTCTACCAAGCCAAAATCCAAAGGCTCCCGAGCAGGATGGGATGGCAAAAAGAATGAGAAGTTTGGAATAAAGCCTGAAAAACATGCAAGGTCTAAGTGGGCAAGCATTCAATTGCGAGGTGCCGGCGGCAGGGAAGAATTGTTGATGGTATACTTCGGAGAAAGTTTGGTCGGAATAGCATCAGAATGGTATATGGATCAAGACATATCTCGATGGCACATCTGGGATGATCTGGCCAGAGATTTTGTGAAACAGGTTCCAATACAACATCGATATTGCGCCAGACAGGAATTCTTTATCGAACTTAAAAAAGAAGCCCTTAGAAAGCTTCAGAGAATATGCCATCAAATGGCAAGAGCAAGCATCCAGGGTGAAACCCCCTATGGACGAAATTGAAATGGTCACGACTTTTCTCCAAGCTCAAGAGCCAGACTACTTTCAAAATATGATGTCGGCTATGGGAAAACCTTTCGTCGAAGCAATCAAGATCGGAGAAATGGTAGAAAACGACTTGAAAACAAGGCAAATTTTGAGTCAAGCGTCCATTCGGGTTACTTCTCAAGCCATTCAAAGCGGGTCTGGAGGGATGCCCAGAAGCAAAAAAAGGAGGAAACTGCCATGGCGGCAATAGAAGACAGAAGATATCGAACCTCAAGGTAGGTATTCTCCGACAGGGCCCCCCAGCATTACTATCCACATCATAGCATGGCTTATGCTCTCCGCCTCCACCCTACGCAGTCATGAACATTCAACCTTTGGCACGGCCGCAGCCACCAGCTAACAGAAATCCACCTTCATTCCAGATAAGCCAACCTCCTTACCCAAACCAGTATAACCCACGGCCAAATAACACCCGCCACCGTGAGCAACCCAAAATTAGCTTTACACCAATTGGGGAGCCGTATTCCACCCCTTTCCCAAAACTCAGGCAAGAGAACCTGATGGAGCCCGTGCTGCAGGACAGGCAGAATCCAGACTCTCCTGCCTACCAAAGGGGAATATACTGTGCCTATCATTCAGGTGTTGAAGGACACAGTACCGATAATTGTTGGACATTGAAGAAGGCAGTGCAAGAATTGATCAATCAAGGGAGGATTGTCTTCGCAGATGAAGACATCCCAAATGTGACAAACAACCCATTACCAGCCCACAACAACGGGCCAGTGATTGGGATGATTTGTGATGACAAGAAATTTGACCCAGCCTTAAAAGCGATAATCGCCATCGCCAACATAGAGAAGCGGCCTGAGGTTACCCCAAAACAAGAGAAAATGGGGAAAAAGGTTGAAGTTCTTGAGACTAGGTCTGAAAAGACGATTGAATTGAAAGCATCGTCTCAGAAGAGCGGAGTCCTTTACTGTAACGACCCGACCGGTCGTTTTAGAAAATTTCGCCCCAATCCCTAATTTAACTATTTCCCTAAGTTCATTTCTGCTATTGTGGGTTGTCGGGAGAGTCGGTTCTAAAAATTTGAGCATTTTGGGACACTTAGTCCCTAAATAAGAGCTTTGAAGCTAGAAAATGGCCCATAGCCGGAACAGTGTTAAGACGATCTCGGAACGGAAATCCGATGGTTCCACTAGTTCCATTAGGTGATTTCGGGGTTGGGAGCGCGTTCGGAATGTATTTTGGAGGTCCGTAGCTCAATTATGCTTGAAATGCCGAAGGTTGAAATTTTGGCGAATCCGAACGGTAGGTGAGATTTTGATCCGGGGGTCGGAATGGAATTCCGACAATTTATATAGCTTCGTTATGTGAATTTGGATATGTCCGCAAAGTTTCAGGTCATTCGGACGTCGTTTGGTCGGGTTTTAAATCGAATGTGCAATTCGAAAAGTTTTAAGAAATTTAGGCTTGAATTCGATGTGAATTATGGGTTTTGATGTTGTTAGACGTGTTTTTATGATTGGAATAAGTTCGTATCGTGTTTTGGAGTATATTGGTGGTTTTCGTTGGGGTCCCGGGAGCCTCGGGATGAATTCGGACCATCAAGCGGGCAATTGGAACTTTGAAATTTCTGCAGAAAATGCAGCAGGAGTGCAGCAGACGTTAAGCCTACGCGTTCGCGTGGCAATGGCCGCGTTCGCGCAGGCATGGTAGGGCAAAGCATCGCATTCGCGTCCATTGAATCGCGATCGCGTAGAAGGGAAAGAGGAAGCACCGCGTTCGCGTCCCAGGTGTCGCGTACGCGTAGAAGAAAATAATGGTCGACTGGAAGGTTGTTCTTCGCGAACGCGTGGGAGTCGTCGCGTTCGCGTTGAGGAAGGGAAATTGTGCTTCGCGGACGCGGGGGAAATCGTCACGTTCGCGATAGGTAATGTTCGTAGGTCATCGCGAACGCGTGGGTTACTTCACGTTCGCGTAGAAGAAGTTGGGCTGTTCATCGTGAACGCGTGAACAGTAACGCGAACGCGATGAGTAATGGGGTCTGGCAGTGAGCTTAAGTTCAGAACATAACACCCGCGACCCCCATTCACAAAAACGCCATTTTTGAGCTCCAAGAAAGGATTTTGAAGGGGAAACGCTGGGATATCATCGGGAAATCATCGGGGGTAAGTTTCTTGACCTTAATTCGTTGGTTTATCATGAAATCCGTGATTATTTCACCGAAAATGGTGGATTAAAGGTGGGTTTGAGCCCTAGGCCTAAATGTTAGAAAATCTCTGATTTGAGTGGGCAAATGAAGTCCGATTTTGGTAAATTTTATATGCCTAGACTCGTATTGAGATAAGGAACCCGAATATATAATTTTCGTGATTTTTCGATAAGCGTACCGAAAGTCGGGTTTTGGCAACTTGTGGGTTTTGGTGTATTTTGAGTTATTTTGATTGGGTATTGCCCAATTGGCCTATTTTGATGTGATTCTATTGACTTTTATCAGATACTACACTTGTGGAGTCCGACATTCGCGGCAAGAGGGTTATTTCTTAGCGGTTTTGTACCGGAATTGAGGTAAGTGGCTTGTCTAACTTCGTGTGGGGGACTTTCACCCCTAGGATATTATTGTGATACTTTAAATGCCTTGTACGCGAGGTGACGGGCATGTACATGCGCTGGTTGTTGAACACATACTTTACTCAAAATGTTAAATGAGTGATATTCCTGTTTTTAGTTGTTAAATTCGATATTCCTACCCGGTAGTAGATAGAAAAGCATGATTAGGTAGAATCTAACTGTCTAGCTGCTTAATTGACTTACTTTAGTTTTTCTCTGGTAATCGCTGGCGCTGTTCATCGGCGAAGTTATCGTTAAGCATATTATACTTCTCTCTGTGTATTCCTTTACTTGATGTGGTTATGGACTACGGGTTCGATTCCCGAGATCCTGAGATTATTGAAATGTGGACTACGGGTTCGATTCCCGAGATCCCGAGATTATTGAAATGTGGACTACGGGTTCGATTCCCGAGATCCCGAGATTATTGAAATATGGACTACGGGTTCAATTCCCGAGATCCTGAGATGATTGAAATATGGACTACGGGTTCGATTCCCGAGATCCTGAGATTATTGAAATGTGGACTACGGGTTCGATTCCCGAGATCCTGACTTATGGGTAGGGACTGCGGGTTCGATTCCCGGAGATCCCGAGTTATTGAGATATTATTGAGACATGGGCTGCGGGTTCGATTCCCGGAGACCCAGAGGTACTGAGAATGGGACTGTGGGTTCAATTCCCACGGATCCTGGATTTGTTTATTTGAGTTGGTTATTTGTTGTTAGCTTAATTGTAGACAGTTGCAGTAATCATCATAATGTTGTTATTTCGGAAATTATTATCATTTAAACTGTTTATTTTGTTATCATCATTATATTATTGTTTTCTCAGTAGGGCCCTGACCTACCTCGTCACTACTCCATCGAGGTTAGGCTTGGCACTTACCGAGTACCGCCGTGGTGTACTCATGCTACTCTTCTGCACACTTTTGTTGTGCAGATCCAGGTACATCAGAGCAGGCTCGTACTAGGTGATTCTGCAGCTTTCTGGGAGACTTCGAGGTATGATCCGCTACGTCCGCGGATCCGGAGGCTTCCCTTCTATTCTAGTATTACTAGTTGACATTTTTCTTCATTTCGTTGTTAGATACTCTTTACACATAGAGCCACAGTTGTATTTCCCTTTTAGTCTGTGTTACCGTGGGGTTCCGGATCTTGGTAGTGTTTTATTCATTGTGTGACGGATGTATGTGCCAAGCGGCACGGATTACATATCTTTTATGTTATTTTCCGCTGTTTCTTATTTAAGTATTTATAACTTATAGATTCCGCAACGTGTTAGGCTTACCTAGTTGTGGGGACTGGGTGCCATCACGACAAGTTCACGATTGGTGAACCAGGGTCATGACAAGTAGGTATTAAAGCTCTAGGTTCATAGGAGTCACGGGACACAGACCGGTTATTTAGAGTCTCGCCGATCGATACGGAGACGTCCGTATTTATCTACGAGGGGCTATGTAACTGTTTAGGAAAAATCTTCATTTCTTTTGAATTTCTTGTCATGTGATGTTTTTGACATCAAAAATCTAAACTACTGCTTTCTATTCTCTCACAGATGGTGAGGACACGATCTACTCGCGATGATCAGGTACCCGCGCCCCCTGTTGCCGCCGTCGGAGGCCGGGGCCGAGGTAGAGGACGAGGACGCGCCTGAGGTGCAGGCCACGGCACCCGCCCTTGAGGGTGAACAAGTAGTGGGGGTTGCCCCGGCTAGCTTAGGCCACGATGATATTGTTGCTTTGGCGACTCAGTTAGTAACTCCCATCGCTGAGATGGGGGGAAGTTCCTCAGTGATTGCTGAGGTTGGCAAGCCAAGTGTACTGTCACTCCATCTACATCTCAGGCCGGGGGAGGGGCCCAGACTCCTGCAGCCGCTACACCTGAGCAGCGAGTGCCAGTGGGACAGGTTCCAGAGATTTTTGTTATGCCTCCTGCCGCCCCAGCACAACCCGGAGGTTGGCCAGCTGCCTCCGAGGACGAGCGGCGTAGATTGGAGAGGTTCAAGAAATATGATCCTCTAGTGTTCAGTGGTTTGGCTACAATGATGCATTCGGTTTTTTGGAGGAGTGTCATCGTATTCTTTGTACCATGGGGATAGTGGAGACCAGTGGGGTTTCCTTCACTGCTTTTCAGCTTCGTGGGGCCGCTTATGATTGGTGGCACACGTATGAGTTGGATAGTCCAGAGGAGTCTGCTTCATTGACTTGGACGCAGTTTTCAGATCTGTTTTTGAGGGAGTTTGTTCCACAGAGCCTTAGGGATTCTTGGCGCTCGGAGTTTGAGCGGTTGCGACAGGGCTCCATGTCAGTATCGGAGTATGCTATCAGTTTCACCCGCCTAGCCAAGCATGCACCGGCTTTGGTAGCCACGGTTCGGGAGAGAGTGCGGAGATTTATTGAGGGCCTTGTTCCGCCTATCCGATCCAGCATGGCCAGAGAGCTTGAGACAGATATATCTTATCAGCAGGCAGTTACCATTGCCAAGAGGATCGAGAGTATGCTCCCTAGAGAGCGGAGAGAGAGAGAGGCCAAGAGGTCTCGTGAGTCGGGCTATTTCTCTGGTGCCCGCACTTCATCAGCCGGTCGTTTTGGCAGGGGTTATTCCGGCCGACCGGTTCATTCAGCATTGCCCGCAGCCGGTAGTACTCCACGTCTTCCAGCACCTCAGGAGCCTTATTTTGCTCCCCCAGTTTCCAGTGCACCACCTGCGCGGGGTCCTTCCAGGGGTCAGACTAGTGGGGGTGAGGCCGGTCAGTCACAACCACCGCGTCCTCCCAGAGCTTGTTTTGAGTGCGGGGATACTCGCCACCTTGTTAGTGAGTGCCCCAGGCGCATGAGAGGAGCCCCTCATCAGTCATCACAGCATCCGCGTGGTTCTCAGGGCCAGCAGGCTATCATTCCAGCCCCAGCTGCCACTCCACCTGCCCAGCCAGCCAGGGGCGGGGGTCAGGGTGCCAGAGGCCTCCCTCGAGAGGGGGGACATGCTAGATTCTATGCTATTCCCGATCGCACCGCGGCTGTTGCATCTGATTCTATTATTACAGGTATTATTCTGGTC
Source organism: Nicotiana noctiflora (assembly GCA_032618575.1). Taxonomy (NCBI): domain Eukaryota; kingdom Viridiplantae; phylum Streptophyta; class Magnoliopsida; order Solanales; family Solanaceae; genus Nicotiana; species Nicotiana noctiflora. The sequence goes on along the minus strand of JASVEL010014247.1, from coordinate 253,895 downwards.
AGTCGCAGGGAGGCATCGGTTCTATTCGACCCTGGTTCCACTTTTTCATATGTGTCTTCTTACTTTGCTTCTCATCCGGGTGTGCCTCGGGATTCTTTGAGTGCCCCCATTTATGTTTCCACTCCGGTGGGTGATTCTTTGGCTGTGGACCGTGTATATCGGTCGTGTTTGGTTACCATTTGTGATTTTGAGACCAGAGCGGATCTATTGTTGCTCGGGATGGTCGATTTTGATATTATTCTGGGCATGGACTGGTTGTCGCCCCATTATGCTATTCTTGATTGTCACGCCAAGACCGTGACGCTGGCTATGCCGGGCATTCCACGTATTGAGTGGAGTGGTACTCTAGATCACACCCCTAGCCGTGTTATTTCTTTTCTCAGAGCTCAGCGTATGGTTGAGAAGGGGTGTGCTGCTTATCTAGTCTATGTGCGGGACGTCAGTATTGACACTCCATCTATTGATTCCGTTCATGTGGTACGTGACTTTGCTGATGTATTTCCAGCTGATCTCCCGGGCATGCCGCCCGACAGAGATATTGACTTTGCTATTGACTTGTTGCCGGGCACTCAGCCCATTTCTATTCCACCGTACCGTATGGCTCCTCCTGAGTTGAAGGAGTTGAAGGATCAATTACAGGAGTTATTGGGCAAGGGTTTTATTCGACCCAGTGTTTCGCCTTGGGGTGCTCCCTGTATTGTTTGTGAAGAAAAAGGACGGTTCTATGCGTATGTGTATTGACTATCGTCAGCTGAACAAGGTTACGGTGAAGAACCGGTATCCTTTGCCCCGTATTGATGATTTATTTGACCAGCTACAGGGCGCACAGGTGTTTTCTAAGATTGATTTGCGCTCTGGGTATCACCAGCTGAAGATTCGGGAGCCAGATATCCCGAAGACCGCCTTCAGGACCCGGTATGGTCACTATGAGTTCCTCGTGATGTCTTTTGGGTTGACTAATGCCCCAGCAGCATTTATGCATTTGATGCACAGTGTGTTCAGGCCTTATCTGGACTCGTTCGTGATTGTCTTCATTGATGATATTCTAGTATATTCTCGGAGCCGGGAAGAGCACGAGCAACATTTGAGGATAGTGCTTCAGATACTGAGGGAGAAGCAGCTTTATGCCAAGTTCTCTAAATGTGAATTCTGGTTGAGTTCAGTAGCATTTTGGGGCCATGTGGTGTCGAGCGATGGTATTCGAGTAGATCCGAGGAAGGTGGAGGCCGTGCAGGAGTTGGCCCAGACCCTCCTCCGCTACTGAGATTCGCAGTTTCCTTGGTTTGACGGGCTATTACCGTCGTTTTGTAGAGGGGTTCTCTTTGATTGCAGCACCTATGACTAGATTGACCCCAAAGGGTGCCCTTTTTCAGTGGACAGATGAGTGTGAGGCGAGCTTTCAGAAGCTCAAGACAGCTTTGACTTCAGCCCCTATATTGATGTTGCCTACGGGTTCAGGGTCCTATACTGTATATTGTGATGCCTCACGAGTTGGACTCGGTGCGGTATTGATGCAGTACGGTAGGGTGATTGCCTACGCGTCGAGACAGCTGAAGGTGCATGAGAAGAATTACCATGTTCATGATTTGGAGCTAGCTGCCATTGTTCACGCCTTGAAAATTTGGCGTCATTATTTATATGGGGTTCCTTGTGAGATCTACACCGATCACCGGAGCTTGCAGCACTTGCTTAAGCAGAAGGACCTGAATATGCGTCAGAGGAGATGGTTGGAACTACTGAAGGACTATGATATTACTATTCTCTATCATCCGGGCAAGGCTAATGTGGTTGCTGATGCCTTGAGTCGTCGGGCGGAGAGTTTGGGGAGTTTAGCATATCTACCAGTTTTAGAGAGGCCTATGGCGATGGATGTTCAGGCTTTAGCCAGGCAGTTTGTTAGATTGGATCTTTCGGAGCCCAGCCGAATTCTGGCATGTGTGGTTTCTCGGTCTTCTCTATTTGACTGCATCAGGGAGCGTCAGTTCGACGACCCTCATTTACTTGTCCTTCGGGATAGAGTTCGGCGTGGTGATGCTCGAGATGTTACCATCGGGGATGATAGAGTTATGAGGATGCAGGGGCGTATCTGTGTGCCCAATGTAGATGATCTTCGAGAGCTGATTCTAGCAGAGGCCCATAGATCGCGGTATTCCATCCATCCGGGAGCCGCGAAGATGTATCAGGACTTGAAACAGCATTACTGGTGGAGGCGGATGAAGAGGGATATAGTTGATTATGTTTCCGGATGCCTCAACTGCCAGCAGGTGAAGTATGAGCATCAGCGTCCGGGTGGATTGATGCAGCGAATTGAGATTCCCGAATGGAAATGGGAGCGCATTACCATGGACTTTGTATCTGGACTTCCACGGACGGTTAAGAAGTTTGATTCCATTTGGTTCATTGTGGATCGGCTGACCAAGTCCGCCCATTTTATACCGGTGAGCACTACATATTCATCGGAGCGACTGGCGGAGATCTATATCAGAGAGGTAGTTCGGTTGAGGAGCCAGTAGCCATTCTAGACAGGCAAGTCAGAAAGCTAAGGTCAAAGAACATCGCTTCGGTAAAGGTTCGGTGGCGGGGCCAGCCGGTCGAGGAGGCGACTTGGGAGACCGAGCAGGATATGCGCAGCCAGTACCCTCATCTTTTCACTACTCCGGGTATGTTTTCTATGCTCGTTCGAGGACGAACGAATCTTTAAGTGTGGGAAGATGTAACGACCCGACCGGTCGTTTTAGAAAATTACGCCCCAATCCCTAATTTAACTGTTCCCCTAAGTTCATTTCTGCTATTGTGGGTTGGCGGGAGAGTCGGTTCTAAAAATTTGACCATTTTGGGACACTTAGTCCCTAAATAAGAGCTTTGAAGCTAGAAAATGGCCCGTAGCCGGAACAGTGTTAAGACGATCTCGGAACGGAAATCCGATGGTTCCACTAGTTCCGTTAGGTGATTTCGGGGTTGGGAGCGCATTCGAAATGTATTTTGGAGGTCCGTAGCTCAATTAGGCTTGAAATGCCGAAGGTTGAAATTTTGGCGAATCCGAACGATAGGTGAGATTTTGATACGGGGGTCGGAATGGAATTCCGACAATTTCCGTAGCTTCGTCATGTGAATTTGGATATATCCGCAATGTTTCAGGTCATTCGGACGTCGTTTGGTCGGGTTTTAGATCGAATGTGCAATTCGGAAAGTTTTAAGAAATTTAGGCTTGAATTTGATGTGAATTATGGGTTTTGATGTTGTTAGACGTGTTTTTATGATTGGAATAAGTTCGTATCGTGTTTTGGAGTATGTTGGTGGTTTTCGTTGGGGTCCCGGGAGCCTCGGGATGAATTCGGACCATCAAGCGGGCAATTGGAACTTTGAAATATCTGCAGAAAATGCAGTAGCAGTGCAGCAGACGTTAAGCCTACGCGTTCGCGTGGCAATGGCCGCGTTCGCGTAAGCATGGTAGGGCAAAGCATCACGTTCGCGTCCATTGAGTCGCGATCGCGTAGAAGGGAAAGAGGAAGCACCGCGTTCGCGTCCCAGGTGTCGCGTACGCGTAGAAGAAAAAATGGTCGACTGGAAGGTTGTTCTTCGCGAACGCGTGGGAGTCGTCGCGTTCGCGTTGAGGAAGGGAAATTGTGCTTCGCGGACACGGGGAAATCATCACGTTCACGATAGGTAATGTTCGTAGGTCATCGCGAACGCGTGGGTTACTTCGCATTCGTGTAGAAGAAGTTGGGCTGTTCATCGCGAACGCATGAACAGTAACGCGAATGCGATGAGTAATGGGGTCTGGCAGTGAGCTTAAGTTCAGAACATAACACCCGCGACCCCCATTCACAAAAACGCCATTTTTGAGCTCCAAGAGAGGATTTTGAAGGGGAAACGCCGGGATATCATCGGGAAATCATCGGGGGTAAGTTTCTTGACCTTAATTCGTTGGTTTATCATGAAATCCGTGATTATTTCACTGAAGATGGTGGATTAAAGGTGGGTTTGAGCCATAGGCCTAAATGTTAGAAAATCTCTGATTTGAGTGGGCAAATGGAGTCCTATTTTGGTAAATTTTATATGCCTAGACTCGTATTGAGATAAGGAACCCGAATATATAATTATCGTGATTTTTCGATAAGCGTACCGAAAGTCGGGTTTTGGCAACTTGTGGGTTTTGGTGTATTTTGAGTTATTTTGATTGTGTAATGCCCAATTGGCCTATTTTGATGTGATTCTATTGACTTTTATCAGATACTACACTTGTGGAGTCCGACATTCGCGGCAAGAGGGTTATTTCTTAGCGGTTTTGTACCGGAATTGAGGTAAGTGGCTTGTCTAACTTCGTGTGGGGGACTTTCACCCCTAGGATATTATTGTGATACTTTAAATGCCTTGTACGCGAGGTGACGGGCGTGTACATGCGCTGGTTGTTGAACACATACATTACTCAAAATGTTCAATGAGTGATATTCCTGTTTTTAGTTGTTAAATTCGATATTCCTACCCGGTAGTAGATAGAAAAGCATGATTAGGTAGAATCTAACTGTCTATCTGCTTAATTGACTTACTTTAGTTTTTCGTGGTAATCGCTGGTGCTGTTCATCGGCGAAGTTATCGTTAAGCATATTATACTTCTCTCTGTGTATTCCTTTACTTGCTGTGGTTATGGACTACGGCTTCGATTCCCGAGATCATGAGATTATTGAAATGTGGACTACGGGTTCGATTCCCGAGATCCCGAGATTATTGAAATGTGGACTACGGGTTCGATTCCCGAGATCCCGAGATTATTGAAATGTGGACTACGGGTTCGATTCCCGAGATCCCGAGATTATTGAAATGTGGACTACGGGTTCGATTCCCGAGATCCCGAGATTATTGAAATGAGGACTACGGGTTCGATTCCCGAGATCCTGACTTATGGGTAGGGACTGCGGGTTTGATTCCCGGAGATCCTGAGTTATTGAGATATTATTGTGACATGGGCTGCGGGTTCGATTCCCGGAGACCCAGAGGTACTGAGATTGGGACTGTGGGTTCAATTCCCACATATCCTGGATTTGTTTATTTGAGTTGGTTATTTGTTGTTAGCTTAATTGTAGACAGTTGCAGTAATCATCATAATGTTGTTGTTTTGGAAATTATTATCATTTAGACTATTTATTTTGTTATCATCATTATATTATTGTTTTCTCAGTAGGGCCCTGACCTACCTCGTCACTACTCCATCGAGGTTAGGCTTGGCACTTACCGAGTACCGCCGTGGTGTACTCATGCTACTCTTCTGCACACTTTTGTTGTGCAGATCCAGGTACATCAGAGCAGGCTCGTACTAGGTGATTCCGCAGCTTTCTGGGAGACTTCGAGGTATGATCTGCTACGTCCGCGGATCCGGAGGCTTCCCTTCTATTCTAGTATTACTAGTTGATATTTTTCTTCATTTCGTTGTTAGATACTCTTTACACATAGAGCCACAGTTGTATTTCCCTTTTAGTCTGTGTTACCGTGGGGTTCCGGATCTTGGTAGTGTTTTATTCATTGTGTGACGGATGTATGTGCCAAGCGGCACGGATTACATATCTTTTATGTTATTTTCCGCTGTTTCTTATTTAAGTATTTATAACTTATAGATTGCGCAACATGTTAGGCTTACCTAGTCGTGGGGACTGAGTGCCATCACAACATGTTCACAATTGGTGAACTAGGGTCGTGACATTTACCTCCCACGAGGTCGATTGGAAAAACCATTGTCAATAGGTGCCCCCAAGAAGTTCCACTTAAAGAGGGAAACAACAATGTATGTACCAAAGGGAACCTATGTGGCCCGAAAACCAGATGAACCCGTGGTTATTGCACGCGTGCAACAAAAACCAATGACAGATCCGTCCGCAGTACCCTGGAGCTACCAACGAACACTCGTTACGTGCAAAGGGAAAGAGGTTGCAGGAAATTCATCTGAGAGCGTCCTGGGGCAAAAGTACTTAAACACGCAAGAGGTAAATAACGCCACACAAAGGCGTTTCCCATCAAAGAAACCTGTAAGTGCTGAAGAGGCAGAGGTCTTTTTTCAAAAGATGCAAATGCCTGACTATGAGGTGATAGACCAACTGCGCAAATGCCCAGAGCAGGTATCGATGTTGTCCCTTCTAATGAAGTCTACTGAACATCAGAAGGTTTTATTAAAAGCCTTGAATGAGGCATACGTGTCTATTGAGACTTCATCCGAACAACTTGAAAGAATGATAGAGAGATTCTTCGCGATCAATCAGATTGCTTTCAGTAAAGCTGATTTGCCTTTGGAAGGTGCCGCCCACAACCAAGCTTTGCATTTGACTGTCAAATGCGAAGGCTACTATATGAAGAGGGTCATGGTTGATGGGGGTTCAAGGGTAGACATATGCCCGCTTTCCACTCTAGGCCGCATAGGAATCGGAGCTGAAAGGATTCGGCCTAACAACATATGTGTGCGAGCCTTTAATGGTGTGAAAAGAGATACTGTCGAAGATATTGATGTAATTATGACCATCGGCCCGGTGGACTTCGAAGTGACATTTCAAGTTTTGGATATGGACACTTCCTACAATTTTCTTCTAGGGAGACCATGGATTCATGCGGCTGGAGCTGTGCCCTCTACCCTCCATCAGATGTTAAAATTCGAACACAAGGGACAAGAGATCGTGGTCCACGGGGAGGACGAGCAATCAATTTATCGAGATCCATCCATCCCCTGCTTAGAAGCGGAAGTAGGAAGCGAACACATTGTCTATCAAGATTTCGAGATTGTGTTGGCAGATCAACACGAAGAAGGGAACCCTCTCCCCCAACCCTTTTTGTCTAATGTCTCCATCATGGTGGCAAAAGAAATGATCAAACATGGCTTCCAGCTAGGAAAAGGTTTGGGAAAGTCCCTACAAGGAGTGCCGAAGCTAATAACTTTACCCGTAGCTGAAAAAGTTCTTCGGAGTAGGATTTCGCCCAACCCCTGAAGATGAGAGATGGGCCAACAAAAGAAAGGAGAAAGGATGGGTTCTGCCGCAACCATTGCCACATCTGTACCAAACTTTTGTCCGACCAAGGTACAGTGAAGAAGAAGAAGACGAGGTCTTCACATCGGAGGAAATTGAAGAAATATGTGGGGCCATGAGGCAAATGCTCTATGATGTTAATATGGTTCAATCGGGAGAAGGAACAAGCACCGCCGAGGTGCTGTATGTGGGCCCTGAAGCTAAATTGCAAAATTGGAAAGCCACACCCTTCCCAGTCAGGCGGGAGTTCTGGTAGATTTGTCCTGTCATTTTTTCCTTAATCACAAGTTACTTCAGGACGTAGCTTGGATGTTTTTCTTTGTTTTCTTGTATTTTTGGTTTTCTCAATGTAATTTTGTTTGTCTTCGGAAAATTCCAAGAAAATGAAATAAATATTTCATCATTTTGCACTCTTTCTAATTTTGTTATTTATTCTTCCTTTTCAGTCCTAATAATGCGGCTTTAAATAACATGACATGCTTGCGGAACTCATGCTCAAATTCGAACACGCCACCTAATCTGGAAATAATGAACCAAAAATCGGAATACGATGAAGAAGAGGCTTTTAGGGAAATAAATCGAGAATTGGAATATTTTGAGAATAAACCTAAGCCAAACTTGAATGACACCGAACCGGTTAATTTGGAAACTGATGAAGAGGTCCGAGAGACCAAGATAAGCATCCACACAGATGAGAAAACACGAGAAGCAATAATCCAACTCTTGTTTGAATTTAAAGACGTGTTTGCTTGGTCTTACGACGACATACCAGGATTAGGAGCTGATCTAGTGGTGCACAAATTACCAATCAACCATGACTGTCGCCCAGTGCAACAGAAGCAAAGAAAGTTCAAGACTGACATCAGTGATAAAATCAAAGAAGAGATCACTAAGGAGTTCAAAACATGGGTAATTCAAGTGGTACAATACACCACGTGGTTGGCTAATGTTGTGCCCGTGCCAAAGAAGGACGGAAAAACTCGAGTATGTGTTGACTACCGAGATTTGAATAAAGCAAGTCCTAAAGATAACTTTCCTTTACCGAACATCCACATCCTTGTTGATAACTGTGGCAAACATGAGATACAATCGTTTGTGGATTGTTACGCGGGATATCATCAAGTGTTGATGGATGAAGAGGACGCCGAGAAGACTGCTTTTACCACACCTTGGGGGACTTACTATTACCGAGTCATGCCATTCGGCTTGAAAAACGTGGGAGCAACATACATGAGAGCTATGACTGCCATTTTCCACGACATGATGCATCAGGAAATAGAGGTGTACGTGGACGATGTGATTATCAAATCCAGAACTCAGGGCGATTATGTGCGAGACTTGAAGAAATTCTTTGAGAGGTTTCAGAAGTACGATTTGAAGTTGAATCCAGCCAAATGCGCTTTTGGAGTCCCGTCAGGTAAACTTTTGGGTTTCATAGTCAGTAGAAGAGGTATGAAAGATGTAATGACCAGGATTTACCCAGCCACGTCTAGGCTCCGTTTATTTTGCACGAACAATACGGCTGAGTATGAAGCTTGTATCATGGGTATGAACATAGAAATTGATCAGGGCGTCGAAGATTTGTTGATCATGGGAGATTCAGATCTATTTATCAAACAATCTCAAGGTGAATGGGAAACTCGGGACGTTAAACTCCTCCCTTACCAACAACACGTGAATATTCTTGGCAAGCGATTTGCATCAATAGAGTTCAGGTATATCCCACGATGTCACAATGAACTAGCCGACGCACTTGCCACTTTAGCTTCAATGCTACCTTATCCGGGCAACGCACATGTCAATCCCTTGGAAATCCAAATCAGGGAAAGCCACGGTTATTGCAATGCAATCGAAGAGGGACCAAGTGTCAAGCCATGGTACTACGATATCAGGAGATTTTTGAGATCACAAGAATACCCCGAACATGCTACTGGAGATCAAAAGAGGACCATTAGGCGACATGCGGGTGGTTTCTTTTTGAGCGGCGAGGTCATGTATAAAAGAACCCCGGATCTTAACCTCTTAAGGTGTGTTGATGCCGAAGAAGCAGGAAGAATCACGCACGAAGTACATGCAGGAGTATGCGGACCTCATATGAATGGGTATGTCTTAGCCAAGAAAATCCTTCGAGCAGGTTATTATTGGATGACCATGGAGAAAGATTGTTTCGGTTTTGTCCGAAAATGCCATCAATGTCAGGTACATGGAGATCTGATTCATGCACCTCCAACTGAGTTACATCCTATGTCAGCGCCGTGGCCATTTGTCGCTTGGGGAATGGATGTTATCGGCCCGATTGAGCCGAAAACATCGAATGGGCACCGATTCATACTGGTGGCTATCGATTATTTCACAAAATGGGTCGAAGCCGTCACTCTCAAATCAGTCACTAAGAAAGCTGTGGTGGATTTTGTACACTCAAATCTTATCTGTCGTTTTGGTATACCTGCAACTATCATCACAGACAATGCTGCGAACTTGAATAGTCGTTTGATAGAAGAAATATGCGAGCAATTCAAAATAACGCATAGGAACTCCACCCCTTATCGGCCCAAAGCCAATGGTGCCGTGGAAGCGGCGAACAAAAACATTAAGAAGATTTTGAGAAAGACGATCCAAAGCTCTAGACAATGGCATGAACAATTACCGTTCGCCTTACTGGGATACCGTACTACAGTACGCACATCGGTAGGAGCAACTCCATACCTGCTAGTCTATGGAACCAAGGCTGTAATACCGGCAGAGGTAGAAATTCCTTCACTTCGTACAATTGTTGAAGCAGAGATTGAAGATAGCGAGTGGGTTAAGACTCGATTGGAGCAATTAACTTTGATCGATGAAAAGCGAATGGTTGCGGTCTGTCACGGACAATTGTACCAACAAAGGATGGCTCGTGCTTACAACAAGAAAGTACGACCGAGAAATTTCGAAGTAGGTCAGTTGGTTTTAAGACGCATTCTTCCACATCACCAGGAAGCGAAAGGAAAATTCGCTCCTAATTGGAAAGGACCATACATCATCAGGAAGATACTGCCGAGAGGAGCGTTATACTTGGGAGACATGGAAGGAAAACACCCTGAAATAGCTGTGAATGCAGATGCTGTGAAATGGTATTATGTCTGAATTTGCTTCGATGATGTCCTTACAAGTCGAAATGATTGAAGGCTTTTATTCCCGCTACCCAAACACTACCAACCCTTTTGTAAACCCTTTGAGCTGGTTACCTTTCTTTGGCTACCCTCTTTGGAATCCAAACCAAATTAAAAAAAACAAACAAACAAAACAAAACAAAACAAAGTTCCTGAACTACGTTCTGACTTGATTCCGAAAGGATACGCAGGCAACCTCTCATGAGGTTCAGTCACACCAAACCAAAAATCCCAATTTCCCAACAAAAAAAAAAGGTGAAACTGGGGCAGATGGTATTGTTGATTCGGTTTAGATCCGTCAAAATGATTCCAAATTTGTAATTTTGTCCACAATATTTGTTACCCAAACTGAGTACAAGTCCTTCAAGATCGATTAGAAAATGAGAAAACATCGTTGTTGCGGTCCGAAGCTTCTGGAATAAAAAGAAATAAAATGAGAGAGTCTTATTGGTGAAAACCTTCGGGCACCATAAGACGATGGAAGTAGGGGAATACAAAACGAGAGAGCCTGTTGGTAAAAACTCGCAAAGAGTGCTATCTGGCGACGGTAAGAAGAGAAATGAGAGAGGTCGATTGGCGAAAACCCGCAAAAGGGCGCTATCAACCGAAAAGGTTGTTTTCACCACAAGAGATCCCGGCACGGCTCCTTAGCTCGGAAATATAGACCCGTTCTGGTTCATAATAAAATGGGAGTTTGTGACGATCAAGCATCTAGTCCGAGAAGCATGTCATGGTGGTTAAAGTCAGTATATACCTCAGATAAGTCCTTCTTTTTCCCCGAAAGGGACTCCTCTATCTTCGATACGCTTTTCCATTCTTTGTTCATTTTTCTTTGAATCCCTTTCAGTTTAATTTTAATTCTGAAACTATTACAAAGGAAGGCGACAGGATCGGTTTTACAGGACTCCACCTGGTAAAGAAGAAAAGAAAAACAGCCTCGGTGGTGTATTGATACAATCCCCGATTGGATCGTAATGATCGATTGTTTCCAAAGAAACGGAGTTTAGAAAGGAAATAGAAATCAAAGGCTAAAGTCTTAGAGGAGACGGAATAAGGCAGAAGGATAGAACCCACACGGAAAATCCTCGTGGAATTCCGGGAATGAACCCGGTCAGTTTGAAAGGAAGTCACCCCAAAGACAATTGATAGCGAAGTTCTCAATGGAAATGGGGCAATGATCAAGCAATGAAGATAATCAAGGCCACAAAGTCAACCACTTTTTCAACTGATAAAATGTTCTTTGTTGAAAGCAGGTCTATTTAATTGTGCAAGAAGAAGGTACAACTCAAAGAAGTGAAGTACGCAAGCATTGAAATGGCTTTAGAACAAGGAAAACACATAAAAAGGGAAGTTTCTTTTTAGAGCTTTATCTTATGCATTTGTTGATGGTTAAAAAGAAAGCCTAAAAGAAGGCCCAAAAAGAAGAATAAAAGAATAGAAAATGAAAACTCCAAAAAAAAAAGAATCAAATCATATCAGTCCAATATCTGTTTGGATCCCGGTCAGAAAAACCGAGGGTCTTTCCGGCCATAAAGCCGTGAAACTTTTATCCCCGGTAAAAAAACCGAGGATCTCCCAGTCAAAAAAAAAGAAAACTGCGGAGCCATTCACTTTAACCCTGGCCAAAAAACCGAGGATCTGACGGCCAAAAAACTGTTAGATATTGTTTAAATTCCGGCCAGAAAGCCGTGAAAATTTTATCCCCGGTCAGAAAACCGAGGATCTCCCAGTCAAAAAACTGCGGAGCCATTTACTTTAACCCCGGCCAAAAAACCGAGGATCCGACGGCCAAAAAACCGTTAGATATTGTTTGAATTCCGGCCAGAAAGGCGTGAAACTCTTATCCCCGGTCAGAAAACCGAGGATCTCCCAGTCAAAAAATTACGGAGCCAATTACTTTAACCCCGGCCAAAAAACCGAGGATCTGACGGCCAAAAAACCGTTAGATATTGTCTGAATTCTGGCCAAAAAGCCGTGAAACTTTAATCCCCGGTCAGAAAATCGAGGATCTCCCAGTCAAAAAACTGCGGAGCCATTTATTTTTACCCCGGCCAAAAAACCGTTAGATATTGTTTGAATTCCGGCCAGAAAGCCATGAAACTTTTATCCCCGGTCTAAAACCGAGGATCTCCCCAGTCAAAAAAACTGCGGAGCCATTTACTTTTACCCCGGCCAAAAAACCGAGGATCCGACGGCCAAAAAATCGTTAGATATTGTTTGAATTCCGGCCAGAAAGCCATAGAACCTTTCTACAAAATCCCGGCCAGAAAGCCGCGGAGCCATTTACTTTTACCCCGGCCAAAAAACCGAGGGTCTGACGACCAAAAAATCGTTAGATATTGTTTGAATTCCGGCCAGAAAGCCGTGAAACTTTTATCCCCGGTCAGAAAACCGAGGATTTCCCAGTCAAAAATTGAGGAGCCATTTACTTTAACCCCGGCCAAAAAACCAAATATCTGACGGCCAAAAAATCGTTAGATATTGTTTGAATTCTGGCCAGAAAGCCGTGAAACTTTTATCCCCAGTTAGAAAACCGAGGATCTCCCAGTCAAAAAAACTGCGGAGCCATTTACTTTAACCCCGGCCAAAAAACCGAGGATCTGACGGCCAAAAAACCGTTAGATATTGTTTGAATTCCGGCCAGAAAGCCGTGAAACTTTTATCCCCGGTTAGAAAACCGAGGATCTCCCAATCAAAAAACTACGGAGCCATTTATTTTTACCCCGGCCAAAAAATCGAGGGTCTGACGACCAAAAAACCGTTAGACATTGTTTGAATTCCGGCCAGAAAGCCGTGAAACTATTATCCCCGGTCAGAAAACCGAGGATCTCCCCAGTCAGAAAACTGTGGAGAATCAAATCATATCAGTCCAATATCTGTTTAGACCCCGGTCAGAAAAACCGAGGGTCTTTCCGACCAGAAAGCCGTAAAACTTCTATCCCGGTCAGAAAACCGAGGATCTCCCAATTAGAAAACTGCGGAGCCATTTACTTTTACCCCGGCCAAAAAACCGAGGGTCTTGCGGCCAAAAAATCGTTAGACATTGTTTCAATTCCAGCCAGAAAGCCGTGAAACTCTTCTGCAAAATCCTGGCCAGAAAGCCGTGGAACGTTTATTTGTGAAACTATGATTTTCTTAACCAATACCAAAGAGTCTTTTTAATCACTTTTTGTGTCACAACTAACTCACGAAATTTTCCTAGCAAAAACTGGGGCAGAAAAATTCCGTTCGTTTGTTTGTTTTGTTGTCTAAATAGGTTTAACCTCGGGACGCAAGGATCGAGATAATCTACAAATGGGAAATCAATTCAGAGTGAAGAAAAGAAGAAAAGAACGAAAAGGAAAGATTTCAAACGTTGGAGTAAACAAAGGCGCGGATTGCTCAGAAGATGATTAAAGTAACAAGCTCCGTCGACTCCATTTCACTCAATGTTACAGAAATAAACAAGCACGTACAACTTGTTGAGCATCAAGATTCAGATCGAGGTCTATAGCAAATCAGCTAAGATTCAAGATCAAGTTTACAAGAGAATCATAGATAGGAATCTTGTAACTCATAGTTTGATAGCATAGCTAGTTCAGCTTTAATTTCTCTTTTTGGTGTAATAAGGAGGTCAATAAGCAGTAAGCAGCAACAGCAGCAACGACAGCAACAGTAACAGCAAACTGTCAGTCCACGGTAGTCCCTGCTACCAAAACTTCCCGAACTACATTGACCTGATTCCTGTTTAGCCCAGGATATGTAGGAGGCCTCCCGAAGCAAAGGCTCGGTCAAGATCTTTTCGAAATGCTTCACACGGAGTGCTCGAACGGGCAAATATCGCTCGTATTTGCTCATTATTCTTTGCACGAAAAACTCTTCGTGTTTACGCGCAAAGAGGGGCAGCTGTGAGCACGTGATTTTTGCCTTACATGAGAATTACTCCCAAAAATTCAAAAAAATAATATAGATTTGTATGGTGTGTATTTTTGTGAATTTTCGTGTTATTTTTGGCAATTGTTTGTATTCGTATGAGCGTGATTATATGTGTTTAAATTAATAAAAAAACAAAAATATGTCGTTTTTACATTTTTTATCTAGCTTTGAAATTAGGAGTAATTAATTTTATCTTACAAAATGAAAATCACAAAAAATAATTCATCTTTTACATTTTAGCATTTAAATGCCTAATTGGGTGTTTTATGTTTAATTGATATTTAATTGTATGTAACGATTGTTAGTATAATTAGTATTAGTTAATTTGATTTGATTTTTTTTAGTGTAGTTAGGATTTTATTTTTTATAAATTAGGAATTTAAAAGAGAAGAGGAAAATTGGAAATAATGAGAAGAAGAGGAAGAAAATCGAATTGGGCCATTTCTTAATTAAATCCCAGGCCCAAAATAACTCCAGTCCAACTCACCCATCCGGTCCAACCCGCCCGTCGCCCCAATACCCATTTTGTTTTTAATCTGACCCGTAGATTTCTTTTAATCTAACGGCTGGGGTTAATTCCCCATTTTTAACCTACCAAACAATCCCCAAACCTTTCCTTCCATTCACTTAACTCATCTCCAAAACAAAACCTAGAGAAGCCTCCGCCGCCGCCACCGTGCTCCGCCACCGGAAATCGCCTCACGGCGGTTCCGGTGGTCCAAACCACCCCAATTTACACTATAGAACCTCCGAAGCCCCCTCAACACGAATTCGGCAACCATTAGTCTCGAATTATCCCCAAACGTTTCGAATATTAGATCGAAACTCGTCGGAATTGAAAACTTTATCCCAAACCACCCGAAATTGATACCACACCCTCACCTCACCTCCCTAACCACCACACCACCATTAATCCGGTCCGAATCTAGCCAGAAATTGTCAAGCCCCAAATCGAGCCTCAAGAACCCTAGAACTCAAAACTAGGGATTTTGTCCGAGTTTAAAAGTAATTGAAGTCAATAGACTTTAATTGAAACATTTTCGTTTGAAAACATTTCAATTAAAGTCCGTTTAACTTCAAATACGCAATTTCAAGTCCTTTTGAATCCAAGTTGGCCGATTTCTGAGTTTGCTGTTTAAGGTACTTCTTTTTCTTCTCTTTTCGGTTTTACTTGTTTTGGTCGATATAATTTCACTTGTTGTTTTCATTTCGTTATCATTTTTTTTTCTGTTCTTTCTTCTCCAAACTCAAGGACCCGTTTATTTGGTCAATTCTAATTCTGTGTTATTTGTTTGATCGCGAATGTTGTCGAATACGTGTTCGCGTCGATTAGCACCGTCGAACAATTAGCTTTGTATTCCCCGGAACTTGGCCGAGAGTTCTTGATTCACTGCTTTTGCAATTGTTTGGTTATCAAATGTACATGTCGTAATCGTTTAATCGAATGTTTGTCGATTAGTTTCGTAGGTCTGTTGTTATCACTGTGGGATAGAAATTGATCCCTATTTGTGCCCATAATCACTGTTGGACATAATTTGGATTGCCTGTGATGTTTGTTAGTTGTTTAATCTATTTAAGTGTTCAGAAACTAAGCCTTAGGGTGCATTGCACATAGAGTGAGTTGCTGGAACTGCTGGACATCAGTATATTCCAGTGATTTTTGCCTTTAGTTAGTTGTTTAATTGTTAAAACCCATACTTAGACAAAACAGGGTGGAATAATCAGAGAATATCAGGATAATAATGAGTATTTCTAACTTTGTTGAGTGTTGGTCAGTTGTTAGAATCAGAGAACACATGGAAAAACTGATAAAAGGTTAAAGTAATGCACATGGGATGGAAAAACAAGCTGGAAAGGAGTCTGGTTTTTGGCTATAAAAGGCTCACTGGAAACACATTGAGGGATACACAGAACACTCACTGGAAAATACTAAACACACACAGAAAAACACTGGAAAACAGAAATACATTCCTACAGATACATTGGGCAGTCACTGAAACACACATACACTCATAGAGAGAGCTTAAAATACTTTGAGAATCTGGAAAACAGAAAACACACACAAAGAGAGATACTTACTGAAAAAACAGAGAGCAGAGGAGAGTTTTACTTCTAGTTTCTTCACTGAAACTTACTCTGTTTTCTGCCCTCTCTTGGTTTTTCCCCGGATTCTTGTTTTGATTTAAAAAATCATCTTTGAGATTATTGGTTGTCTTTGGGTTATTTGTTTTCCGTCGAAATTCTGGTTGGATCCGCCACTGCTGCTGTGTTGTTTGGTTTAGTCCGTTTGCTGCATACTGCTTCTTGCTGCTAACTCCTCCATTTGTTCAATTCTACTTCCAGGTACACATTTTCTTGGGCTTGACTATTCTTGTACCATGATTGAAATGGAAGACCACTTTGAATCTTTGTTTGAAGCCATTGCATAAATGATCTTGTTTTGTTAAATTAAGGACTGTTAGCCAAAAATAGATATCGTACAGTTTAGTCATTAGAAGATTGAGGGTGCATTAGTATTGTATGTCTACTTAGCTCTTACTTTCATTATGTAGGGATTGAAACAAAACTTGCTAGGCTTGTATTTGTAAACTTGGATTATTTTGGACTATTAATAAAAAATAGATATCAGTGTTCATTTATACTTAATTAGTTTCTATATTTTAGCATACGTTTGGATTTGTGCAAGTAAAACTAGCCAATTCGGATTGGGATCCCCTTTGATATTTTACATAGGTAATTTGTTAAAATCAAGTAGTTTAAGCATGTTTAAGATGTTTAGCTTGGTTGAAGCTTAGCCATTAATATAAGATGTTTGGAATCACTTTGAGTTTTTCTTTACTTTGATTTTTCTTTTTGAAGTCCATTTATAATTAAGCAAGCAAGACAAGTTAGCCAACGCTTTAGATGACAATGTTAGTCGACTTTAATCATATAATTTCGATTTCGTCAATTGACGTCGGATTGAGATAGCGAAATCCAAAGTAAACTACCTCACGTCTAATAAGTAACCAAGGCGGATCATTTCTATTTCGTATATTTGGACCAATTTTCTGTTAGTTCATATCTTTTCATTCAAACTCCGTCCATAAGTCAAAAGCTAGGAAATAACACATCATTTGGTACGATTATTTAATTAGAAATAATTTTAAGGGATATGCTTTTGAATGAATTGATTTTTTTTGGTTTAGTTTTAGAATGGCTTTAATCGGCATAGTTTCAAAGTAAGTAATTCGGATACATTTTTTTATTTATTTACCTATTTGTCAAAAGTCCGAGTCTATGTTGTAATTAGTTTTTCTTTTGGTCCGGTTTCAAATTAATAGAGCGGTTTAAAGTTTAATTAGAGCATATAATTTATAAACATGTATAAAAATCAGGTATTTTTAGCCATTTATAATAATTGAAGCGACCGTGCTAGAACCACGGGATCCGGGGGTGCCTAACACCTTCCCTCGGGTCAACAGAATTCCTTACTTAGAATTTCTGGTTCGCAGACTTCATTTGGAAAGTCGAAAATTTCCTCGATTCGGGATTTAAATAAATCGGTGACTTGGGACACCTTAATTTATTCCAAGTGGCGACTCTGAAAATAAATAGAATAATCCCGTTTCGAACATTGTCACTTAAATTGGAAAAACTCCCTCGCGCATCTACCTCCCGGGGTAGGGGGCGCGCCAAAAGGAGGTATGACAGGGACCTTCGCAGAAACGAGGGAATTTTCGCTTAAGAGGTCCCGCAGGTGCGAGACCTGGGCCGCAGAAGCGATGTGGGCAGTTAAGTGTATGGTCGCAAAAGCGACAAAAATGTCACAGAAGCAGACCCGCAAGTGTGAGTCCAGGACCGCAGAAGCGAAAATAGTGTCAGTGATAAAGGAAATGAGGGTCTCGAATTTAAGAAGTTATAACACAATTGGAGCTTTGTTCTAAGAGGCGATTTAGGCGATTTTGATGAGAAAGTCGAGGGGATTCACCAGGTAAGCATTTATGGACTAAATTTATGTTATTACATTGTTAAATTATGAAGTTAATACCTGAAAATTGAGGACTGGATGTGTATTAATGGAGGTTTTTGCTCTAAGCCTGGGTTATTGAAAATCATTGATTTGAATGGGAAAACGGAGTCCGATTTTGATAAACATTATATGTATGGACTCGTGGTGAGATAAGGAATATGAAAGTATGACTATTGTATTTTTTTGAGAAGCGGGCCCAAGTGTCGGATTTTGGCAACTTCGTGGGTTTTGGTGTAATTTGATTTATTTCGATTGGGTTATGTTCATTTAGCCTATTTTGATGTATTCTTATTGATTTTGATCAGATTTGGCAACTGAGGAGGTTGATTTGTGAGGCAAGTGCAAGGCGAGCTATGACTTTTTCCGATTCGAGGTAAGTGGTGGTAATAAATAATGTACTGAGGGTTTGAAACCTCGTATTTGCATTACACAGTGCTATGCTGAGATAGAACACGCGTCATATGATGAGCGTGGTGGTATTGTGACTGGGGATTTAGACTTGGTCCTTCCCGATAGATAGTTTACGGTGTATAATGACTGAGATTGGGCTTATATTTTTATATTTGGACTAGTAGCTATTCTGTAGAATATTAGGGAAAGCCTGTAGAGCTAAGTGACCCTATATCATGTTGAACACATACACTCAGCCGTATTCATAGTTGTATAGTATGATATGGACAAGTACTAGATGTGTACTCCGAGTGACTATCTGGGGTTGAATACACTGTTCTAGCTGAGTGAGCCTGAGAGGCCAAGTCTACATTGACTAGGATGGGGTTGAGGACCCGTTGTGAGGTATTGATATATATATCGGATCGGGCTACACGCCGCAGTAGTATATACATATACATATATTGGATCGGATCGCAGCGGCGCGATATATATATATATATATCGGGTTGCATGCCACAGCAGTATATACATATACATGTATTGGATCGGACTGCACGCCGCAGTATTATATATATGATATATATGGATCGGGCTGCACGCCGCTGTAATATATAAATATATGGATCGGACTGCACGCCGCAGTAATATATATGTGGATCGGACCGCACGCCGCAGTATTATAGCGCTTGGGCTAAAGGAGCCCCTCCAGAGTCTGCACACACCCCGAGTGAGCGCACTATATATATTGGATCAGACTGCGCACTGCAGCAGTATATCTATATATTGGATCAGGCTGGATGCCGCAGCGCTATATATATTCGATCGGGCTGCACGCCGCAGCAGTATGAGTGAGGATCGGTCTGTACGCTGTGGTAGGACTAGATAACTGTTGGATCATTGTGAGACTGTAGTGGACTAGAACTGGACTTATCATTGTAGAGATGACTTACCTGTATGGTTATTCTTAGAACCATTTAGTGATAGTACATGTGTTCTTACTTTCAATTATTAATTATTATTGTTACTCACTGAGTTGAAAGATACTCACCCCACTCCCTGCACTTTATGTGCAAATACAGGTGTTCAGAAGGGCAATTGAGCTATCCGGAGCTGCTATTTTATAGTTATCTAGGAGACATCGAGGTAGCTGCCGCGTCCGCAGGACCCGATCTCTCTCCTTCCTTTCACTTATGTCTATTACTATTATGTCTAGACTTAGATTGTATAGGATTTTTTTTTCCTTTTGTAGAGGCTCAGACTTGTGACAGTGGATTCATTGGGCAGTATATCATGTATTTTGTTTCACTTGTTGTTTCTATTATGAAAACAAGCTATTAACTTTAATCGATAAGTATCAATTAATAATTCGCTGGTAATATGGAAAACATGGTCGGGCTTGCCTAGCAATGTGTTGGGCGCCATCATGACCGGGGTTTGGGTCGTGACAAGTTGGTATCAAAGCCTAGGTTAACATGTCTCGCGAGTCATGATCCAGTTTAGTAGAGTCTCGCGGATAGGTACAGAGACGTTTGTACTTATCCTTGGGAGGCTGCAGAACCTTTTAGAAAAGCTTCAAATTCTTGAAATTCTTTTCGTGCAATTTTGTTGATCCAAAACTGAACTTTGATATTCTATTCCCTCGTAGATGGCGAGAACTCCAGCTTCAGGACGAGGCAGACGACCACCATTGCCACCTGCTAGAGGCCGTGGATGCGGCTCTGGTCGTGGTAGGGGTAGGGAAGTTGAGGTTGTAACGACCCGACCGGTCATTTTTAGAATTTATGCCTCGATCCCCCGTTAACTGCTTCCCATAAGTTTATTTATGCTATTTTGGTTTGCCGGGATATTCGGTGTTACGATTCAGAGTGTTTTGGGACACTTAGTCCCTAGATGGGAGCTTAACAGTTTAAAGATGGTCCGTGTTTGGAACAGTGTGAAAACAACTTTGGAATGGAAATCTGATGTTTTTGTTAGCTCTGTTAGGTGATTTCGGGGTTTGGAGCATGTTTGGAATGAATTTTGGGGGTTCGTAGCTTATTTAGGCTTGAAATGCGAAGTTTGAATTTTTGAAGATTCCAGTCTGATAGTGAGTTTTTGATCCGAGGGTCGGAATTTAATTCCGGAAGTTTTTATAGCTCAGGTATGTCATTTTGGACTTGTTTGCAAAATTTGGCGTCATTCCTAGTTGAATTGATAGGTTTCGATATGAGATTCGATAATTGAAGATTTGGAAGTTCATAAGCTTGATTTTTGGTTTGATTCATCATTTCGATGTTGTTTAATGTGATTTAAAGCTTTGAGCGAGTCCGTGTTAGGTTATTTGACTTGTGTGTTTGATTAGACGGGGTCCCGGGAGTCTCGAGTGAGTTTCGGATAGGTTTAGGCTATGTTGCGCTTGTTTTGGATGCTTTGTCATTGTTTTTTCAAGGAATAATGAAACCATATTCAGCAAATGATATCCAAATTTCGTTTTGTTTGAACCATTAGATCCGTAACAAAATTTCGGAGCCATAGGAAAAAGAATCATCGAATTTGGACATCGTATGAGGAAGTTATACTCATTCTCGTGTCAGGAAAAATTGCTGGTTTCTGCTATGTTCGCAAATGCGAATTTTTCATCGCATTTCTGATGCCTAGTTCGCAAATGTAAACTTTTTGTCGCAAATGCGACCTCTGCCAGCCTGTTTTCATTCGCAATATCTAAGGTTTCGCAATTGCGTACCCTGGGTCGCAAATGCGACATCTAAGGCCTGTTAAGTGTGGTTTTTGACGGGATTTTCACCCATTTTTCAATTTTCTAAAACCTTAAACCTCCATAGGCGATTTTCCAAAGATCCAAACTTCTCCAAATCATTGGGTAAGTGTCTCTAATCCTTTTCCAACTATATTTTGTGATTATATCTTAGATTTAACATTAAATTCATGAGAATCTAAAAGAAAATTTGGGAAAAATTATGAAATCTTTTAAAAATGTAAAATGATGATTTGAATGGTCAAATGGTATCGGAATTAGATAATTTTTGTATGGGTGAACTCGTAGCGGAATGTGTGTTCAGTTTTTGTATTTTTTTGGGTTCCGAGGTGTGGGCCAGAGGAGTTGACTTTTGTTGACTTTTTGCAAATTGTGTAAGAATCATAGTTTTGTTAATTGAAATTGTTTTCCCTTGCATTGTTCGATGTATTCAAGTTATTTTTGGCTAGATTGAGCCAAGCATTGATGAATTGGTAAAGGAAAAGTTAAATTTAGTATTGAATTACCCGGATTGAGGTAATCTTGCCTAACCTTGTGTGGGGGACCTCCCCTTAGGATTTGAGTCTTCTCTGTTGATTGTAGTCCGTGTACGGGAGGTGACGAGGGCGTGCTTGGATTTAATTGTGATAAATTGTCCCTTTTAGGTTCTTAGACTTGTGAATTTACCGAGTAGGAAGATAATATCGATACGATTAAGTCCCCTGTTATTAGTTTCACCTCTACATGTCTTGATTGATATTTGTTTCTCTTCTTGATTTATTTTTGCTGTTAAATGGGCTTTTATGTGTTTAAACTAAAGACAAGTACCCTTCTATATCCATAATGCCCGCCCTAACTACTCGCCTTTAATTGGAAATTCATAAATGTTATATCTCATATAATTAATCAGTTTTAATTAGAAGAAAAATAGATATCTCATAATTAATTGA
Organism: Nicotiana noctiflora; assembly: GCA_032618575.1. NCBI lineage: Eukaryota > Viridiplantae > Streptophyta > Magnoliopsida > Solanales > Solanaceae > Nicotiana > Nicotiana noctiflora. The sequence goes on along the minus strand of JASVEL010014247.1, from coordinate 231,738 downwards.
TATTTCTTAAATGGTAGTTATTTGATTCATGTTAACTTCCTTACTATTGAATACTCCTTGATTGTAAGTTTACCTGTAAACTTATGCAATTATATTATATGTCCAACTGTTGTGGTATTAGTGTAGTTGTTATGTGTTTGTTACGTCTCGATTGTCATTGAGGTTATTGTGTTTTTCGTTTGTGTTCCGCGACTTTATTAGTTATTGTTGAATCCCTTGTCGGGACGTTATTATTTCTGCTGTTGATTTGCCCTTGCTAGGATGCTATTGTTACTGTGTGGTTGTTGGTACCATGATATACGAGGTCTCTGTCGTGCGGTTGTTGTTGGGGATTTACACGAGGTCTTTGCCGTGTTGTTGTTGCTATTGATGTATTTGCACATGCGGCGTAATAAGGCGGGATATGTTATATATTTATGAGTGGGTTGCGCATGTGGCAGAATAAGGTGGGAATATTGTGATGCACGTGTGGCGAAAGGTGTTGCTATGTTGTTAATGATTGCACACGTGGCGAAATAAGGAGGGCTATGTTAGGGGCTGATTATGAAGGACTACAGGTTCAATTCCTGGGAGTTCCTCTGTTGTTATTATGAAGGACTACGGGTTAGAGTCCCAGGAGTTCCTCTGTTGTTATTATGAAGGACTACGGATTCAATTCTTGGGAGTTCCTCTGTTGTTATTATTAAGGACTACGGGTTCAATTCCCGAGAGATCCTCTGTTATTGGTATGCCGGGCTACAAGTTCAATTCCCGAAAGTTCCCTATAAACTAAATGTGATATGACTGATAGTTTATTGTTTCTATCCGGGGTGAATGAGCCAGGAGCTAATTGTTCCCATTTCTTATACTTAGTAGTTGGCAAGATTCTTGTTAGATACACTTGCACAAGCATACACGTAGCTGGACCCTTCTATTTGAAATTAATCCATTCTGATTTGACTGAGGGTAGAGATATGACATCGTTTATCCATTGTATATGTGAAAGTGACTCTAGTTGACTAGATAGTTGCCAGCATTGTCGTGTTATTGATACGGAACAAGATGCCAAGTGTTAGATTTCATATTCTGGGTATTTCCATGGGCTGTGGCTAATCTGAGAGTTGTGGTAGGATTGAGGAAAATGTTGGAAAGGCTTTTTGTAAGGATCATTTCAGAATAGCAACTTAGAGATTTTTTTGGTCTCGTTATGTTGTGATTTCAGGACTTAGGTTGTGATTTCTACTGTCATTTTTGTATTATCATTTATTGTATCTTGACTTTTCTTATTGTCCGTTATCCTCGTTGTAAATTATTGTGTTCTTATTTATCCGGATAGTCCTTACATATTCACATAGCATCTCTATCTTTTCTGTTATATTTTTTATTGACTGGTAGGTGTCATGACTGTTCCTCGTCAATACCCCATCGAGGTTAGTCTTGATACTTACTGGGCACCGCCGTGGTGTGCTCATACTACTCTTCTGCATATTTTTGTTGTGCAGATACAAGTACTTTCATTCAGTTCTGTCAGCTTTGGAAGGAGTCATATCGATAGAGACTTCAAGGTATATCTGCTACGTCCGCAGATCGAGGAGTCCCTTTTCTAGTTTTCTGTAAAAGGTGTAGTTGTTTCATTATTTGATCTTGTATAGATATTCTTGATTTAGAGCCTCTTATGTATCCTTTTAGCTTGTGATTTGTGAGTTTCCGGGTTTTGGGAATTGTCGTCTGTTTTGAGTTTGTTATGCTACGTACCAGGCGACACCTTAAGCACCATTTTATTTTGTAAATTCAGTTTGTTTTGCTTGATTCCGCAAATTTTAGTTATCTTCCGCATTGTTAGGCTTAGCTAGTCGTAGGGACTAAGTGCCATCACGATATGTTCATGGAGGGTGAACTAGGGTCGTGACTAGTTGGTATCAGAGCACTAGGTTCATAGGAGTCATAGATCACAAGTCGGTTTATTAGAGTCTCGTGGATCGGTACGGAGACGTTCGTACTTATCTGCGAGAGGCTATGTAACTGTTAGGAAAATTTCACTTCATTTGATTTCTTTGTCGTGCGAGATTTTGACATCCACAATCCTAAACCTCTGTCTTCTATTCTCTCACAAATGGTGAGGACACGTACTATCCAAGGAGATCAGACACCCGCGCCCCCTACTGCAGCCGCCGGAAGTCAGGGTCGAGGTAGAGTTCGAGGATGCGCACGTGGTGCAGCGAGAGCACCTGCGCAAGCTGTCGCCGATACACCAACAGCAAATCCATCTAGAGTCCAGGCACCCGACACGCCTAATGTTACTACTACCCAGCCTTCCAGCAGTGTTTGGCACAGTTCATGAGTATGTACACCGCTTTGGTTCAAGCCCGATTACTTCCCCTTGTTGTAGCCACACCCCAGGCCGGGGGAGGAGCACGGACTCCAGCCCGCACTCCTAAGCAGCAAGCATATGTTGAGCAGGTTCCCGAGATTATTCCTGCGCCGCCTGTGGCACCAGTTCAGCCCGAGGGCGTGGAAGCGGTTTTCGAGCAGAAGCAGGTGAGACTAGAGAGGTTCAAGGAGTATGGCCCTCCAGTATTCAGTGGATTAGCATCAGAAGATACATTGGGGTTCCTTGATGAGTGTTACCGTATTCTCCGTACTATGGGTATCTCAGGATCGAGCGGGGTTTCTTTCACTACTTTTCAGCTTCGAGCGGCCGCCTATGATTGGTGGCGCACCTATGAGTTAGACAGTCCAGACGGGGCAACTTCATTGACATGGACTCAGTTTTCCGATATGTTTCTGAGAGAGTTTGTCCCTCAGAGCCTCAGGGATGTATGGCGCGTGGAGTTTGAGCATTTGCGCCAGGGTGCCATGACCGTATCAGAGTATGCTGTCTGTTACACCAGTTTGGCTAGACATGCCTCAACCTTGGTTTCCACTGTTCGCGAGAAAGTTCGCCGGTTCATCGAGGGGCTTATTCCTAGAATTAGTTCCAGCATGGCTCCTCAGTTAGAAATGGACATTCCATATCAGCAAGCGGTGAACAGTGCCGGAAGGATAGAGACTATGTATGCTAGAGAGAGAGAGGGGGCAGGCATAGTCATGAGAGAGAGAGAGTAGACGAGATCATAAGGGAGAGTTGGAGGATGCGAGGAGGCCTCATATGTTGTTGATATATACTGGTCCTTATTATGGGGGTAAGGTACGTCATGGTAGAGGTTTTGTGGGTCAGCCAGTTTTGTTCGCGCTTCAGGCTTCGCATGGTGACTCAGGTGTTCATGGGTCTCGAAGGACCCGTACCGCACAGTTCCTACCGCCTCATCAGCAGAGAGGATGCTTTGAGTGTGGAGATACTAGCCATATTATGAGAGATTGTCCGAGACTTCGCACTGATATGATGCAGCGAGGTATTCAGACATGGAGAGGGCGCCCAAGACGGGGAGGCCCAGCTCGTTGATGTGTTTTATATAGTGGGCTTGAGGCCGGTGCGCCAGCTAATGTCACCCAGGTATGAATTTAGTTGTTATAGAAAGGCACTATCTGTAGCTCGTCACAATTCTACTTATTAGGATGAGTTCCTTATTTGTTGTTTCATTTGTGGGAGTGCTTCGTGATTTTCACTATGTCTATGTAGTTATCCCGTTGGGAGATTTAGTGAGTGATAGTTCTGTCTATCGTCTGTTCTAGCTATTATCGAGAGTTATTGGGCTAGTTGTATTTTTCTAGTTGTCTGATTCTGGTAGGCCTGATGTGATTTTCGAGCATTCTTGGCTACGAGCTGTGATTCTTATGCTCCACCGGTGTGGGGGCTATTCTATGTGTAAATCATAGATGGAAGTGATCTAGTAAGAGTTTCTAGATGGGTTGATGTGTACCCTACTTGTGATCCAATGTTGAGGGCGAGACCCTCGTTATTTCACATGGTTTGATATGTTGAGACCGGGCTGTGTACCGTGGTAAAAGTTACACCAGTATAAGATTTTGTAAGACCATTATATGTTTTTATTCCTTCTTGGTAGATGTCTTATAGAATTGTGTTTTAGAAGAATTTTGTGCTAGTTTAACTGTTTGTTAGTTCTCTTATGTGTTCTATTTCTCATATTCATTCATTTTTGTTCTATGCTCCTTGAGTTTCAATTTGTGGGGTGTACTCATTGGTATGGGATGAGATTTGGTTAATCGGGTGTTTCGCCATGTGATTCTCGTGGTTGTTGTATCGTCACCAGTGGTATGGGTGACTGAAAAGAGTTCCTATTGAATATGATGCTTATGGCCGATACAGATTTGATCTCAGGCATTTTATTGCTATCAGAGATGTTACTACAGGACTATATGTGGTGTGTCATGTTGCGTGGTTGTACCCTGTGTGTGTTGGCTTGTGTTGAATTAGCTAGGTGAGACCGGCACCGGGTACGGACTTGGAAGTCTTTTGGAAATGGATGAAGGATGATGAATCTGGTTTGAAGGCTTAATGGTATTGCTAGAAAAGTTAAATTTCAGTTGAGATGGTGTCATCAAGCTTGAGTAGATTGGGGTGACGTGGGATCACCCGCGGGTGTACGTTGGAAGTGCGCATTCAGTGATTAAAGACTTCAGGTTTGTTCTTTATGCTTGTTCGAGGATGAACGAATGTTTAAGTGTGGGAGGATGTAACGACTCGACCGGTCGTTTTTAGAATTTACGCCCCGATCCCCCGTTAACTGCTTCCCATAAGTTCATTTTTACTATTTTGGTTTGCCGGGATGTTCGGTGTTAGGATTCCGAGTGTTTTAGGACACTTAGTCCCTAGATGGGAGCTTAAGAGTTGAAAGATGGTCAGTGTTTGGAATAGTGTGAAAATGACTTCGGAATGGAAATCTGATGTTTCTGTTAGCTCCGTTAGGTGATTGCGGGGTTGGGAGCGTGTTTGGAATGAATTTTGGGGGTTCGAAGCTTATTTAGGCTTGAAATGTCGAAGTTTGAATTTTTGAAGTTTCCAATCTGATAGTGAGTTTTTGATCCAACGGTCGGAATTTAATTTCGAAAGTTTTTGTAGCTCCGGTATGTCATTTTGGACTTGTCTGCAAAATTTGGCGTCATTCCTAGTTGAATTGATAGGTTTCGATATGAGATTCGATAATTGAAGATTTGGAAGTTCATAAACTTAATTTTTGGTTTAATTCATCATTTAAATGTTGTTTTATGTGATTTAAAACTTTGAGCGAGTCCGTGTTAGGTTATTTGACTTGTGTGTGCGATTAGACGGGGTCCCGGGAGTCTCGGGTGAGTTTCGGATAGGTTTAGGCTATGTTGCGCTTGTTTTGGATGCTTTGTCGTCGTTGCTTCAAGCAAAAATGATACCATATTAAGAAAATGATATCCAAATTTAGTTATGTTCGAACAACTAGACCCGTATCAAAATTTCGGAGCCATAGAAAAAAGAATCATCGAATTTGGATATCGTATGAGAAAGTTATGCTCATTTTCGTGTCAGGAAAAATTGTTGGTATCTGCTATGTTCGCAAATGCGAACTTTTCATCGCATTTGCGATGCCCAGTTCGCAAATGCGGACATTTTGTCGCAAATGCGACCTCTGCCAGCCTTTTTTTGTTCGCAATATCTAAGGGTTCGCAATTGCAAACCCTAGGTCGCAAATGCGACATCTGAGGCCCGTTAAGTGAGGTTTTTGACGGGATTTTCACCCATGTTTCAATTTTCTCAAACCTTAAACCTCCATAGGCGATTTTCCAAAGATCCAAACTTCTCCAAATCATTGGGTAAGTGTCTCTAATCCTTTTCCAACTATATTTTGTGACTATATCTTAGATTTAACATCAAATTCATGAGAATCTAAAAGAAAATTTGAGAAAAATTATGAAATCTTTCAAAAATGTAAAATGATGATTTGAATGACCAAATGGTATCGGAATTAGATAATATTTGTATGGGTGAACTCGTAGCGGAATGGGTGTTCAACTTTTGTAATTTTTTTGGGTTCTGAGGTGTTGGCCCGAGGAGTTGACTTTTGTTGAGTTTTTGCAAATTGTGTAAGAGTCATAGTTTTGTTAATTGAAATTGGTTTCTCTTGCATTGTTTGATGTATTCAAGTTATTTTTGGCTAGATTGAGCCAAGCATTGATGAATTGGTAAAGGAAAAGCTAAATTGAGTATTGAATTGGCCGGATTGAGGTAAGTATCTTGCCTAACCTTGTGTGGGGGACCTCCCCTTAGGATTTGAGTCTTCTCTGTTGATTGTAGTCTGTGTACGCGAGGTAACGAGTGTGTGCTTGGATTTGATTGTGGTACATTGTCCCTTTTAGGTTCTTAGACTTGTGAAATTCACCGAGTAGGAAGATAATATTGATACGATTATGTCCCATGTTATTAGTTTCACCTCTACATGTCTTGATTGATATTTGTTGCTCTTCTTGAATTATTTCTGCTGTTAAATGGGCTTTTATGTCTTTAAACTAAAGACAACTACCCTTCTATATTCATAATGCCTGCCCTCACTACTCGCCTTTAATTGGAAATTCATAAATATTATATCTCATATAATTAATCATTTTTAATTGGAAGAAAGATAGATATCTCATAATTAATTGATATTTCTTAAATGGTAATTATTTGATTCATGTTAACTTCCTTACTATTGAATACTCCTTGATTGTAAGTTTACCTGTAACCTTGTACAATTATATTATATGTCCAACTGTTGTGGTATCAATGTAGTTGTTATGTGTTTGTTACGCCTCGATTGTCATTGAGGTTATTGTGTTTTTCCTTGGTGTTCCGCGACTTTATTAGTTATTGTTGAATCCCTTGCCGGGACGTTATTATTTCTGCTGTTGATTTTCCCTTGCTGGGATGCTATTGTTATTGTGTGGTTGTTGGTTCCATGATATACGAGGTCTCTGCCGTGCGGTTGTTGCTGGGGATTTACACGAGGTCTTTGTCGTGTTGTTGTTGCTATTGATGTCTTTGAACATGCGGCGTAATAAGGCGGAATATGTTATATATTTATGTGTGGGTTGTGCATGTGGCGGAATATGGTGGGAATATTGTAATGCACATGTGGCGAAATAAGGCGGTGTTGCTATGTTGTTAATGATTGCACACGTGGCGAAATAAGGAGGGCTATGTTAGGGGCTGATTATGAAGGACTACGGGTTCAATTCCCGGGAGTACCTCTGTTGTTATTATGAAGGACTACGGGTTAGAGTCCCGGGAGTTCCTCTGTTGTTATTATGAAGGACTACAGGTTCAATTCCCGGGAGTTCCTCTGTTGTTATTATGAAGGACTACGGGTTCAATTCCCGGGAGATCCTCTGTTATTGGTATGCCGGGCTACGGGTTCGATTCCCGAAAGTTCCGTATAAACTCAATGTGATGTGATTGATACTTTTATTGTTTCTATCCGGGGTGAATGAGCCGGGTGCTAATTGTTCCCATTTCTTATACTTACTAGTTGGCAGGATTCCTGTTAGATGCACTTACACAAGCATACACGTAGCTGGACCATTCTATTTGAGATGAATCCCATCTATTTGACTGAGGGTAGAGATATGATGTCGTTTATCCATTGTATATTTGAAAATGACTCTAGTTGACTAGATAGTTGCCAGCATCATCGTGTTATTGATGGGGCACGAGATGCCAAGTGTTAGATTTCATATTCTGGGTATTTCCATGAGTTGTGGCTTATCTGAGAGTTGTGGTAGGATTGAGGAAAAAGTTGGAAAGGTTTTATGTAAGGATCATTTCAGAATAGCGACTTAGCAATTTGTTTGGTCTCGATATGTTGTGATTTCAGGACTTAGGTTGTGATTTCTACTGTCATTATTGTATTATCATTTTTTGTATCTTGATTTTTCTTATTTTCCGTTATCCTCATTGTAAATAGTTGTGTTCTTATTTATCCGGACAGTCCTTACATATTCATGTAGCATCTTTATCTTTTTTGTTATATTATTTATTGACTGGTAGGTGTCATGACTGTTCCTCGTCACTCCCCATCGAGGTTAGTCTTGATACTTACTGGGCACCGCCGTGGCGTACTCATACTACTCTTCTGCATATTTTTGTTGTGCAGATACAAGTACTTTTGTTTAGTTCTGTCAGCTTTGGAAGGAGTCATACCGATAGAGACTTCAAGGTATATCTGCTACGTCTGCAGACCGAGGAGTCCCTTTTCTAGTTTTTTGTAAAAGGTGTAGTTGTTTCATTATTTCTTCTTGTATAGATATTCTTGAGTTAGAGCCTCTTATGTATCATCTTAGCTTGTGGTTTGTGAGTTTCCGGGTTTTGGGAATTGTCGGCAGTTTTGAGTTTGTTATGCTATGTGCCAGGAAGCACCTTAAGCACCATTTTATTTTGCAAATTCAGTTTGTTTTGCTTGATTCCGCAATTTTTGGTTATCTTCCGCATTGTTAGGCTTAGCTAGTCGTAGGGACTAAGTGCCATCACAACATGTTCATGGAGGGTGAACTAGGGTCGTGACAGAGGTAGTACCAGTTGACCCACCCGTTGTTCCTATTCCAGATCAGCCTCCAGTTGCAGAGGTGCCAGCAGCACCAGATCAGGCACCAGCTGTGCCCATTGTTATTCCGGGTCTACGGGAGACCCTGGCTCAGATACTAGCAGTCTGCACTGGCCTAGCACAGGCGGTTTCAGTTACACTGCATCAGCTACATCCGGGACCAGGGTTGGACATCATGCCCCTGCAGCTCGCACTCCAGATCCGGCAGTGCATGGCCTGCAGACACTCGAGGCTCCACCAGTCCAGCCAGTGGTCCCAGTACAGCCAGCTGTTCAAATTTAGGGGCACAGGGTCCCAGTGATGGCCGACGACGAGTAGCGTCGTCTTGAGAGGTTTAGTAGATTATCTCCTCATATATTCAGTGGTACTCCAGGCGAGGACACCCAAGGTTTTCTGGACAAGTGCCATCGGATGCTCCGTACAACGGGGATTTTGGAGTCGAGCGGTGTATCCTTTACTACCTTTCAGTTTCAGGGAGCAGCCTTTTCTTGGTTGGAGGCTTATGAGCGTCGTAGACCGGCAAGGCAGCACCTTTGTCATGGTAGGAGTTCTCCACTATTTTCTTGGAGAAATGGATACCTCGATCTCATAGGGAGGAGATGCACATGTAGTTTGAGTGGCTTCGCCAGGGAGACATGACAGTGTTGGAGTGTGAGGTTATATTCACAGAGTTATCCAGATATGCATTATGGTTGGTTCCTACTGATCGGGAGAGGATCAAACGCTTTGTTGATGGGCTTATTTATCCTATCCATATTCCGATGACCCGAGAGAGGGTTCTAAGTCACTCATTTAAGGATGTTGTTGATATCGCTCGCGACATAGAGACAGATCATCGTAGGGAGCGAGAGGAGAGAGAGGCCAAGAGGCTTCGAGGATCAGCTAGTTCCAGTGGCACTCAGACTAGAAGGCAGAGTTAGCAGAGCCGAGGTCGCTCTTTCAGATCTTCACAGCCGGCCCGCTCAGACTATCGGGGTTTGTCTTTTGGCCGAGGTTATTAGAGTTCTCTCCAGGTCTAGCCATCTGTTCAGGGTTCTTCCTAACCTAGTTCTTCTGCTGGACACTCTAGTGCGATGAGTTCTCATCAGTCCCAACCCTTAGCACCTGGGAGTTTCTTCGAGTGTAGAGAGTTTGGGCACATCCATAGAGAGTGTCCTTGTCTTATATCCCGGCCATATCAGCAGAGGGGACAACCGTCATCTTCCGGTCCATGTACTTCAGCACCCGCCCCGCCAGCTAGGGCTGAGGGTCAGGCAGCCAGAGGTTGCCCTCGAGGGGGAGGCCGATCAGGTGGTCAGGCTAGATGCTATGCTCTTCAGGGCCGTTCTGATGGAGTCGCTTCTGATGCTGTCATTACAGGTATTATAACAGTCTGCCACAAAGATGCCTCAGTTTTATTTGATCCCGGTTCCACTAATTCTTATGTATCTACATATTTTACTCCTTATTTGGGCAAGACCCGAGGGTGTCTTGCATTGTCCGTGCATGTATCTACCCCGGTGGGTGATACCATTATTGTGGACCATGTGTACCGATCCTGTCTTGTCACTATTGGGAGTTTGGAGACCTGTGTAGACCTGTTGCTTTTGAGCATGATTGATTTTGATATTATCTTGGGCATGGATTGGCTATCTCCGTATCACGCTATTCTGGACTATCATGCCAAGACAGTCACATTTGCTATGCTGGGCATTCAGAGGATCGAGTGGCGAGGCATGACTGATTATGTACCCAGTAGGGTAATATCTTTCCTCAAGGCCCAACGGATGGTTGGGAAAGGATGTCTTTCCTATTTGGCATTTGTGCGGGATGTCAGAGCTGAGACTCTCAATATTGATTTTGTTCTCATTGTGAGGGATTTTCCTGATGTATTTCTCTCAGATATGTTGGGCATGCCGCCGGACAGGGATATTGATTTGGTGTCGGGCACTCAGCCTATTTCTATTCCTCCCTTTCGTATGGTACCAGCGGAGTTGAAAGAATTGAAGGAGCGGCTCTAGGAACTCCTATATAAAGGGGTTCATTCGGCTGAGTATGTCACCGTGGGGTGTACTGGTCTTGTTTGTTAAGAAGAAGAATGGCTAAATGAGGATGTGTATTGACTATAGGCAGCTAAACAAAGTAACAGTGAAGAACAAGTATCCTCTGCCTCTCATTGATGATTTATTGGATCAGCTCCAGGGAGCTAGGTTATTCTTGAAGATTGATCTTCGTTCAGGCTATCACCAGCTGAAGATTAGAGACTCTAATATTATGAAGACAACCTTCAGGATGAGGTATGGGCACTATGAGTTTCTTGTGATGTCTTTTGGGATGACCAATGCCCCAGCCGCGTTCATGCATCTAATGAACAGTGTATTTCGGCCATATTTGGACTCCTTCGTGATCGTGTTCATAGATGATATCCTGGTGTACTCCCGTAGCCAGGAGGAGCATGCTCGCCATCTTAGAGTTGTTACAGAGGTTGTGAGAGCAGAAGTTGTATGCCAAGTTCTCCAAGTGTGAGTTCTGGCTCGAGTCCGTGGCATTCTTAGGGCACATGGTGTCCAGTGATGGTATTCAGGTGGATCCAAAGAAGATAGAGGCAGTGTAGAGTTGGCCTAGACCGACCTCAGCTACTAAGATTCATAGTTTCCTAAGATTGGCAGGGTATTATCGCCGATTTGTTAATGGATTCTCTTCTACTGCTTCACCGTTGACTAGATTGACTCAGAAGGGTGCTCCTTTTGTGTGGTCCGAGGAGTGTGAGGAGAGCTTTCAGAAGCTCAAGATAGCATTGACCACGACACCAGTCTTGATATTACCGTCAGCTTCAGATTCATATACTATGTATCGTGATGCCTCGAGAGTTGGCATTGGTTATGTGTTGATGCAGGAGGGTATAGTTACTGCTTATGCTTCTCGCTAGTTGAAGCCCCAAGAGAAGAACTACACTGTACATGATTTGGAGCTAGCAGCCATAGTTCACGCTCTGAAGATTTGAAGACATTACCTATATGGTGTTTCTTGTGAGGTGTATACCGATCATCGCAGCCTTCACCATCTGTTCAAATAGAAGAACCTTAATTTGAGACAGCGGAGGTGGCTGGAGTTGCTTAAGGATTATGATATCACTATATTGTATCATCTGGGGAAGGCCAATGTTGTGGCCAATGCTTTGAGCTGAAACGCGGTCAGTATGGGTAGCTTAGCTTATATTCCAGTTGGGGAGAGGACCTTTGCATATGATGTTCAGGCTTTGGCCAGCCGGCTAGTGAGATTGGATGTTTCTGAGCCGAGCCGAGTGTTAGCTTGTGTTATTTTTCGGTCTTCTTTATATGATCGTATCAGAGAACGTCAGTATGATGATCCACATTTGCTTGACCTTAAGGACAGAGTTCTACACAATGTTGCCAGAGATGTGACCATTGATAGTGATGGTGTTTTTTTGATGATTCAGGGCCTTATCTGTGTGCCCAATGTAGATGGCCTTCGAGAGTTGATACTAGAGGACGCTCACAGCTCGCGGTACTCCATTCATCCAGGTGGCACGAAAATGTACCAGGACTTGAGACAATATTACTGGTGGAGGAAGATGAAGCAGGATATTATCAGTCATGTGGCTAGATGTTTCATCTGCCAGCAGATCAAGTATGAGCATTAGAGACCGGGCGGTGTTCTTCAGCGTATGGTTATTCCTGAGTTGAAATGGGAGCAGATTACCATGGATTTTGTGACTGGTATCCCTCGAACTTCGAGAAAGTTTGATTCAGTGTGGGTGATTGTTGATCGGCTGACCAAATCCGCACACCTCATTCCAGTATGTACTACTTACTCATCAGAGCGGTTAGTAGTGATTTTTATTCAAGAGATTGTCAGATTGCATGGGGTGCCAGTGTCTATCATATCGGATAGAGGTACTGTAACGACTCGGCCGGTCGTTTTAGAAAATTACGCCCCAAACCCCAATTTAACTATTCCCCTAAGTTCATTTCTGCTATTGTGGTTTGCCGGGGGAGTCGGTTCTGAAATTTGGAGAATTTTGGGACACTTATTCCCTAAATGAGAGCTTTAGAGTTAGAAAATGGTCCGTAGTTGAAACAGTGTTAAGATGACCTCGGAACGTAAATCCGGCGGTTCCATTAGCTCTGTTAGGTGATTTCGGGGTTGGGAGCGCGTCCGGAATGTATTTTGGAGGTCCGTAGCTCAATTAGGCTTGAAATGACGAAGTTGAAATTTTGGCGAATCTGAACGATAGTTGAGATTTTGATCCGGGGGTCGGAATGGAATTCCGACAATTTCTGTAGCTTCGTCAAGTGATTTTGGATATTTTCGCAAATTTTCAGGTCATCGGAAGTCGTTTGGTCGGGTTTTAGATCGAATGTGTAATTCGAAAAGTTTTAAGAAAATTAGGCTTGAATTCGATGTGAATTATGGGTTCTGATGTTGTTAGACGTGTGTTGAGGATTGGAACAAGTTCGAATAAGGTATTAGGATGTGTTGGCGTGTTTGGATGAGGTCCCGGGGGCCTCAGGGTGATTTCGGATGGTTAAACGGGAAGAAAACATGGATATTGCAGGTTTAGGAGTTCTATTTCTGTTGTTTTTGCCCCTGCGGAAATGGAACCGCAGAGGCGAGTCCGCTGAAGCGGAAATGGAATCGCGGAGGCGGGATTGTTCGCAGGAGCGGATGTTTGTCCGCTGAGGTAGCATCGCAGGTACGAGGTTGAGACCGCAGGAGCGGTCAAGAGGCGGAATTGGGAAATCCGCAGAAGCTGATGCATGATCGCTTATGCGAGTCCGCAGAAGCGGACTCTGGTTCGCAGGAGCGAGATTTATCGTAGAAGTGTTTGCTCGATAGCAGTAGCAGACGCGCAGAAGCGTCCCTGGGATCGTAGAGGCGGAATGGGCCAGCCAGGCCTGGGGTTCGCAGAAGCGACAAAGTGTCGCGGAAGCAGTTCCGCAAAAGCGGAAAATAGTCCGCAGAAGCGAAAATCGCAGAGGGTTTAATTATACCAGAAGTTAGAAATTTCAGAAATATTCCAAACATTTGAGGGCTCGGCTTAAGGTGCGAATTGGGCGATTTTGAAGGAGAATTCGAGGGGTTTCTTCAGGTAATCAACTATGGACTCATCTTATGATTAGTATTGATAATATTATGCAATTATATCATAAAAATGGAGGAATTTGGGGTAAATTATGGAGGGTTTAGCCCTAGGCTTGAACTATAGAAAATCAAGGTTTTTGAATGGGCAAATGGAGTCCTAATTTGGTAAATCTTATATGCTTAGACTCATATTGAGGCGAGGGTTCCGAATATGTAACTTTCATGATTTTTCGATAAGCGTACCGAAAGTCGGGTTTTGGCAACTTGTGGGTTTTGGTGTATTTTGAGTTGTTTTGATCGGGTAATGCCCAATTGGCCTATTTTGATGTGATTTTATTGATTTTATCAGATACTACATCGGTGGAGTTCGACATTCGCGACAAGAGGGTTGTCTCTTAGCGGTTTTGTACCGGAGTCGAGATAAGTGGCTTGTCTAACCTCGTGTGGGGGAACTTTCACCCCAAGGATATTATGTGATAGTTTAAATGCCTTTTACACGAGGTGACGAGCGTGTACATGCGCTGGTTGTTGAATACGTACTTTACTTAAAATGTTCGATTAGTGATATCCCTGCTCTTAGCTGATTAATTCGATATTCTTACCCGGTAGTAGTTAGAAAAGCATGATTAGGTGGTATTTAACTATATAGTTGCCTAATTGTCTTACTTGAGCTTCTTGATAATTGTTGGCACTATTTTTCGGTGAAGTTGTAGTTAAGAATATTATATTCTCTTTGTGTATTCCTTTATTTGTTGTGTTTGTGGACTGCGGGTTCAATTCCCGGAGATCCCATGGCTGTGGGTTCGATTCCCAGAGACCCGGAGTGATATTGTTGTGGACTGCGTGTTCTATTCCCGGAGATCCTGAGTTATTGAGATATGGACTGCGGATTCGATTCCCGAAGATCCTGAGTTATTGAGATATGGATTGCGGGTTTGATTCCTGGAGATCCTAAGTTATTGAGATATGGATTGTGGGTTCGATTCCTGGAGATCCTGAGTTATTGAGATATGGACTGCGGGTTCGATTCCCGGAGATCCTGAGTTATTGAGATATGGACTGCGGGTTCGATTCCCGGAGATCCTGAGTTATTGAGATATGGACTGCGGGTTCGATTCCCGAAGATCCTGAACTATTGATATATTATAGAGATGTGGACTGTGGGTTCGATTCCCGGAGATCCTGAGATTTACTGAGACATGGACTGCGGGTTCGATTTCCGGAGACTCAGGGGTACAGTTAATGGGACTGTAGGTTCAATTCCCACAGGTCCTGGACTTGTTATTTGAGTTTTGTTACTTGTTGTTAGCTTAATTGTAGACGGTTGTAGCAATCTCTTCATTGTTGTTATTTCAGAATTATTATCCTTTAAACCGCTTATTATTATTTCTATCATTTTTGTTATTACTTCCTCTCAGTAGGGCCCTGACCTTCCTCGTCACTACTCCATCGAGGTTAGGCTTGGCACTTACTGAGTACCGCCGTGGTGTACTCATGCTACTCTTCTGCACACTTTTGTTGTGCAGATCCAGGTACATCAGGACAGGCTCATACTAGGTGATTCCGCAGCTTTTTGGGAGACCTCGAGGTATGATCTGCTACGTCCGCGGATCCGGAGGCTTTCCTTCTATTCTGATAGTATTAGTCGACATTTTCCTTCATTTCTTTGTTAGATACTATTTACACATAGAGCCACAGTTGTATATTCTCTTTAGTCTGTGTCACCCGTGGGATTCCGGGTCTTGGTGGTGATATATACAGTGTGTTCTTGACGGGTGTATGTACCAAGCGGCACAGATTACACTTCATTTATATTATTCCGCCGTTATCTTATCTTTAATGTTCATAACTTGTATATTCCGCAACGTGTTAGGCTTACCTAGTCGTGGGGACTGGGTGCCATCACGACATGTTCACGATTGGTGAACTAGGGTCGTGACAAGTTGGTATCAGAGCTCTAGGTTCATAGGAGTCACGGGACACAGACCGGTTACTTAGAGTCTCGCTGATCGATACGGAGACGTCTGTACTTATCTATGAGGGGCTATGTAACTATTTAGGAAACTCTTCATTTCTTTTGGATTCCTTGTCGTGCGACATTTTTGGCACCGAATCTAAAATATTGCTTTCTATTCTCTCACAGATGGCGAGGACACGTGCTACTCGCAACGATCAGGTACCCGCGCCCCCTGTTACTGCCGTTAGAGGCCGGGGCCGAGGTAGAGGACGAGGACACGCCCGAGGTGCAGCCATAGCACCCGCGCGTGCTGCCACTGAGGTACCACAGGTAGACCAGGTTGGAGCGCAGGCAACTGGTACACCGACTACAGCTACCATTACTCCAGCACTCCAGGAGACTCTGGCCCAGTTCATAAGTATGTATACCACTTTAGCTCAGGCTGGATTGCTTCCTCTCGCTGCAGCTACATTCCAGGCCGGGGGAGGGGCCCAAACTCCCGTAGCTGTTATACCTGAGCAACGTGTGCCAGTAGGACAGGTTCCAGAGATTATGGTTATGCCTCCTGCCACCCCAGTACGGCCCGGAGGTGGGCCAGCTGCCTCCGAGGACGAGCAACGTAGATTAGAGAGGTTCAAGAAATATGATCCTCCGGTGTTCAGTGGTTTGGCTTCAGATGATGCATTGGGATTTATAGAGGAGTGTCATCGCATCCTCCGTACTATGGGGATAGTGGAGACCAGTAGGGTTTCCTTCACTACTTTTCAGCTTCGTGGGGCCGCTTACGATTGGTGGCGCACATACGAGTTGGATAGTCCAGAGGAGTCTGCTTCATTGACCTGGACGCAGTTTTTAGATCTGTTTTTGAGAGAGTTTGTTCCTAGAGCCTTAGGGATTCTTGGCACTTGGAGTTTAAGCGGTTGCGACAGGGCTCCATGTCAGTATCAGAGTATGCTATCAGTTTCACCCGTCTTGCCGGACATGCACCGGCCTTGGTAGCCACAGTCCGGGAGAGGGTGCGGAGGTTTATTGAGGGCCTGATTCTGCCGATCCAATCCAGTCATGGCCAGAGAGCTTGAGACAGATATATCTTATCAGCAGGCAGTTAGCATTGCCAAGAGGATCGAGAGTATGCTCCCTAGAGAGCGGGAGAGAGAGAGGCCAAGAGGTCTCGTGAGTCGGGTCATTTCTCTGGTGCCCGCACTTCATCAGCCGGTCATTTTGGCAGGGGTTATTCCGGTCGACCAGTTCACTCGGCATTGCCTGCAGCCGGTAGTACTCCAGGTCTTCCAGCACCTCAGGAGCCTTATTATGCTCCCCCAGTTTCCAGTGCACCTCCTGCGCGGGGTCCTTCCAGGGGTCAGACTAGTGGGGGTGAGGCCGGTCAGTCACAGCCACCGCGTCCTCCCAAAGCTTGTTTTGAGTGTGGGGATACTCGCCATCTGGTTAGGGAGTGTCCCAGGTGCAGGAGATGAGCCCATCATCAGTCGTCAGAACATCAGCATGGTTGTCAGGGCCAACAGGCTATCATTCCAGCTCCAGCTGCCAATCCACTTGCCCAGCCAGCCAGGGGCGGGGGTCAAGGTGCTGGAGGCCGCCCTCGAGAAGGGGGACATGACCAAATTCTATGATATTCCTGATCGTGCTGTGGCCGTTACATCTGATTCTGTTATCATAGGTATTATTTTGGTTAGTCACCGGGAGGCATCGGTTCTATTCGACCCTGGTTCCACTTTTTTATATGTGTCCTCTTATTTTGCTTCTCATCTCGGTGTGCCTCGGGATTCTTTGAGTGCCCCATTTATGTTTCCACTCCGGTGGGAGATTCTTTGGCTATGGACCATGTGTATCGGTCGTGTTTGGTTACCATTTGTGGTTTTGAGACCAGAGCGGATCTATTGTTGCTCGGGATGGTCGATTTTGATATTATTCCGGGCATGGACTGGTTGTCGCCCCATTATGCTATTTTTGATTGTCACGCCAAGACCGTGACGCTGTCTATGCCAGGCATTCCACGTATTGAGTGGAGTGGTACTCTAGAACACACTCCTAGCCATGTTATTTCCTTTCCTAGAGCTCAGAGTATGGTTGAGAAGGGGTGTGCTGCTTAACTAGCCTATGTGCGGGATGTCAGTATTGACACTCCCTCCATTGATTCCGTTCCTGTGGCATGTGACTTTGCTGATGTATTTCCGGCTAATCTCCCGGGCATGCCGCCCGACAGATATATTGATTTGCTATTGATTTGTTGCCGGGCACTCAGCCTATTTCTATTCCACCATACCGTATGTCTCCTCCTGAGTTGAAGGAGTTGAAGGATCAGTTACATGAGTTATTGGGCAAGGTTTTCATTCAACCTAGTGTTTCGCCTTGGGGTGCTCCTGTGTTGTTTGTGAAGAAAAAAGACGGTTCTATGCGTATGTGTATCGACTATTGTCAGCTGAACAAGGTTACAGTAAAGAACCAGTATCCTTTGCCTCGCATTGATGATCTATTTGACTAGCTACAGGGCGCACAGGTGTTTTCTAAGATTGATTTGCGCTCTGGGTATCATCAGCTGACGATTCGGGAGCTAGATATCCCGAAGACTGCCTTCAGGACTCGGTATGGCCACTATGAGTTCCTCGTGATGTCTTATTGGGCTGACTAATGCCCCAGTAGCCTTTATGAATTTGATGTACAGTGTGTTCATGCCTTATCTGGACTCGTTGGTGATTGTTTTCATTGATGATATTATAGTATATTCCTGGAGTCGGGAAGAGCACGAGCAACATTTGAGGATAGTACTTCAGATTCTGAGGGAGAAGCAGCTATATGCCAATTTCTCTAAATGTGAATTCTGGTTGAGTTCAATGGCACTTTTGGGCCACGTGGTGTCGAGTGATGGTATTCGAGTAGATCCGAGGAAGGTGGAGGACGTGCAGAGTTGGCCCAGACCCTCCTCCGCTACTGAGATTCGCAGTTTCCTTGGTTTGGCGGGCTATTACCGTCGTTTCGTAGATGGATTCTCTTCGATTGCAGCACCTATGACCAGATTGACCCAAAAGGGTGCCCCTTTTCAGTGGACAGATGAGTGTGAGGCGAGCTTTCAAAGGCTCAAGACAGCTTTGACTTCGGCCCCTATTTTGATGTTGCCTACAGGTTCGGGGTCCTATACTGTATATTGTGATGCCTCACGAGTCGGACTCAGTGCGGTATTGATGCAGGACGGTAGGGTGATTGCCTACGCGTCGAGACAGCTGAAGGTGCATGAGAAGAACTATCCTGTTCATGATTTGGAGCTAGCTGCCATTGTTCACGCCTTGAAAATTTGGCGTCATTATTTATATGGGGTTCCTTGTGAGATCTACACCGATCACCGGAGCTTGCAGCACTTGCTTAAGCTGAAGGACCTGAATATGCGTCAGAGGAGATGGTTGGACCTACTGAAGGACTATAATATTACTATTCTCAATCATCCGGGCAAGGCTAATGTGATTGCCGATGACTTGAGTCGGTGGGCAGAGAGTTTGGGGAGTTTGGCATATCTACCAGCTTCGGAGAGGCCCATGGCGATGGATGTTCAGGCTTTAGCCAGGCAGTTTGTTAGATTGGATCTTTCGGAGCCCAGCCGGGTTATGGCTTGTGTGGTTTCTCGGTCTTATCTATTTGACCATATCAGGGAGCATCAGTTCGACGACCCTCATTTGCTTGTCCTTCAGGATAGAGTTTGGCATGGTGATGCTCGAGATGTTACCATCGGGGATGATGGAGTTATGAGTATGCAGGGGCGTATCTGTGTGCCCAATGTAGATGATCTTCGAGAGCTGATTCTAGCAGAGACCCATAGTTCACGATATTCCATCAATCCGGGTGCCGCGAAGATGTATCAAGACTTGAGACAGCATTACTGGTGGAGGCGGATAAAGAGAGATATAGTTCATTATGTTTCTAGATGCCTCAACTTCCAGCTGGTGAAGTGTGAGCATCAGCGTCCGGGTGGATTGATGCAGCAGATTGAGATTCCAGACTGGAAATGGGAGCGCATTACCATGGACTTCATATCTGGACTTCCACGGACTGTTAGGAAGTTTGATTTCATTTGGGTTATTGTGGATCGGCTTACCAAGTCCGCCCACTTTACACCGGTGAGCACTACATATTCATCGGAGCGACTGGCGGAGATCTATATCAGAGAGATAGTTCGGCTGCACGGTATTCCAGTTTCCATCATTTCGGATAGAGGCACTCAGTTCACTTCACGGTTCTGGAGGGCTGTACAGCAGGAGTTAGGTACTCGGGTGGAGCTGAGCATAACATTTCACCCCCAGACTGATGGGCAGTCCGAGCGCACTATTCAGATTTTGGAGGATATGCTCCGTGCGTGCGTGATTGAGTTTGGAGGTTCATGGGATCACTTCTTGCCACCGGCGGAGTTTGCTTATAACAACAGCTACCAGTCTAGTATTCAGATGGCACCGTATGAGGCCCTATATGGTAGGAGGTGCAGGTCCTCCCGTCGGTTGGTTCGAGCCGGGCGAGGCCAGGTTGCTAGGTACTGATATGGTTCAGGATGCTATGGACAAGGTCAAGGTGATTTAGGATAGACTTCGTGCAGCCCAGTCTAGATAGAAGAGTTATGCGGACAAGAAAGTTCGTGATGTGGCCTTTATGGTTGGTGAGCGGGTTCTGCTTCGAGTCTCGCCCATGAAGGGCGTTATGAGGTTTGGGAAGAAAGGAAAGTTGAGTCCTAGGTTTATTGGCCCTTTTGAGATTTTGAGGCGTGTTGGGGAGGTTGCTTATGAGTTGGCCTTACCTCCCAGCCTCGCCGGAGTTCACCCCGTATTTCATGTTTCTATGCTCCGGAGATACCATGGTGACCCGTCGCATGTGTTGGATTTCACTTCTGTTCAGCTAGACAAGGATGTGTCTTATGTTAAGGAGCCAGTAGCCATCTGGATAGGCAGGTCAGGAAGCTAAGATCAAAGAATATCGCTTCATTAATGGTTCAGTGGCAGGGTCAGCCGGTCGAGGAGGCGACTTGGGAGACTGAGCAGGATATGTGTCACGACCCCAAATCCGGTCGTGATGGCGCCCAGCACATTGCTAGGCCAGCCTGACTAATTAACAACAATCACGGAGCCACAAGCTCACTTTATCCAATTTAAGCATAACATAATAATTTAATAGTGATAGATATATTAAAAATAGGGAACCAAGTCCCAACACATGCCAACTCCCATAGACCGAAGGGTCAAGAGTCATGAGCCTCTACAGAGTATACAAAGTGTAAATAGTGAATATAACCGTGCACAAGTGTGGGATAATCAGAACAAAATACAGACAAACTGGAGAATCAGGTCCTGCGACCGCTGGCAGCTACCTCGACTGTCCAAAAGCACTCCCGAGCCACAATAAAATCAGCTCTACTGTGATGTACCTGGATCTGCACACAAGGTGCAGGGAGTCCGGTGTGAGTACTTCCAACTCAGCAGTAATAAAAGTAAATAATGCTGAAGGGAAGAAAACCTCGCAAGGCAATATCTCATGCTACACAATACAGACCTATCTTTATTCCTTACCAGCATATGTGAGTAGATTATTAGAAATCTCAATTTTTAACTTCTTTCTTTCATGAAACATACCAATACCTGGGACAATCTCAAACAATACAAGACCGCACTCAAATCAGCCCCTCGGGCTCAGCACTCCTTATCAATTTGCACCAGGAGATCTGGTCAATAAGGCAACTAATGCATGTGTGCCATTAATGTATGAGTGCTAAATGTTATGCCACGTAGTACACATACACCAATGTATGTATGCCATGCAATGCATATGACCGCTACGGCGCGTAGCCCGATCCAATTTGGGTACCCGTGCTCACTATGGGGGTTCAGACTCCGGAGGGGCTCCTACAGCCCAAGCACAATATTAATATCACACCTGCTGCGGCGCGCAGCCCGATCCGTATACCACTGCGGCGTGCAATCCGATCCATGCATGTGTATGCATATGCTCACATAAAATGTCATGCCCTAACATATGGCCCTCGGCCCCAATCAGTCTAACAAATAATCAAGAAAGCCCTACGGGCAACAATATCATATTAGCTCACAGATAAAAAATGTTATTAAGACCTTGTTCAAGTTTTTCAGAACCTTATAAAAATGTTGAATAGCAAAATACAATTTTAAACCTTAAATTTAGAATAAAATATGCACAGTATTATCAAAATAGTGATACTAATCCCTGAAGGATTCAAATAATTGGCACGAAGCCCAAACATTATAATTAGTCCAATTCATTTCAACAATTAGGTGTTATTATTTATTACGCGGGACGGACTAAGTCACGATCCCCAATGGTGCTCTACCCCGCACCCGTTATCCGGCGTGCAAGTCACCTCAACACAGCACTAAGATGTGCAAGTCCGGGGTTTACTAACCCTCAGGACATCATTTACAAGTATTACCCACCTCAAATCGACGAAAGCTCATGCCGCGACGCCTTAGCTCCTCCAACCGGCATCCACGCACGTCAAAACTAGCACAAATCAGCACAAATATATCAAAATAGGCTAATGGAACATAACCCAATCGAAAGAACTCGAAAAATATCAAAAATCACGAAATTTGCAAAACCCGAGCCCCGGGTCCACATCTCGAAAAACTTCGAAACTCATATTTCCAGAACCATCATCTCGCCACGAGTCCATACATATAAAATTTACCAAAATCGGAGTTCGATTGGCCTCTCAAAACCCAAAGTTATGTTTTCAATATCTAGGCCACAATCCTTCACAATTTCTACCCAAATTCATGAAGATTGATGTTAATTCTACCATAAAATGATGTTTTTGAGTCAAGAAACTTACCTCCGATGAATACCCGATGATTTCCCGGCGTTTTCCCGTGATTTCTTCTCTAGGGCTCAAAAATTATGTTTTGGGGTGTGAAACCCGCGAGCCCTCTGTTCTGCAATTAAACTCACTGCCTGGGAATTTAACTCTACGCGTTCGCGATGTCTCTCACGTGAATGCGATGGCCTGAACGATTACTTCATCGCGAACGCGACGCCCTATCACGCGTCTGCGAAGTTCAATTGTCCCAGCCGCCGGATTTCTTCTACGCGAACGCGTCCATCCTTCATGCGAACGCGAAGCTTCGTCCAACCTTGCCTACGCGAACGCGACAGCCTGATCGCGAACGCAATGCCTTAGCCAGCCCTGCCTTCGCGAATGTGACCTGGGCCACGCGAACGCGAAGGCTTAATGCCTGCTGCACCAACCTGCAATTAACAGCAGTCCAAAAACTTTCAAAAATGACCCGTTAGGCATCCGAAATCGTCCCGAGGCCCCCGGACCCCAACGAAAACCACCAACATACTCCAAAACATGATACGAACTTGTTCCAATCATAAAAACACCATCCTAAACATCAAAATCACCAATTACACACGGATTCAAGTCTAAGTTTCTTCAAAACTTTCAAAACTAACATTCAATCCAAAACCTGATCAAACGACGTCCGAATGACCTGAAAATTTGCAGACATATCCAAAATCAGATAACAAAGCTATAGAAATTGTCGGAATTCCATTCCGACCCCCGGATCAAAATATCACCTACCGTTCGGTTTTCACCAAAATTCAACTTTAGCCAATTCAAGCCTAAAACTACACCGGACCTCCAAATTTAATTCCGATCGCTCCCCTAAGTCATAAATGATCCTCCGAAATTAGTCGAATCATCAGAATCCGATTCCAAGCACTCTAACTCGATAGTCAACTCTAGGTTGACTTTTCATATTCAAACTTCCTTCAAACATGCTATTTGCTTCATTTCCAATTCTATTCACTCCTAACTCACCCGATAGGTTCTAACACTGATATAGAAGCATAAGATATGTTAATTCAAGCTAACAGGGTGGAAATTCCCGTAAAGACGGGCCAGGTCGTTACATTCTCCCAACTTAAACAATCGCTCGTCCTCGAGCGTACCCAGAGTTGTACTAGAAGCAACCCAATAGCTGAATGACCTTACCAAGCATATATTCGGGCGATCATACGTCACCCTATCTCACATAAGTCCGAAAACACCATATAGTCAAAATTTCACAAACCATCTGAACCATAAATCACATTGCACTTTCTGAAATCATATGCCAAATGCAAATCCCATGCCTATACTCAGGATACACTCGAATCCACCGCAATAACCCATATTCACTACTCCGGGTGAGATCATATGATGTATCGACAACCCCATCACTCGAGACGATAGTCTCTAATCACAACAATAGGCCACAATAACCAAATACTAGCTGAAAACCTCTTTCATTAGATAGAGTCTTATTCCAACACCTCCATATCCTGCCCACGGCAGCTGAAGCACGCGATATACCGAAACTATCTCTCAGGTCAACCATTCATGAATCCATTTCCCTTTTAAAACTGATACCATAATAGGTTTCGGAGCGAAACCTCGATTTTTACTTTTATAACAAGCTAAGATCCAATATGCTCGTATTTCTTAATGACTCCAACGGTCATTTCGATTATAACACACCGCACCGGTGATAAGACACCTCAACACCGGCCTAAGCCACGACGAGCACAACATAGGCTCCAATAGAAACGTATGCACACACTCGAATCATGACAGCTCAATTCATGACAACTGTCTCCAGCAAATAGAGCTGCAATTCAATTCCTCTGTGCCATCATAACATAGAACTGAGATCGCATCTCGCATTATAGAAATAGAGTACCTAAATCCTCCTCGAGAGGTCATAACATCACGTGGCCTTGCCACGATTCGTGATTCTATCCCAACATTATTACTCATGAAGCACCTCAAGCCACTAAGCTCAAAACGGTTAGCCACGCACATATCTAGGTCTTGAACCCATGCAATCAACCTCACCCACGGTGAAACAATTAACGTATGCTATCATATCCTGAAAGGACACAACCGACGTGCCATTTGCCAAGCGATACTCAAAACGGACTTTTCCTTAGAAGTGGGGAAGTATTGTTTACCCAGTAGCATATAACTAACTATATTTTCACAATATTCTGTTGCGGCGTGCAACCCGCTCCAATGACATACCCGTGGCGGCGTGCCACCCGATCCGGATACCATACTTGTGGCGGCGTGCCACCCGATCCAAATAACCCGTGGCGGCGTGCCACCATCCATGCATGAATCTTGCAAAAAGAAAATGCATATCGAGTCGAATTTTCTCATTACAGCAACAAACATATTTTCTCATTACAGCAAACATATATATATATATATATATATATATAGCCTCAAGCTCGGCCACATGAAACGCATCCGACAACGTTTCTCAATACCGGAACTGAATCAATGGTAGATACCTCTACACTGACATCCGCCACTAAGGTCCAACCGACAAAGCAATGCCTACCAGCCGTCCGCTGGTCCTGTGTACAACTACTCTGTTGGAGCATACTGTGATGTTCTATGCTACGTAATTTGTGCCATTTTTCGACATAGTCCATATCACATTTGTCTAGACGACCTGACTTATGTCAACCAGTCTGAAATAAGGTATCATAACCCAAATTCATCATATCAAGATAAGAGAGAGCCACTAGGGCTTCCGATTTCCAATAATCACAAAACGGTGTCGATACACGCGATATACAACCACTGCATAGGCGGATTACGAGAACTTCTAGTCCCCAACACATATACAACACATGAATTGCTATACCTGGTTCCACACTCCACCGTACGAATACATAATGCACATCAAGCGCCCATTCATTCCACGAAAGCCATCCAAGAATTTCACTATGCCATCAACGACTAAATTATTATAGTCGATCCAACAAGAGAATACCACCATGCCATTAGATATTATCCGTTTACATTACCTTGTCCTTTTTGGACCATATTCCCTGCCAAGTTAATAGAATAGCAGTACCATTTTCTTAAATCATCAGAAAGATCGATTCTTAATTCACCTGCAGCTGTCCGCACTGCTCAATAATCTTTATTGACTTCCCATATATTATGAACTGATCTCAAAACTTAGAATATACCATTATCAACTTTCCATAACACATCGTGTATACCATATCACACTAAGACAACATGGAAATTCATATCCCTTTCCTCCGCCTCAACATCGGCGCACTCAACTAGTCAAGGACTTTCGTGATCCCATATAGAATAAAACTCATTACACATTCCACGCTTCGCATACCGACAGGAATATACTCATCTTCAAACCATGATAAAACACATCACAAACTATTTCTTCCCATTCGTTGCATAAGTTTAACTGCCAGGACTGAGTCCTTATACCCATATCAAGTTACACAACTGCCAGCACTCAAGAGCTTTGCTGCAATGTCTACAAGACTCATTACTTCAACCACATACCAGGAATCAATCGTATTCCTTTTTTTTATACCATTCTGGTTCATTAACAAGTTGTTCCATTTACCAAGTTTCCTTTCTGATTCATCTCTAATTTCATATCAGTCTTTACTGTAGTACGACAATGCCTCAATCCTTTTTACCACACAAGACTCGTACGCAAGACCACACGGTCTAAGACCCATAGGCCACTGAATACTCTCTCAATGTTTCCCAATACGGATACCTAGAATCCCACCATTCACATGATATAACACAAGTCTTGATCTTCTCTAACGAAACCGCCATCTTTAGCCACATACACAAATCTTAAGGCACCCGACTGTTACAAGCAAAATCTTGAACACTGCAAAACCATTCTCGGGCATCATTCACCCTTATTCAGCTGTAATTCAACTGTCCTATTGAGTAGAACCACTCGTGTTTTGTTAGAACTCTGACATCGCAGAACATGATTACTTACATATACAATCAACTATCTTTCTTTCCTATACGGTGAATATTCTTTACCAACAGCAGTTCAAAACACCCTAGTACTTCATCAGGATCTACGAAGCACCATAACCTTTACCAGAATTTCCCAACATACTTAGAGACAGAATCAACATAGTACACAATAGTGCAATCAGTTATTCAATAGCAACCTCCCCAACTTAGGTCGAAGCCATTCATCAAAGCACTTTCAACCACTCATATCATTATTACTCAAGTGATGCCGAAATGTTAATATGAGATTAAACTCAAGTCATTTACAAGCCTTGACAGAGACTCGAATCATCGGAGACCTTAGCTCTTCTGCAATTCTTGCAGATATACACGCACCACCAATAAGCCCACTCTCTTTAGGTGACACAAATCTTTCTAAGTCCCAAATTTTCCAAAATTTTCGGCAGAGTTTCCTTTGTAATTTGGCCTATCCACCTGCCAGAGAAATCACCAAACCATTCTAACAATACATCCATAACTCAACAAGACATCGCAATGTATATCAACAACATTAATCTTAACACTATACAAATCATATTATCATATTTGGTACATGAACATGCGTTGTACCTGCTCGAATCATAACACATATCAACTACCTTTCAATTACACATGAGAACCAATCCACCTATCTCGCCTCAATTTAGCATTTCAGCACAATACCTTCCACCAGGATACACATAGCATAATCATTTTAGTCTTCCCGAGTTTGAACTCGTTCCACTACACATAAGGCACTTTACCTTCCAATTAAGAGGCGATGAAAATATTTCTCACGCCCATATCTAGGGCTACATATCAAATCACAATAAAGATAAATACCGATCATATGAACTTCATAATACCGGCTCGCGAAATTAGTACCTTGGTGCTCAAGCCATAGACAAGGATCTGGCCTCAAGTCCTCCCGACTGGCCCAACATGAACTCACGGAGATTATATCTCGCCCCTCGATCGGGGAATTGCAAGCCATAAGTCAATTATATTACTGAGCGCTCGATGCGTACACAGACGTGTGGAAGGAATTTCAAAAATTATATCCCAAGCTGAATCAAGTGCGCACGATAAGAATTCCAAGAAATGTGAAGTGTTTCCTAAAGGTTCGCAGCCTCTCGAGGATAAGTACAGGCGTCCCCGTACCGATCCACAAGACTCTACTAACCGGCTCAAGACTTATGAGGCCTAGTAAACCTAGGCTCCGATACCAACTTGTCACGACCCCAAATCCGGTCGTGATGGCGCCCAACACATTGCTAGGCCAGCCTGACCAATTAACAACAATCACGGAGCCACAAGCTCACTATATCCAATTTAAGCATAACAGAATAATTTAACAGTGATAGATATATTAAAAATAGGGAACCAAGTCCCAACACATGCCAACTCCCATAGACCGAAGGGTCAAGAGTCAGCCTCTACAGAGTATACAAAGTGTAAATAGTGAATATAACCGTGCACAAGTGTGGGATGATCAGAACAAAAATACAGACAAACTGGAGAATCAGGTCCTGCGAACGCTGGCAGCTACCTCGACTGTCCAAAAGCACTCCCGAGCCGCAATAAAATCAGCTCTACTGTGATATACCTGGATCTGCACACAAGGTGCAAGGAGACGGGTGTGAGTACTTCCAACTCAACAGTAATAAAAGTAAATAATGCTGAAGGGAAGTAAACCTCGCAAGGCACTATCTCATGCTACACAATACATAACTATCTTTATTCCTTACCGGAATATGTGAGTAGATTATTAGAAATCTCAATTTTTAACTTCTTTCTTTCATGAAACATACCAATACCTGGGACAATCTCAAACAATTCAAAACCGCACTCAAATCAGCCCCTCGGGCTCAGCACTCCTTATCAATTTGCACCAGGAGATCTGGTTAATAAGGCAACTAATGCATGTGTGCCATTAATGTATGAGTGCTAAATGTTATGCCACGTAGTACACATAAACCAATGTATGTATGCCATGCAATGCATATGACCGCTACAGCGCATAGCCCGATCCAATTTGGGTACCCGTGCTCACTGTGGGGGTTCAGACTCCGGAGGGGCTCCTACAGCCCAAGCATAATGTTAATATTACACCTGCTGCGGCGCGCAGCCCGATCTGTATACCACTGCGGCGTGCAGTCCGATCCATGCATGTGTATGCATATGCTCACATAAAATGTCATGCCCTAACATATGGCCCTCCGCCCCAATCAGTCTAACAAATAATCAAGAAAGCCCTACGGGCAACAATATCATATTAGCTCACAGCTAAAAAATGTTATTAAGACCTTGTTCAAGTTTTTCTTAACCTTATAAAAATGCTGAATAGCAAAATACCATTATAAACCTTAAATTTAGAATAAAATATGCACAGTGTTATCAAAACAGTGATACCAATCCCTGAAGGATTCAAATAATTGGCACGAAGCCCAAACATGATAATTAGTCCAATTCATTTCAACAATTAGGTGTTATTATTTATTACGCGGGACGGACCAAGTCACGATCCCCAATGGTGCTCTACCCCACACCCGTTATCCGGCGTGCAAGTCACCTCAACACAACACTAAGATGTGCAAGTCCGGGGTTTACTAACCCTTAGGACATCATTCACAAGTATTACCCACCTCGAACCGACGAAAGCTCATGCCCGTGACGCCTTAGCTCCTCGAACCGGCATCCACGCATGTCAAAACTAGCACAAGTAAGCACAAATATATCAAAATAGGCTAATGGAACATAACCCAATCGAAAGAACTCGAAAAATATCAAAAATCACGAAATTTGCAAAACCCAAGCCCCGGGCCCACATCTCAAAAAACTTTGAAACTCATATTTCCAGAACCCTCGTCTCGCCACGAGTCCATACATATAAAATTTACCAAAATCGGAGTTCGATTGGCCTTTCAAAACCCAAATTTTTGTTTTCAATATCTAGGCCACAATCCTTCACAATTTCTTCCCAAATTCATGAAGATTGATGTTAATTATACCATAAAATGTTGTTTTTGAGTCATGAAACTTAACTCCGATGAATACCCGATGATTTCCCATTATTTTCCCGTGATTTCTTCTCTAGGGCTCAAAAAGTATGTTTTGGGGTGTGAAACCCGCGAGCCCTCTGTTCTGCAATTAAACTCACTGCCTGGGAATTTAACTCTACGCATTCACGATGTCTCTCACGCGAACGCGATGGCCTGAACGATGACTTCATCGCGAATGCGACACCCTATCACGCGTCCGCGAAGTTCAATTCTCCCAGCCGCCGGATTTCTTCTAGCGAACGCGTCCATCCTTCACGCAAACGCGAAGCTTCGTCCAACCTTGCCTACGTGAACGCGACAGCCTGATCGCGAACGCAATGCCTTAGCCAGCCCTGCCTTCGCGAATGCGACCTGGGCCACGCGAACGCTTAATGCCTGCTGCACCAACCTGCAATTTACAGCAGACCGTTCCAAGTTCAAAATGCCCGATTGATGGTCCGAAATCCTCCCGAGGGCCCCGGGACCCCAACGAAAACCACCAACATACTCCAAAACACGATACAAACTTGTTCCAATCATAAAAACACCATCCTAAACATCTAAATCACCAATTACACACGGATTCAAGTCTAAGTTTCTTCAAAACTTTCAAAACTAACATTCAATCCAAAACCCGATCAAACGACGTCCGAATGACCTGAAAATTTGCAGACATATCCAAAATCAAATAACGAAGCTACGGAAATTGTCGGAATTCTATTCCGACCCCCGCATCAAAATATCACCTACCGTTCGGTTTTCTCTAAAATTCAACTTTAGCCAATTCAAGCCTAAAACTACACCGGACCTCCAAATTCAATTCCGATCGCTCCCCTAAGTCATAAATGATCCCCCGAAACTAGTCGAATCATCAAGAATCCGATTCCGAGCACTCTAACTCGATAGTCAACTCTAGGTTGACTTTCCATATTCAAACTTCCTTCAAACATGCTATTTGCTTCATTTCCAATTCTATTCACTCCTAACTCACCCGATAGGTTCTAACACTGATATAGAAGCATAAGATATGTTAATTCAAGGTAACGGGGTGGAAATTCCCGTAACAACGGGCCGGGTTGTTACAATATGCGCAGCCAGTACCCTCATCTTTTCACCACTCCAGGTATGCTTTCTATGCTCGTTCGAGGACGAACGAATCTTTTATGTGTGGGAAGATGTAACGACCCGGCCGGTCGTTTTAGAAAATTACGCCCTGAACCCCAATTTAACTATTTCCCTAAGTTCATTCTGCTATTGTGGTTTGCCGGGGGAGTCGGTTCTGAAATTTGGAGCATTTTGGGACACTTAGTCCCTAAATAAGAGCTTTAGAGTTAGAAAATGGTCCGTAGTCGGAACAATGTCAAGACAACCTCGGAACGGAAATCCGGCAGTTCCATTAGCTCCGTTAGGTGATTTCAGGGTTGGGAGCGCGTCCGAAATGTATTTTGGAGGTCCGTAGCTCAATTAGGCTTGAAATGCCGAAGTTGAAATTTTGGCGAATCCGTACGATAGGTGAGATTTTGATCCCGGGGTCGGAATGGAATTTCGACAATTTCTGTAGCTTCGTCATGTGATTTTGGATATGTCCGCAAATTTTCAGGTCATTCGGAAGTCGTTTGGTCGGGTTTTAGATCGAATGTGTAATTCAGAAATGTTTTAAGAAAATTAGGCTTGAATTTAATGTGAATTATGGGTTCTGATGTTGTTAGACGTGTGTTGAGGATTGGAACAAGTTCGAATAATGTATTAGGATGTGTTGGCGTGTTTGGATGAGGTCCCGGGGGCCTCGGGGTGATTTTGGATGGTTAAACGGGAAGAAAACATGGAAATTGCAGGTTTAGTAGTTCTGTTTCTGTTGTTTTCACCCCTGCGGAAATGGAACCGCAGAGGCGAGTCCGCTGAAGTGGAAATGGAACCGCAGAGGCGAGTCCGCTGAAGCGGAAATGGAATCGCGGAGGCGGGTTTGTTCGCAGGAGTGGATGTTTGTCCGCTGAGGCGGCATCGCAGGTGCGAGGTTGAGACCGCAGGAGCGGTCAAGAGGCGGAACTGGGAAATCCGCAGAAGCGGATGCATGATCACTTATGCAAGTCCGCAGAAGCGGACTCTGGTTCATAGGAGCGATATTTATCGTAGAAGCGGCTGCTCGATAGCAGAAGCGGATGCGCAGAAGCGTCCCTGGGATCGCAGAGGCGGAATGGGCCAGCCAGGCCTGGGGTTCGCAGAAGCGACAAAGTGTCGCAGAAGCGGTTCCGCAAAAGCGGAAAATAGTCCACAGAAGCGAAAATCGCAGAGGGTTTAATTATACCTGAAGTTAGAAATTTCAGAAACATTCCAAACATTTGAGGGCTCGGCTTAAGGTGCGAATTTGGCGATTTTGAAGTAGAATTCGAGGGGTTTCTTCAGGTAATAAACTATGGACTCATCTTATGATTACTATTGATAATATTATGCAATTATATCATGAAAATGGAGGAATTTGGGGTAAATTATGGAGGGTTTAGCCCTAGGCTTGAACTTTAGAAAATCAAGGTTTTGAATGGGCAAATGGAGTCCAAATTTGGTAAATCTTATATGCTTAGACTCGTATTGAGGCGAGGGTTCCGAATATGTAACTTTCGTTATTTTTTGATAAGAGTACCGAAAGTCGGGTTTTGGCAACTTGTGGGTTTTGGTGTATTTTTAGTTGTTTTGATCGGGTAATGCCCAATTGGCCTATTTTGATGCGATTCTATTGATTTTATCAGATACTACATCGGTAGAGTCCGACATTCACGGCAAGATGGTTGTCTCTTAGCGGTTTTGTACCGGAGTCGAGGTAAGTGGTTTGTCTAACCTCGTGTGGGGAAACTTTCACCCCTAGGATATTATGTGATAGTTTAAATGCCTTGTACGCGAGGTGACGAGCGTGTACATGCGCTAGTTGTTGAACACATACTTTACTTAAAATGTCCGATTAGTGATATCCCTGCTCTTAGCTGATTAATTTGATATTCTTACCCGGTAGTAGTTAGAAAAGCATGATTAGGTAGTATTTAACTGTCTAGTTGCCTAATTGTCTTACTTGAGCTTGTTGATAATTGTGGGCACTATTTTTCGGTGAAGTTGTAGTTAAGCATATTATATTCTCTCTGTGTATTCCTTTATTTTTTGTGTTTGTGGACTCCGGGTTCAATTCCCAGAGATCCCAAGGCTGTGGGTTTGATTCCCAGAGACCTGGAGTGATATTGTTGTGGACTGCGGGTTCGATTCCTGGAGATCCCAAGTTATTGAGATATGGACTGCGGGTTCGATTCCCGGAGATCCTGAGTTATTGAGATATGGACTGCGGGTTCGATCCCCGGAGATCCTGAGTTATTGAGATATGGACTGCGGGTTCGATTCCCGGAGATCCTGAACTATTGATATATTATTGAGATGTGGAATGCATGTTCGATTCCCGGAGATCCTGAGATTTACTGAGACATGGGTTGCGGGTTCGATTCCCGGAGACTCAGGGGTACTGTTAATGGGACTGTGGGTTCAATTCCCACAGGTCCTGGACTTGTTATTTGAGTTTTGTTACTTGTTGTTAGCTTAATTGTAGACGGTTGTAGCAGTCTCTTCATTGTTGTTATTTCAGAACTATTATCCTTTAAACTGCTTATTATTGTTACTATCATTTTTGTTATTACTTTTCTCGGTAGGGCCCTGACCTTCCTCGTCACTACTCCATCGAGGTTAGGCTTGGCACTTACTGAGTACCGCCGTGGTGTACTCATGCTACTCTTCTGCACACTTTTGTTGTGCAGATCCAGGTACATCAGAGCAGGCTCGAGCTAGGTGATTTTTCCGCCGCATTTGGGAGACCTCGAGGTATGATCCGCTACGTCCGCGGATCCGGAGGCTTTCCTTCTATTCTAATAGTATTAGCTGACATTCTGATATTCTCTTTTAGTCTATGTTACCCGTGGGATTCCGGGTCTTGGTGGTGTTATATACAGTGTGTTCTTGACGGGTATATGTGCCAAGTGGCTCGGATTACATTTCATTTATATTATTCCGCTATTATCTTATCTTTAATGTTCATAACTTGTATATTCCGCAACGTGTTAGGCTTACCTAGTCGTGGGGACTGGGTGCCATCACGACATGTTCACGATTGGTGAACTAGGGTCGTGACAGGTACTCAGTTCATTTCTCAGTTTTGGAGGGCATTTCAGTGGGAGTTTGGTACGCAAGTAGAGTTGAGCACATCATTTCATCCTCAGACAGACGGATAGTCTGAGGGCACTATTCAGATCTTAGAGGATATGTTGCGTGCTTGTGTGATTGATTTTGGAGGTTCACGGGATGCGTATTTGTCGCTTGCAGAGTTTGCCTACAATAACAGTTATCAGTCGAGTATTCAGATGGCCCCGTATGAGGCGTTGTATGGTAGACGATGTAGATCTCCCGTAGGATGGTTTAAGCTTGGTGAGCCTAGATTGATAGGGACTGAGTTAGTTCAGGATGCTTTGGATAGAGTAAAGTTGATCCACGAGACGTTTCACATAGCACAGTCACGCCAGAAGAGTTATGCAGATCGTAGAGTTCGAGAGTTGACTTTCATGGTCGGTGATAGAGTATTGTGAAGGTTTCACCCATGAAGGATGTTATGCGGTTTGGGAAGAAGGGAAAACTGAGTCCCAGGTTCATTTGTCCATTTGAGATACTTAGGAGGATTGGGGAGGTGGCATATGAGTTGGATTTGCCACCCAGCTTGTCCAGTGTTCATCCAGTATTCCATGTGTCTATGCTCCGGAAGTATGTCGGGGATCCATCTCATGTTGGACTTCAGTACGATTCATCTTGATGGTGATCTATCTTATGATGTAGAGTCGGTGTCTATTCTGGGTAGGTAGGTTTGAAAGTTGAGGTCCAAGGACATTGCTTCAGTTAAGGTGCAGTGGAGAGGCCGGCTTGTGGAGGAGGCTATTTGGGAGATCTAGAAGGAGATGCGGAGCAGATATCCTCACTTATTTGAGGTTCCAGGTATGTTTCTTGACCCGCTTGAGGATGAGAGTTTGCTTAAGTTGGGGAGAATGTGATGACCCGGCCCATCATCACGTGAGTTACAATCCCGTTTCCCCATTATATGCTTGTTCATGTTTCAATATGTGTGTTTGGTGAGTTTGAGTAAATTCAGATCGAGTTTGGTTGGAAATGAGACAAATAGTCAATCGGACCAGGGGTGGTCATCAGACTGGATGTTGACTTGTGATTTAGCGAGCTCGAAATCAAATTTTGATGATTTGGTTAGCTTCAGGAGGTCATTCGTGGTTTAGCAGAGTGATCAGAATTGAATTCGGAGGTCCGGTGTAGAAATAGGCTTGAATTGGCTAAGTTTGAATTTTGGCGGAATCCGATCGATAGGTGAGATTTTGATCTGGGAGTCTGGATGGAATTCTGACAGTTACAGTAGCTTCGTTAGGTGATTTTGGTTATGTTGGCAAAATTTCAGGTCATTCGGACATCGTTTGGTCGGGTTTTTGATAGAATGTAGGTTTCAGAAGTTTTGGTTGAATCTTAGGCTTGAACCGGCCGTAATTGGATGATTCGTGTATTTGAAGGTATGTTTTTACAATTGGAAAAAGTTCGTGTGATTATTTAGAGTGGATTTATAATTTTGGTTGACGTCCCAAGGGCCTCGAGATGTTTTCGGAGGGTCTAACGGAAGAATTTGGTATTTTGGAACTGCTGTCATGAGTTGCAGCATGTGTTCCGCTTTTGTGGATGGGGAACCGCAGAAGCGGCTCCGCAGAGGCGACTTTAGTCTCACAAATGCGAGTTTTTACCTGGCCGGGCAATTTCGCAAAAGCTTCTAGGAACTCGCAGGGGCGAGCTCGCAGAAGCGAGCCCTTGGCTGCAGAAGTGCAAGTAAGGCAACTGGGGACCTTTGCAGAAGCGGGGGAATTTTCACTTAAGCGGTCCCGCAGGTGCGAGACCTGGGCTGCAGAAGCGATGTGAGCAGTTAAGTGTATGGTCGCAGAAGCGACAAAAATGTCGCAGAAGTAGACTCGCAGGTGCGTTTCCAGGACCGCAAAAGCGGAAACAGTGTGAGTGATAAAGGAAATGAGGGACTCGAATTTTAGAAGTTATAACACAATTGGGGCTTTGTTCTAAGAGACGATTTAGGCGATTTTGAGCATAAAGTCGAGGGGATTCACCAGGTAAGAATTTATGCACTAAATTTATGTTATTACATTGTTAAATTATGAAGTTAACACCTGAAAATGGAGGATTGGAGGTGTATTAATGGAGGTTTTTGCTCTAAGCCTGGGTTATTGAAAATCATCGATTTGAATGGGCAAACGGAGTCCTATTTTGATAAACATTATATGTTTGGACTCGTGGAGAGATAAGGAATCTGATAATGTGACTTTTGTATTTTTTTGAGAAGAGGGCCCGAGTGTCGTATTTTGGCAACTTCGTGGGTTTTGGTGTAATTCGAGTTATTTCGATTGGGTTATGTTCATTTTTCCTATTTTGATGTATTCTTATTGATTTTGATCAGATTTGGCATCCGAGGAGGTTGATTTGCGAGGCAAGCGCAAGGCGAGCTAGGACTTTTGCCGATTCGAGGTGAGTGGTGGTAATAAATAATGTACTGAGGGTTTGAAACCCCGTATTTGCACTATATAGTGCTATGCTGAGATGGAACACGCGTCATGTGACGAGCGTGGTGGTATTGTGACTGGGGATATGGACTTGGTCCTTCCCGACTGATAGTTTATGGTGTATAATGATTGAGATTGGGCTTATATCGGTATATTTGGGCTAGTAGCCATGTTTGGGGCTTTGTGCCGATATGTAGAGTATTAGGGAAAGCCTGTAGAGCTAAGTGACCCCATATCATGTTGAACACATACACTCAGCCATATTCATAGATGTATAGCATACCCGATCTCTGTCCTTCCTTTCATTTATGTCTATTACTATTCTATCTAGACTTGGATTGTATAGGATGCTTTTTTTCCTTCTGTAGAGGCTCAGACTAGTGACACCAGATTCGTTGGGCAGTATTTCGTGTACTTTGTTTCCGAACTTGTTGTTTGTGTTATGAAAAC
Source organism: Nicotiana noctiflora (assembly GCA_032618575.1). Taxonomy (NCBI): domain Eukaryota; kingdom Viridiplantae; phylum Streptophyta; class Magnoliopsida; order Solanales; family Solanaceae; genus Nicotiana; species Nicotiana noctiflora. The sequence goes on along the minus strand of JASVEL010014247.1, from coordinate 195,229 downwards.
AAGCTATTAACTTTAATTGATCAGTATCAATTAATAATTGGCTAGAAATATGGAAAACATGGTCGGGCTTGCCTAGCAATGTGTTGGGCGCTGTGATGACCCGACCCATCATCTCAGGTATTATCGCCCCATTTTCCCCGTATTATGTTGCTATATGTTTCAATATCAGTATTTGAGTTGATCGGGTATAATTGGATTGATTTTAGTTGGAAATGAGACACTTAGTCTCTTTTAAGAAGGCTTAAATTGAAAAAGTCAATAGGAGGTTGACTTGTGAGTTAGAAGGCTTGTAATTGAATTCCGATGATTCGGTTAGCTCTGGGTGATGATTTAAGGCTTAGGAGCGCAATCGGAAGTAATTTTGGAGGTCCGGTGAAGAAGTTAGCCTATTTTGGCGAAGTTAGTATTTTGGCGACTTTCGGTTGATAGGTGAGATTTTGATCCGAGGGTCGGAATGGAATTTCGAGAGTTGTTGTAGCTTCGTTAGGTGATTTATGATATGCGTACAAAATTTCAGTTCATTCGGACATGGTTTGGTTGGATTTTTTATTAAATGCGTGTTTTGGGAGTTTTAGAAGAACTTAGGCTTTAATTCGATGTAATTTGATGGTCTTGACGTTGTTTTATGCATGTCTATGATTGGAACAAGTTGGTATGATGTTTTAGGAGGTGTTGGTACTTTTGGTTGAGGTCCCGAGGACCTCGGGGTGATTTCGGATGGTTAACGGGAACTTTTAAAGTTGGAAAACTTCATAATAGGCGAAGATGTAAATGAGTGTTCACAAGACCTCACTTTAAACGATCATAGCTCCCGTTATATAAAGAATTGTGTGACCCAAAACCTATCAAATTAAATCCCTTTGAGTCTAGTTTCCATCGCAATAAACCGTCCATCATTTGGAGGTGTATACAGAAAGGTATGACCATTTTAGTGGGCATGTGTCAGTAGCGCGGCCTTAGCGCGGGAGCGCTAATTGGGTTATATTCTGCCTCACTAGCGCGGCCATTAGCGTGGGCGCGCTAGTAGCAGGCCCCTAAATTTACCTAAGGACGGGAAATGACGGAACTTGAGTCATTTATCAAGCCTAGGGCTTCCTCAACACCCCCAATTCGACCAAGGCACTCAATTGCACTCCTAAGGTAAGCTTTTAAGTGTATTTTCATGGTGATTTCTCTTCTCAATCACTAGTTACAACATGATTTTGGTTGGATTTCATAGGATTTCTTCAAAATCTCAAGAACACGCCAAAGATGTCTTTCAATATTGTTCTACAAGAGGTAATCCTACACCTTAGACTTACACATATGGTGTTATTATGGCAATATGAGTATGAATCAAGTATTACAACATATGGTATGGTTGTTGGAAGCCATAAATCCCCAATTTAAATACATGAACATGGTAGGGATTTTAATGTGTATATTTGTTGGAATTTTGTTGGTTTCGGTATGAATGGTTGATCACACACGTGATGTTAGGAGTATAAGTTGCTAAAGAATGATAGTGAGATGACTTGTTGGTTAATGGTGATAGTTCGAGGAACCAATGGTATAGTTAAGAGGTGTAAATACTTATGCCTACAAGATGTTTGATAATAGGCCTAGATGGCACAAGTTATGGGATTTATGACTAATATTGGCCCTATTGAATGTTGTATTGTAGATTGATGTTACATAACTGTATTGGATCATTGTAGTATCATTAAGGAGCGAATTTCCGATATGTATGGCTAATACCCCATCTTTTAGAAATCGAGCTTCATCGATGTTTGTATGAATTTGGATAGATTGGAAGCGTGAGGAGGCCGATTGAGGAGAAAAGGCATCACGGACAAGAATTCTCGCCGGTTCGAGGCAGGTAATACTTGTAAATGATGTCCTGAGGGTTAGTAAACCCCGGACTTGCACATCCTAGTGCTGTATTAAGGTGACTTGCATGCCGGATAACAGGCGTGGGGTAGAGCACCATTGGGGATTGTGACCTGGTCCATCCCGCTTAATAAATAATAACACCTAATTGCTTGAAATTGAATTGACAACCTAATAAAAGATATTAATTATTATGAATTGGACTCATTATCACGCTTGGGCTTCATGCCGATTATCTGAATCCTTCAGGGATTGGTATTATTGTCTTGATAACAATGTGGATTTTTTTTTTCTCCACCTAAGGTTTTAAATGGTATTTTGCTATTCAGCATATTTATAAGGTTATGAAAAACTTGAACAAGGTCTTAATGACATTTTTAGCTGTGAGCTAATATGATATTGTTGCCCGAGGGGCTTTCTTGATTATTTGGTAGACTGATTGGGGTCGAGGGCCATATGCTAGGGCATGCCGATTTATGTGAGCATATGCATAAACATGCATGGATTGGACTGAACGCCGCAGTGATATATGGATCGGGCTGTGCACCGCAGCAGGTGTGATAGTGATATTGCGCTTGGGCTGTAGGAGCCCCTCCGGAGTCTGAACCCCCATTGTGAGCGGGTGTGCCTTTGCATGGATCGGGCTGTACACCACAGCGTCATATGCATTGCATTGCATACATACATTGGTTTCTTTGTACTATGTGGCATAACATATAGCACTCATACATTGGTTGCATACATGCTTTATTTGCCTTATTGACCAGATCCCCTACTGGTAATTGTTGAGGAGTGCTGAGCCAAAGGGGCTGATTTGAGTGTAGACTTGCACTGCTTGAGATTGTACCCAGGTACTGGTATTTTATCATGAAGGAAAGAAAGCTAAAAGTGAGATTTCTAAATAATCTACTCACATATGCTAAAAGGACATAAGATGATAGTGTTTTGAAGTTTAAAGATAGTTCTGTATTGTTTAGCATGAGATAGTGCTTTGTGTCATTTTCTTTTCCTCAACATTATTTACATTTATTTCCGCTGAGTTGGAAGTACTCATACCCGACTCCCTGCACATTGTGTGCAGATCCAGGTACATTGCAGCAGATCTGAGTCTACAGCTACTTGGAGATTGCTTTGGACAGTCGAGGTAGCTGCCAGCGTCCGCAGGACATGACACTCCAGTTTATATTTTTTTTGTTCTGTCTATCCCACACTTGTGCACAGTTGTATACATTATCACAGTTTATAAATTCTTGTAGAGGCTCGTGACTTGTGACTCCTGTTCCATTTGGAGGTTGTACTGGTTTGTGATGTCTAATCCTGGTGTTTGGTATTTCTTTATTATTATTCTATCATTGATTATGCTTAAAGGGGTTAAATGTGAGCTGGTAGCTCCGTGTTACTATTGATTGGTCGGGCTGGTCTAGCCGTTTGCTAGGCGCCATTATGACCGGGTTTGGGGTCGTGACATGTTGGTATCAGAGCCTAGGTTACTAGGCCTCATGAGTCGTGAGCCGGTTGGTAGAGTCTCGTGGATCAGTACGGGGACGCATGTGCTTATCCTCGAGAGGCTGCAGAGCCTTGAGGAAAAACTTCACTTTCTTGGAATTCTTATCGTGCGTACTTGATTCAGCTTAAAAATATAATTTTTGAAATTCCTTCCACATGTCTGTGTGCGCACTCGAGCGCTCAGTAATGTAATTGCCTTGATGGCTTGTGACTCCCCGATTGAGGGGCGAGATATGATCTCTGTGAGTTTATGTTGGTCCATTCGGGAGGACTTGACGCCAGATCTCTGTCTATGGCTTGAGCACCAAGGTGTTGATTCTGCATGCTGGTAGTATGAAGATTATATGACCAGTATTGTCCCAAATTGTGGAAATGGCAGCTTGATAATGGATGAGCTGTTAGGTGTTAGACTCTTATTACGATTCGTTGTGTAGCCCTAGCTATGGGCGTGGTGAATATGTTCATGTCTCTTAGTGGAAAAGTAAGTGCAATACGTGTATCGATATGAGTTCAGACTCAGGAAGATTGAATGACTGGGTTATGTATATGATGGTGGAAGGTATGTTGAAATATCGAATTAAGGTGAAGTAGGTGGGCTATCTCCTGCGGGGGTGTCCGTAAGTGGTATGAACCTTATGTGTAATTGAAAGGTATTTCCTATGTGTTATGATTCAAATAGGTGTGACGCAGGTCCATGTATGAATTTTGATAATATAATACAGGTTGTATTGAGACTTAATGTTGTTGATATACATTGGGATGTTTTGTCAAGTTGTAGTCGTGTTGTTAGGATGGTTTTGGTGATTCTCTGACAGGTGGATAGGCCTAATTACAAAGGAAACTCTGCCAAAATTTTCAAAAAATTTGGGGACTTAGTAAGAAATTTTGTTCCCTAAAGAGTGGTGATAATAGTTGAATTTGACTATAATTGTACCCTAAATAATCACACTTTGTTATGGAATTAATGTTGTTTATGAGGACAAAATGCTTTGATTAGTGTTCGATTGTGTTTTACAGGTACATGTGATACATTGGATGCCATAAAGAGCTATTTTGGAGTCCTAGGTTGATGAAAAGGCCAAAAGAAGAGATAAAGTGAAGAGGTCTGGAAGAAGCAGTGAAGAATCAGAAGTATTGTTCATCCGCGGTTCACTCGCGGCCGCGGATGAACCGCGAAAAAAGAAGGCCTCTGAAGTTTGACTGTTCGCGGTCCGCTCGCAGCCGTGAACGAACCGCGGAAGGCTCCGCGGCAGCAATCCCAATTGGACTCAAACTTAGTTTTTAAGCCCTAAAACCTCTATATAAACTCCTAGTTTGCCCCATAGAGGCATGTAATCTATTATTCAATATTTTTGCAAGGTTTTTAGTAGGAGAGATTCCTCTCAAACTCTTTCTTTTATTTTATATCAAGCAATTCTTTATGATTTCAATTATTATTCTTGTTTCTTCAAGCATGAGTAGCTAAATTCTTTTCTAAGGTTTTGATGGAACCTATTGAGTGATGAACTTATCGTTTATGTGATTACAAATTGTGACTTAGATTTCTATTTGTTCAACTTCATTCTTATTGTAGTTAATTGGTAGGATCCCCAATTAGTTGTGCCTATTTAGTGTGCATAACTTGGAAAAGAGTGCATATTTAGGTTTATTGTTGAACAACACCACACCTAGGTTATTAGAGGAATCTATAACTTTAGGTGTAAAGACGGGGATAGTAATAACGAAGTCTTGGGTGCAATCTTAAGTGAACTATTCATATTAAAGCTAGCTAGGGTAGCTCGGGAGAGTGCACTAGTAAATTATTGTAATTGCTCGGGAGAGGGTTACAATACACATAGCTGATGTGCCGGAGAGATTCGGCACATTTACATACTAATTGCTCTTATATTAGCTTGTTTCACTACAAAATGTAGTCTATACTTACGTAATTTTGTGGTTTTACAGATAAAGAGGAAGAAAAGACCAAGTACTCAAAAATAGACGCAAAAAGATAAGAAAGAGGGCAAGTTGGGCACAAGAGCAAATCTGCGGTCCAATCTGCGGTCGCAGATTGGATGTGCGGACCGCAAATTAAGCAACCAAATCGCATAACTAAACAGTAAATGGAGCTGAAATGCACGACAAGAATGCGACGCACTTTGCGATCGCACATTCAACATGCGGTCCGCATTCTGCCGCATAATGAACATAGAGGAAACCTAAGAGGCAAATCTGTGGTGCTATCTGCGGTCGCAGATTCAACATGCGGACCGCAGAATGGTAAAGCGACCAACATATCAAAAGCTAGGGTTCCTATCTGCGACGCCGCCTCTCAAGATTATGGACCGCAGACCTGTTATGCGACAGATCTGCGGTCGCATACGTGACCTGGAAGGGCAAACTTGTCCGCTTTTTGTTAGATCTTGGTCCCTCTATAAATAGCTTTTTAGAGATTTGTGTTAGGGGATCTGACACAAACTTTAGACTACACTCCAAGACTTTATTACTGATCTTTTTGGAAGCTTTTGGTTGAAGAATCTTTCACTTTGTAAGCATTTATGACATTTATTACATCTTGTGTTTTATATTTTAGCATGTGTGGCTAAGCTTAAATACTAAGGTTGTGAACCCTAAATGGGTGTTATGTAAATGGGTGTTTAACATTGAATATATGCATAATGGTTGGTTGATATTTCTTCACTTCTCGTTCTTCATTTATTATTGGTGGTTGCAAACACTAATTATTGCCATTAAAGTCTTACCTTGCTCGGGAAAGTGGGTTAGATCTTGGAAGAAGTAAAGAACAAAGACTCGAGGCCTTACACTTCGTTTAATAGAATTGCTTAGGGATAAGTGGGTTTTATTTGGCATTTATTGATTATTACACCTTGTGACTCTTAAGACTTTTGGGAAAAAGAAATAGAGGAAATACTACTCAAGTATTGGGAAATATTGGGTAGTTGCTTAGAAATCAATTGCATATCAATAATCAACCATTAGTAATATATCATAGTAACACCTATGGCATTACACTACATTTATGGGAACACAACCTTGGTCTAATCAATTCTCTAAATTATTACATTAAGCATTTTCACTAGTTAAATATTCTAAATCAACCTTCACTCATACTATCACTCTTACACCAATTTCTATGTTCCTTCTAACGGAATAGATTCAAGATTCTAGTTGGGAAATACACTAATTCAAGTAATCAATTCACGCCTATTCCCTATGGGATTCGACCCCAACCTAGTTGGGTTATTATATTTGACACCGACCGCCTTACACTAATTGTAAAAGTGTAATTTGAGCATATCAAATTTTGGCGCCGTTGCCGGGGAATACGGTCTTGAAATTACTTATTAGTGTGTACTCTACTTGATATCTAATTATATTCCATTACACTTTGCTTGTTTTGCTTGGTGTGATAGGTTACAATGTCTGATTATGAGGACGAAGGGAAAGAGAATCCTTTTGCGGATATCGATGAATATATCGATGACACAAATGCAATTGTACCCCCTGCTATTGGTGCCTCAACATTTAAGGTGGATCACGGTCTAATCCTCATGCTCAAAGCGGAAGGGTTTTTCAAGAATTCCACCGATGACGACCCCACTCAACACTTGAGAAATTTTCTGGGAGTGTGTGCTATGCATAAACAAACCAATGTCTCAGAAGATACCTTAAGGTTGAGAGTTTTCAAGTATTCCTTAGGCGGTGAGGCTAGAAAGTAGCTTCAAAACTTGCCACCAAACTCAATCTGATCATGGCCTGAACTTGTCCGAACATTCCTAGCAAAGTGGTTCTCACAAAGCAAGAAATTGGAGCTTAGAGGTAAAATCTTTTTCTTTAAGCAACAACAAGGGGAGCACTTACACGAGGCGTGGGATCACTTTTAACTATATTTGGTAAGGTCACCAAATCATGGATTCCTTGACTCAATTTTGCTTGAGAAATTTTACATGGGTCTTGATCCCATGAACCAAGCCATTGCAAAGAATGCGGCGGATGGATCTTTAATGGATAAGTCCTTTGCAAGAGTAACTCAAATCCTCGACAAGATGGCTAAGCATAATCAAGCATGGCATTCTGAGGATGCATCCAGTGGAATATCTTATGGGTCTCCTTCTTTGACAAATTTAATCAAGGAAAACCAAGAGAGAGACCAAATCATTGCTGGGTTAGCCACTAATGTCAACGTGTTGACCAAGATGTTTACAGAAAATCAAACAAAGAAAATCAACATTGTCGAAGACATGCCATCCAATTCTAATGAAGAGTTTGAAGAGGCAAATTATATCAACAACCCCCAAAGAGGAGGGTATCAAAGGCAATACTATCAAGGTCAAGGAGCACAAAACCAATAGAGGCCAAACCCGCAAGGGCAAGGAAACCAACAGTGGAGGTATGACCAAGGTAGTTCACAACAAAGAAATTGGGGCAACAACAACAACAATTTTTCTAACCGGAGTGAAAATCCTTATGTTCCTCCAAAAGGACAACATTCGAACCAAAGGTCTTCAAGTGATTCAAAATTGGAAGCTATGCTAGAGAGAGTGCTACAAAATCAAGAAAAGTCTGATGCTTCATTGAGGAACATGACCGAAGTGGTTGGCTCTCATACCGCTTCCATCCAAAAGTTGGAAATGCAAATGAGATATCTCTCTAAGGAACAAAACCCCAAGCAAAAAGGAACACTACCTAGTGACACTATTGCAAACCCAAGAGGTAGTGGAAGTGGTCCAACCTCTCATGTCATGGCAATCACCACTTGGAGTGGAAAAGTGCTACGTGGAGAATATGAACACATAGTTGAAGAGGTGGAGACCAACCAAACGGTTGAGGGTGAAGAACAAGAGGTAATTGAAAATCAAAAAGTTGTTGTGGTTGACAAACCCAAGGTCGATGAAATTGAGAGAAATCCTAAAAAGGCTAGAGCACAACAAGAAGATCGAGAAGAGGAAAAGGAAAAAGGGAATGAGCCATCACAACCTCTTCCACCTATTCCTAGACCCCCCTCATTTCCCTCAAAGGATAGCAAGGAAGATGGATGATAGCAAGCTTGAAAAGTTCTATGATATTCTCAAACAATTGACACTGAATATACCTTTCATAGAAGCTTTTCAAGAAATGCCAGGGTTTGCCAAGTACTTGAAAGATATAATCACTAAAAAGAAGACCTCAAAGCATGAGGTGGTAAGCATGACTCACAGGGTAAGCTCTATCATTGCTACAACCCCGGTTCAAAAGAAGGAGGATCCGGGAGCCTTTACTATACCTTGTACTATTGGGGCACGTGAATTTGCAAGAGCCTTATATGACAACGGAGCTAGCATCAACTTAATGCCACTAGCCATCTATAAGCAAGCGGGATTGGGTATGCCTAGACCAACAAGTATGAGATTGCAAATGGCCGATCGTTCCATCAAGCGACCGGTGGGTATTGTGGATGATGTACTGGTAAAAGTGGGGAAGTTTCATTTACCCGTAGAGTTTGTGATTCTTGATTGTGCCGTGGATAAAGAGATTCCTATCATTTTGGGAAGACCATTCTTGGCTACGGGCCGGGCACTCATGGATTCTGAAAGAAATGAGATAAAGTTTCGAGTGAATAATGAAGAAGTCACTTTTCAAGCTAGCAAGGGCATGAAACTACCCCACGAATATGAGAGCATCTCAATGATAGAAGCGGTAGATGAGATGGAGGATGCCGTTGAAATGAAAATGGAAGAACAATGCCTTTGTGAGGCATTAGCAGCAATCCTAGTGAATTTTGATAGGGAAAACATGGATGAATACATAGAATCGGTGAATGCATTGGAGGGTCTTGGATCATATACGTACAAGCCGACAAAGCTCTCTCTTGACTTAGAGAATAGAGCTACACCCCCCGCCAAGCCATCAATCATTGAGCCACCTCAACTAGAGCTCAAACCACTCCCTTCGCATTTGAGGTATAAATTTCTTGGCTTTAATGATACTTTACCCGTAATTGTGTCTTCTTTGTTGAATGATGTGCAGGTAGATCAATTATTGGAAGTCCTAAGGGAGCACAGGCAAGCAATTGGGTGGACAATCGCCGACATTCGTGGCATTCCCGCAGGAATTTGTGAACACAAAATCCAATTGGAAAATGACACCAAGCCAAGTGTGGAACATCAAAGGCGACTGAATCCATCAATGCAGGAAGTGGTGAAAAAGGAAATTATCAAGTGGTTAGATGCCGGAGTTGTCTACCCAATCGCCGATAGTTCTTGGGTGAGCCCAGTGCAATGTGTGCCAAAGAAGGGGGGCATAACTGTGATTGAAAATGAAAAAAATGAGCTCATCCCTACTAGAACGATGACCGGGTGGAGAGTGTGCATGGATTATCGGAAACTCAACAATGCAACTTGCAAGGATCATTTCCCTATGCCTTTTATTGATCGAATGCTTGATCGGCTAGCTGGAAGAGCCTTTTATTGCTTCCTTGACGGATACTCTGGCTACAACCAAATCAACATTGCGTTGGAAGATCAAGAGAAAACAACTTTCACTTGTCCTTATGGGACATTTGCTTTTAGCCGGATGCCATTTGGGTTGTGCAATGCTCCGGCGACCTTTCAAAGATGAATGATGTCGATATTATCCGATATGGTGGAAGATTTTCTTGAAGTTTTTATGGGTGACTTCTCGGTGGTTGGTGATTCCTTTGAGCATTGTCTTGCAAATCTTAGACAAGTGCTCAAGAGATGCAAAGAAACGAATCTTGTACTAAATTGGGAAAAATGCCACTTCATGGTGGATGAAGGCATTGTGTTAGGGCATAAGATTTCTAAACATGGCATTGAAGTTGATCGGGCCAAGATCGAAATCATTTCTAAACTTCCTCCACCAAATTCAGTGAAAGGTGTTCGAAGCTTTCTGGGCCACGCCGGATTCTATCGGAGATTCATCAATGATTTTTCCAAAATTGCACACCCAATGTGCAAGCTTCTTGAAAAGGATGCGAAATTCATGTTTGATAACAAGTGCCTCAAAGTGTTTGAGGAATTAAAGCTGAGGCTTACCACGACACCCATTATTGTCACTCCCGATTGGACTCTTCCTTTTGAACTCATGTGTGACGTCAGTGGTATAGCTATTGGAGCAATGCTAGGTCAACGCCACAACAAGATACTTCATCCGGTCTACTATGCAAGTAAAACTCTCAATGGGGCACAAATGAATTACACTCTCACTGAGCAAGAGCTTCTTGCCATTGTGTATGCTTTTGAAATATTCCGGGCCTACTTGTTAGGGTCCAAGGTGGTAGTCTACACGGACCATGTGGCTCTTCGATATCTCATGGCAAAGAAAGATGCAAAGCCTAGACTAATTCGGTGGGTTCTCTTGTTGCAGGAATTTGACTTTGAAGTAAAAGATCGAAAAGGTACTCAAAATCAAGTTGCGGACCACTTGTCAAGGCTTGAGGAAGCAAGGGGAGACCTAAAGAAGAGCATGACATAAATGATGCTTTCCCCGATGAGCATATATTGGCACATTCCAACACCTTTGCCCCTTGGTATGCCGACATTACAAATTACTTGGTAAGCGAGGTCATTCCGGAAGGGCTAGAACCTCATCAAAAGAAAAACTTCTTGAGGGATTGTCGGTAATACTACTGGGAAGAGCCGTATTTGTTTCGAGTGTGTGCTGACAACATCATTCGGAGATGCGTACCAGAGGAAGAAATCATGCCAATCCTAAAAGCATGTCATGAATCACCAGTTGGAGGCCATCATGTAGGGAATAGATCTGCTGCAAAGATTCTTGAATGTGGCTACTATTGGCCTTCCATCTATCATGATGCAAACCAATTTGGAAAAGCTTGTGAGCAATGCCAACGGCAAGGTTCAATCTGCAAAAGGCATGAAATGCCTATGCAATATGTGTTGGAGATAGAAATATTTGATGTATGGGGAATTGATTTCATGGGCCCCTTTGTGAGTTCCTATGGGATGAAATATATTTTGGTGGCTGTGGACTACGTCTCAAAATGGGTTGAAGCCGTTGCCTTACCAAACAATGAGGCGAGGAGTGTAACCGCCTTTTTGAAGAAGAATATATTCACTCGGTTTGGCACTCATAGAGCCATTCTTAGTGATGGGGGATCACACTTCTGCAACAAAGCATTCACAGGGTTACTTGAGAAATATGGGGTGAAACACAACGTGGCTACACCATACCATCCGCAGTCGAGTGGTCAAGCTGAGGTCTCAAATCGAGAGATAAAGAGTATCCTATTCAAGACTGTGAACGCCAACAGAACTGACTGGTCCAGAAGATTAGATGATGCATTGTGGGCCTACCGCATGGCCTTCAAGACTCCTATTGGTACTTCCCCCTACAGACTCATTTTGGGAAGGCATGCCATTTACCGGTGGAGTTGGAGCACAAGGCCATGTGGGCACTCAAGAAGCTGAATTTAGAATGGGCGGAAGCTGCAAACTTGAGATTGACGCAACTGAATGAACTAGAGGAATTTCGATTCCATGCATATGAGAGCGCAGCGTTCTACAAGGAGCGGATGAAATTTGTTCATGACAAAAAGATCTTGAAAAGAGAGTTCAAGACGGGCGACCTCGTCCTACTCTTCAACTCAAGATTAAAATTGTTCCCGGGCAAGTTGAAATCCAAATGGTCCGGCCCCTTTAAAGTGGTTGGTGTATCCCCATACGGAGCTGTAGAGTTAGAATCTATTGATGGGTCTCGGACATTCAAAGTAAATGGCCAACGCATCAATCACTACTTGGGTGTTGATGGTGAGAAGAAGGTGATAGAGCAGCTGGCTCTACAAGATGGACCTTGCTCGTCAAAAAGGATGAAATTGGAGAAATCAGTCCCGTCGTGCCGCGACGTTAAATCAAGCGCTGCATGGGAGGCAACCCATGGGTGGTAACACCGTCTTTAAATTTTGAATTTTCTTTGTTTATTTATTTCCTTAACATTTGCGAAGTGTAGGGAACCTAAACAGTGGTGATATTTGGCGGATGCACCAATGGACAGAAATTCAGAAGACGAAGGGTAAAAATGCGGTAGGAATGCGACCGCAAAATGGATTTGCGGACCGCAAACCTACCGCAAACCTAACCAGTGAACCTTCTAATTTGGCAGCTGAAATGCGTCCATTCTGTGGTTCACATATTCGTTATGCGACCGCATAATGGATCGCAAAAATGAGTGAGAAAGCTTTGTGTAGCAGCAACATTCGACCATTATGCGTACCGCAAATCATCTCTGCGATCGCATAATGGTTCGCAGAATTGACATCTCCCAGGTACGTTCCTATAAGCCCTACACGACAGAACAAAAATAAAAAAAAAAATATAAAAAGAAGAAAAAGACAAAGAAAACAAAGGCAGAAAGAACAAAAAGAAAAGAAAAACAAAGCACAAAACAAACAAACGAACAAGTTTGAATCGGATCATCAATAGGCATCTTCCGGTAAATCAAGAGCATTCTCAACATCGGGTATGTCTGTTGTCTCCTCCTTTTCTATTGTTTAAATTTTTGAGAAATGGTTTTGGGCGTAATAGCATGGCTAGGGTAGTGTTGAATTGGACTTTGGGGAAGGAATTGGTTGAAGATTTGGGCGTAATAGCATGGCTAGGGTAGAGTTGCCTGAGATATAGGTTGAACAAGTGAACTGATTGCGTTTAGTTGCTCAGTTTTGTGGTCCGCATGTTTACATTGCGAACCGCATTGTTGTCGTAGACCTAGCCCTAGGTCAGTCGAAAACGACAACTTATGCGGTCACTATGCGATCGCATTATCACTTTGCGGTCCGCAAAGTGATCGCATACCTGTCACCTTTGTAGCCTCCTCAAGCAGCGAAATATGCGATTGAGTATGTGGCCGCATAATTGATTTGCGGTCCGCAAACTCAACGCAAAGTAAAACAGTGAATTGGGATATTTGCAGTTTGCAATGAGCCATTCTACGATGACTATGCGGTCCGCATAACCGTTGTGTGACCGCATATATCATCGCAGAATGGAATGGCACTTCATCTGAAAAATTTTTGCGACCACTTTGCGGTCCGCATTCCTGTTTTGCGATCGCAAAGTGCGTCGCATTCTTGCTCTTAGTTAAATTTTTCCCATTCTCTACCATCCTGGCGATACTAACAATACTCCCTTTTGCAGATATGGCTCATAAACGACTTGCAAACTGTCACGCCCCAAATCGAGGAACATGACCGGCGCCTGACCGGGTTGCCCCAGTCAAGCGGACCTGGGTGCCTTTCATTCCCACGCGTTACCCCTGTGATGACCGTTTCTCATTAACCAAATATATTACTAATCATAATTGATTTCACATTAAACAAATAAAACGATACGAGTGATTCATTAACAAGATTTCAATTTTTACAACGCCCGACATAACACAATATATGTACATAAGACTGGAGTCCCATAGTTTACATGTCTACAGAGCCTCTAGGATACAAAAGGGAAATACAATACTTGCCGGTAACAAGGCTCCGGCTATACCTTACAAAACCGAAATGAAATCTAAACCGAGTGGCATGAACCACACAAGGCCCCGAGGAAGAAAGGGGCTCACCAAAAACGGGCAGTGGAGGATGAAAGATACTACTGCCGATGAGCTGAAGTGCCTGCTACTGATCCACCTACAATCATGACACGAATGTAGCGCCCCCGGCAAAAGGGACGTCAGTACACTTGAATTGTACCGGTATGTATGGACAAACTTTGTCCCAAGTAAACTCAAGCCATTAAATTACATCAACAATTAATTAAGCCAGCCAACCATGTTTCCACATTTTCCTCATTTCAAATAATTCTCACACAAAGCACTTTCTACGATCAACCAATCAATCACGTAAAGCACAAGTAGTCAAACAAAGGGGCAATCAGTGCCCCACAGGTTGCAAACTCTCCTGCTGTCTCCTTTCACAATTTCACATTATTGATTTATGTATCAATTTTCAATAGCGATTTCGATCGCTTTCCATCCTTATTGCCCCCGACCACCCTTATTACCTCGGCCACCCTTATCACCCCAACCCACACCTTATTTCACCACGTTGCGGCGCGCAACACGACCCCGCCTTACAGTTGAAAACACAACAATTTCAAACAAGCAGATAAGGTACTACACACCATTTCAACAAGTTCAAATAAGCAACTTACACATTGGTTCATGTTCTCAATTTCTTCTCAATTCAATATCACAACCATGTTACAATATTTCCACAATTTAAGTGTTTCATCTCTTTCCACAATAAACCAATTCTCAAGTGTTTCGTTTGTTTTCCACAAGGTGCCATATAGGCCATCATAGTCATTATTCACAATTCTTTTGCCAAATTAAACTCTCATTTTACATCACTCATAACTCAACAACAAACTTTGAATATCCAACAACAACATCAAGAATTTCACACAATTTGTCAATTTAACACAAAACAAACAAACTTCACACATATAGGCGATTTCACAAGAATCAAAATTAGCCATACATACCTGGTGATGATTTTTCCTCCTACTTTATGCTTACCCAAGATATCCCACTCTTGCCAACCTTGTTCTTGAAGACTCTTACTTCTACTCACTTCTTTTTACTAGAAATCAAGTTCAATAATCATGCATGAGTGTAAAAATTCTATTTTCAAAAGCTATTATATGCAAACCTCTCTTTACCCAATTAAAACTGAAAATCAAAGAAAATAGTTAGGGTTTTTACCTTGAAAATATTGGGGAAGTTGAATCCTTGCCCTAGAATCCCTTGGAATTAAGTAGTTGGAACAATCTTTGAAGATGAAGAACTTCTCTCTCTAAAAACCCTCTCTTCTCTCTCTAATTTTGGTGAGATGATATGATAAAATGAAGAAGAAAGGTGTTATATTAAAGAAGAGATCGGGTCAAAATGTTACAAAAATCTGGGCCGGGGTCAATTATGCGGTCACTATGCGATCGCAGAATCCACATGCGGTCCGCAGAGTGACTACAAAATGGCCTCAAAGTTATGCAGGTTCTGTTAAGGAATGCGGTCACTATGCGGACCGCATGTTGATTCTGCGGTCGCAAAGTGCACCGCAGATTTGACATGCGATCGCATATCGACCGCACTTTTGACACGATTTTGGGCAACTCTCTGGAACGTTTTGCGGCAAGAATGCGGTCCGCATGTCAGGTTTGCGGTCGCATTCTTGACCGCATATTTGACATTTTTCGGAAAAATTAATTCTCTACATTTTTGAAACTTAAATCACTACCAAGGGTCCAAACCGCGGCGAGCAAGCTCGCCGCGAAGAATTCTACGCATTCCTAACACATTTATTCGGACCATGACACCACAACTACTAGGTTTTATGCACAAAAATTTTACGGGGCCTTACATCCTCCCCCCTTAAGATCATTCGTCCTCGAATGAGGATTTTGAAATAAATGAGTTGGTTTTGAAAGACATGATATGCAACCATCAAAATTTTGACTAACTCTTATATTTTAGAAAAATTTCGCCGGAGTTTCCTTTGTATTATGGGCATATCCACCTGTCAGAGGGCCCCCGAAACACATTACCAAACAACAATATACAACTACAACACTTTTCACAACTGGTATACACTTTCTATTAGTTGTTTATTAAACACGTAAATCTTTATAAGGCTTTCATTTGTCAAGAACGGTTCAAGTGACCCAAGGTAACAACACATTTAACTCATTACAAGATGAAGGGGACTTTACTAATACTAAGAGGGAAACAACTTAGACAAGATGACAGTTACTAAGAGTAGGAGGGTCACCTAATTTATTCTAGGCTTGATCAAACAAATGGGGGTACTTTTCTTTCATCTCTTTTTCTGCTTCCCACGTGGCCTCCTCAACTTGTTGACTTCGCCACAATACTTTAACAGAGGCAACTTCCTTATTTCTCAACTTACGGACTTGCCTATCAAGAATGGCGACTGGAACTTCTTCATATGACAAATCTTCATTAACCTCTATAGCTTCGACCGGCATGATGGTGGATGGATCTCCAATCACTTTCTTCAACATGGACACATGGAATACCGGATGCACTGATGACATCTCAGGAGGCAACTCTAGCCTATAAGCAACTTGACCAATCCTTTGAACGATCCGATATGGCCCGACATACCTAGGACTCAATTTCCTTTCTTTCCGAATCGCATGACTCCCTTCATAGGAGATACCCTCAAGAACACCCAATCATCGACTTGAAACTCCAAATCCCTTCGACGAACGTCCGCATAGGACTTTTGACGACTCTGTGCTGTTTTCATTCTCTCCTGAATAACCTTGACCTTTTCCATAGCTTCGTACACCATATCTGGCCCTAGCAATTCCGCTTCACCTACCTCAAACCACCCGATTGGCGATCTACATCTTCTCCCGTACAATGCCTCAAACGGGGCCATTTGAATGCTAGCATGATAGCTGTTATTGTAAGCAAATTCTATCAGTGGCAAGTGTTCATCCCAATTACCTTTAAAATCTAAGACACAAGCCCGCAACATATCTTCAAGCGTCTGAATGGTCCGCTCGGCCTGTCCATCGGTCTGTGGATGGAAAGCTGTGCTGAGATTCACCCGAGTTCCCAAACCTTGCTGAAACTTCTTCCAAAAGTTAGCGGTGAACTGAGCCCCGCGATCTGAGATGATAGAAAGTGGAGTGCCATGAAGCCTTACTATCTCTTTGATGTACAATCTTGCATATTGCTCCGCAGTATCGGTGGACTTGACAGGCAGGAAGTGAGCTGATTTGGTGAGTCGATCTACTATCACCCATACTGAATCGAACTTGCGCTGAGTGCGAGGTAACCCTACCACAAAATCCATATTGATCATCTCCCATTTCCACCTCGGTATTTCTATAAGCTGAGTTAATCCACCGGGTCGTTGATGCTCGGCCTTCACTTGTTGACAATTCGGACATTTAGCTACAAAGCCCCGCCACATCCCTTTTCATACCGTTCCACCAATAAACCTCTTTGAGATCGTGATACATTTTCGTTGAACCAGGGTGCACAGAATACCTGGAAGTATGAGCCTCTGCCATCACTCTTTCCCGAAGCTCGTCCACATCCGGAACACATAGCCTATCTTGACACCGCAATACACCATCTTCGCCGCTGAGTACAAATGCTGAGGTCTTGTTATTCATGACTGCTTCCTTTACCCGAACCAATGCTGGATCCATCAACTGTTTTTCCTTGATTTCCGCGACCAATGATGATTCTGCTCCATTATGCACCAAGATATCTCCCTCGTCTGACGCCGAGATACGAACCCCCAAGCTGGCTAATTGGTAGACCTCTCGAGCCAGGGGTCTCTGATCCATACCCAAATGAGCCAAACTACCCATGGATTTCCGACTAAGAGCGTCAGCTACCACATTTGCCTTCCCTGGATGGTACAATATGTCCACATCATAGTCCTTGAGTAGTTCTAACCACCGCCGCTGTCTCAGATTCAGCTCTTTCTGCTTGAACAAATACTGGAGGCTCTTGTGGTCCGAAAACACATCTACATGAACCCCATAAAGATAGTGTCGCCATATTTTCAAGGCAAACACAACAGCTGCAAGTTCCAAATCATGCGTCGGATAATTCTTCTCATGGTTCTTGAGTTGTCTGGAAGCATAAGCTATAACCTTTCCGTGCTGCATCAATACACATCCCAAACCGACTCCGGAGGCATCACAATAGACTACAAATCCCTCTGTGCCTTCTGGCAAGGCCAATACTGGTGCCGAGGTCAATCTTGACTTCAGTTCTTGGAAACTTTTCTCACATGCTTCGGACCACTGGAACTTAACTGCTTTCTGCGTCAATTTAGTCAATGGGGAGGCGAGGGTTGAGAATCCCTCTACAAACCTCCGATAGTACCCTCCCAGACCCAAAAAGCTGCGAATCTCTGTCGGGGTCGTGGGTCTAGGCCAATCTTTCACTGCCGCAATCTTCTGAGGATCCACCATAATTCCCTCACTGGAAATAACATGCCCTAGAAAAGCTACGGACTCCAACCAAAACTCACATTTTGAGAACTTGGCATACAATTGATGCTGAAGAAGGGTCTGCAATGCTGCTCTGAGGTGAACGGCATGATCTTCCCCGCTCCGAGAGTAGATGAGAATATCGTCAATGAATACAATCACAAAGGAATCTAGGAATGGCTTGAAAACCCGATTCATAAGGTCCATGAAAGCTGCTGGGGCATTGGTTAGCCCAAAAGACATGACCAAAAACTCGAAGTGACCATAACGAGTTCTGAAGGCGGTCTTAGGAATATCCTGCTCCCTGATTTTCAACTGGTGGTACCCGGACCGTAAATCAATCTTTGAGAAGAACTTCGCTCCCTGCAATTGGTCAAACAGATCATCCACTCGAGGCAAAGGATATTTATTCTTGATGGTGACTTTGTTCAGCTGCCGATAATCAATACACATTCGAAGTGACCCATCCTTCTTTATGACAAAGAGAACCGGAGCACCCCATGGCGACACACTCGGTCGTATGAACCCTTTCTCTAATAAATCCCTCAGCTGCTGCTCCTTTAACTCCCTTAACTCTGCTGGCGCCATTCTGTATGGTGGAATGGATATTGGCCGAGTATCCGGCAATACATCGATCCCAAAGTCAATCTCCCTATCTGGCGGAATGCCTGGAAGCTCATCTGGAAACACTTCAGGAAATTTATTCACAATTGGCACGGACTCGAGGGTAGGCACATCTGAGGTGGTATCCGTTACCCGAACCAGGTGATAGATACACCCTTTCTTAATCATCTTCGAAGCCTTAAGGTAGGAAATAAACCTACCCCTTGGCACCACACCATTTCCTCTCCATTCAATGACTGGCTCGTTAGGGAACTCGAGCCTCATAACTCTCGTTCGACAATCAAGTTTGGCAAAGCACGAATAGAGCCAATCCATCCCCATAATTACATCAAAATCTACCATCCCAAGCTCAATAAGATCGGCTGTGGTATCACGACCACCCACCGTAACAACACAATTCCTATAGACTCGTGAGGCCGTAATAGAATCACCAATAGGAGTCGACACAGAGAACGGCTCATGAAGCTGTTCGGGTTCTATCCCAAAGCTTGAAGCAATGAATGGAGTAACATAAGATAAGGAGGACCCTGGATCAATAAGGGCACAGCAATTAATAGTCTGAACAGACAGGATACCTGTAACAACATCCGGAGAAGCCTCGGCATTTTGGCGGCCACTCAATGCATAGAATTGGCTAGGTCCACCCCTACCCTGAGCTCCACCCCTAGCTGCACCACGCCCTGCTGCTGCTGGAGTACGCGCTGATGATGTAGCAGCTGAAGAACCGGATGACTGAGCAGATCCCCTACCTATACCCTGACGGGGTGCACGACAGTCTCGTTGAATGTGACCTCTCACCCCGCACCCGAAGCATACCGGAAGGTCAAGGTAGCAAGTCTCTGTATGAAATCTCCCACACTTGGGGCATGTAGGTCTCCCCTGCTGCTGGGATCTCACCCCAGGATGACCAGACTGACGAGACCTCCTGCTGTCTGAACCAGGTCTCGAGTAACTGCCCTGCCGATGACTGTGCACGGATGGCGGTGCACTCGCGGAGGACTGAGCATATGACTGGGATGGCCCTGATGACCCCCTCCCTGGAAGTGATCTCCCTGAACGACCCATTGACCGGGCCCTGCTGCTACTTTCTCTGCACGAATCTTCAATTTCCTGGCCTCTGTGGCCTGAGCAAACCCCACAATCCTCCCATAGTTCATGTCTGAGTGCAAAGCTGCTGTGGCGGCCTCATTGACCACCAAAGGGCTAAGGCCCTGAACAAACCGTCGAACCCGGGCATCCATGGTCAACACTAAATGAGGAGCATACTTGGACAACCTTACAAACTCCATGTGATACTACCAAACACTCATACTGCCCTGCTTGAGGACCTCGAACTCCGTGGCGCGGGCTGCCATTGCCTCGGCAGGTAAGAAGTGGTCCATAAATGCATCCACGAACTCATCCCATCTGGCCGAAGGGCTCCCTTCCTCACGGGAATCCTCCCACATTTCGAACCATGAACGTGCCGCTCCCTTCAGCCTGTAAGAGGCCAACTCTACCCCCTCTATATCTGTAGCCTTCATCACTCTGAGGGTCTTGTATATCTCATCAAGGAATTCCTGTGGGTCAGCCTCTGGATCGGTACCTGAAAATTCTGGAGGGGCCAATCGCAAGAATTGATGGACTCTGGAGCCAAAGGAATCTCCCTGTCCGCTGGAGGATGCAGGGGCATCATGGGATCTCTGGGCCTGGGCTGCCACTAACTGTGTTAACATATGGGTGGCTCCCCTAAGTTCTTCATTAGAGATACGAGAGCCCGAAGCGGGAACTGTATCTGAGTCAGGAACACTGGCAGGAGGAATGGTGGCATCCTCTGCCGCAGCTGGAATAGGGACACTTGGGTTTTGAACAGATGGGCCAGGCAAATTCGGGACTGGTGGGTCATTCTCTCCCACGGCATCGGGTACATGATTAACAGCCGCACATGGGCCGGCATTGGCCCTAAGGCTGAGTCTAGCCTTCTTCTTAGGTGCCATATTCTGAAAATTTGGGAACAAGGCACGAATTAGACACGGATATTTCCACATTGCACTTTACCGCACGATATAGATTAACAAAGAAGTAGGTAAATTCCTAAATGCCCGTGTAGCCCCCTACTTATATGATGTGGTCGACAACACACCTATAAGAAGGGCACTACTAGACACGGCTCCGAGACATCCTAGGACACTTTAAAACCTTAAGCTCGGATACCAAGTTTGTCACGCCCCAAATCGAGGAACATGACCGGCGCCTGACCGGGTTGCCCCAGTCAAGCGGACCTGGGTGCCTTTCATTCCCACGCGTTACCCCTGTGATGACCGTTTCTCATTAACCAAATATATTACTAATCATAATTGATTTCACATTAAACAAATAAAACGATACGAGTGATTCATTAACAAGATTTCAATTTTTACAACGCCCGACATAACACAATATATGTACATAAGACTGGAGTCCCACAGTTTACAT
This sequence comes from Nicotiana noctiflora, assembly GCA_032618575.1. Classification (NCBI taxonomy): domain Eukaryota; kingdom Viridiplantae; phylum Streptophyta; class Magnoliopsida; order Solanales; family Solanaceae; genus Nicotiana; species Nicotiana noctiflora. Next base: position 173,786 of record JASVEL010014247.1, on the reverse strand, counting down.
GTCTACAGAGCCTCTAGGATACAAAAGGGAAATACAATACTTGCCGGTAACAAGGCTCCGGCTATACCTTACAAAACCAAAATGAAATCTAAACCGAGTGACATGAACCACACAAGGCCCCGAGGAAGAAAGGGGCTCACCAAAACGGGCAGTGGAAGGAGAAGGATACTACTGCCGATGAGCTGAAGTGCCTGCTACTGATCCACCTACAATCATGACACGAATGTAGCGCCCCCGGCAAAAGGGACGTCGGTACACTTGAATTGTACTGGTATGTATGGACAAACTTTGTCCCAAGTAAACTCAAGCCATTAAATTACATCAACAATTAATTAAGCCAGCCAACCATGTTTCGACATTTTCCTCATTTCAAATAATTCTCACACAAAGCACTTTCTACGATCAACCAATCAATCACGTAAAGCACAAGTAGTCAAACAAAGGGGCAATCAGTGCCCCACAGGTTGCAAACTCTCCTGCTGTCTCCTTTCACAATTTCACATTATTGATTTATGTATCAATTTTCAATAGCGATTTCGATCGCTTTCCATCCTTATTGCCCCCGACCACCCTTATTACCTCGGCCACCCTTATCACCCCAACCCACACCTTATTTCACCACGTTGCGGCGCGCAACACGACCCCGCCTTACAGTTGAAAACACAACAATTTCAAACAGCAGAGATAAGGTACTACACACCATTTCAACAAGTTCAAATAAGCAACTTACACATTGGTTCATGTTCTCAATTTCTTCTCAATTCAATATCACAACCATGTTACAATATTTCCACAATTCAAGTGTTTCATCTCTTTCCACAATAAACCAATTCTCAAGTGTTTCGTTTGTTTTCCACAAGGTGCCATATAGGCCATCATAGTCATTATTCACAATTCTTTTGCCAAATTAAACTCTCATTTTACATCACTCATAACCCAACAACAAACTTTGAATATCCAACAACAACATCAAGAATTTCACACAATTTGTCAATTTAACACAAAACAAACAAACTTCACACATATAGGCGATTTCACAAGAATCAAAATTAGCCATACATACCTGGTGATGATTTTTCCTCCTACTTTATGCTTACCCAAGATATCCCACTCTTGCCAACCTTGTTCTTGAAGACTCTTACTTCTACTCACTTCTTTTACTAGAAATCAAGTTCAATAATCATGCATGAGTGTAAAAATTCTATTTTCAAAAGCTATTATATGCAAACCTCTCTTTACCCAATTAAAACTGAAAATCAAAGAAAATAGTTAGGGTTTTTACCTTGAAAATATTGGGGAAGTTGAATCCTTGCCCTAGAATCCCTTGGAATTAAGTAGTTGGAACAATCTTTGAAGATGAAGAACTTCTCTCTCTAAAAACCCTCTCTTCTCTCTCTAATTTTGGTGAGATGATATGATAAAATGAAGAAGAAAGGTGTTATATTAAAGAAGAGATCGGGTCAAAATGTTACAAAAATCGGGCCGGGGTCAATTATGCGGTCACTATGCGATCGCAGAATCCACATGCGGTCCGCAGAGTGACTACAAAATGGCCTCAAAGTTATGCAGGTTCTGTTAAGGAATGCGGTCACTATGCGGACCGCATGTTGATTCTGCGGTCGCAAAGTGCACCGCAGATTTGACATGCGATCGCATATCGACCGCACTTTTGACACGATTTTGGGCAACTCTCCGGAACGTTTTGCGGCAAGAATGCGGTCCGCATGTCAGGTTTGCGGTCGCATTCTTGACCGCATATTTGACATTTTTCGGAAAAATTAATTCTCTACATTTTTGAAACTTAAATCACTACCAAGGGTCCAAACCGCGGCGAGCAAGCTCGCCGCGAAGAATTCTACGCATTCCTAACACATTTATTCGGACCATGACACCACAACTACTAGGTTTTATGCACAAAAATTTTACGGGGCCTTACATCCTCCCCCCCTTAAGATCATTCGTCCTCGAATGAGGATTTTGAAATAAATGAGTTGGTTTTGAAAGATATGATATGCAACCATCAAAATTTTGACTAACTCTTATATTTTAGAAAAATTTCGCCAGAGTTTCCTTTGTATTATGGGCATATCCACCTGTCAGAGGGCCCCCGAAACACATTACCAAACAACAATATACAACTACAACACTTTTCACAACTGGTATACACTTTCTATTAGTTGTTTATTAAACACGTAAATCTTTATAAGGCTTTCATTTGTCAAGAACGGTTCAAGTGACCCAAGGTAACAACACATTTAACTCATTACAAGATGAAGGGGACTTTACTAATACTAAGAGGGAAACAACTTAGACAAGATGACAATTACTAGGAGTAGGAGGGTCACCTAATTTCTTCTAGGCTTGATCAAACAAATGGGGGTACTTTTCTTTCATCTCTTTTTCTGCTTCCCACGTGGCCTCCTCAACTTGTTGACTTCGCCACAATACTTTAACATAGGCAACTTCCTTATTTCTCAACTTACGGACTTGCCTATCAAGAATGGCGACTGGAACTTCTTCATATGACAAATCTTCATTAACCTCTATAGCTTCGACTGGCATGATGGTGGATGGATCTCCAATCACTTTCTTCAACATGGACACATGGAATACCGGATGCACTGATGACATCTCAGGAGGCAACTTTAGCCTATAAGCAACTTGACCAATCCTTTGAACGATCCGATATGGCCCGACATACCTAGGACTCAATTTCCCTTTCTTTCCGAATCGCATGACTCCCTTCATAGGAGATACCCTCAAGAACACCCAATCATCGACTTGAAACTCCAAATCCCTTCGACGAACGTCCGCATAGGACTTTTGACGACTCTGTGCTGTTTTCATTCTCTCCTGAATAACCTTGACCTTTTCCATAGCTTCGTACACCATATCCGGCCCTAGCAATTCCGCTTCACCTACCTCAAACCACCCGATTGGCGATCTACATCTTCTCCCGTACAATGCCTCAAACGGGGCCATTTGAATGCTAGCATGATAGCTGTTATTGTAAGAAAATTCTATCAGTGGCAAGTGTTCATCCCAATTACCTTTAAAATCTAAGACACAAGCCCGCAACATATCTTCAAGCGTCTGAATGGTCCGCTCGGCCTGTCCATCGGTCTGTGGATGAAAAGCTATGCTGAGATTCACTTGAGTTCCCAAACCTTGCTGAAACTTCTTCCAAAAGTTAGCGGTGAACTGAGCCCCGCGATCTGAGATGATAGAAAGTGGAGTACCATGAAGCCTTATTATCTCTTTGATGTACAATCTTGCATATTGCTCCGCAGTATCAGTGGACTTGACAGGCAGGAAGTGAGCTGATTTGGTGAGTCGATCTACTATCACCCATACTGAATCGAACTTGCGCTGAGTGCGAGGTAACCCTACCACAAAATCCATATTGATCATCTCCCATTTCCACCTCGGTATTTCTATAAACTGAGTTAATCCACCGGGTCGTTGATGCTCGGCCTTCACTTGTTGACAATTCGGACATTTAGCTACAAAGCCTGCCACATCCCTTTTCATACCGTTCCACCAATAAATCTCCTTGAGATCGTGATACATTTTCGTTGAACCAGGGTGCACAGAATACCTGGAAGTATGAGCCTCCGCCATCACTCTTTCCCGAAGCTCGTCCACATCCGGAACACATAGCCTATCTTGACACCGCAATACACCATCTTCGCCGCTGAGTACAAATGCTGAGGTCTTGTTATTCATGACTGCTTCCTTTACCCGAACCAATGCTGGATCCATCAACTGTTTTTCCTTGATTTCCGCGACCAATGATGATTCTGCTCCATTATGCACCAAGATATCTCCCTCGTCTGACGCCGAGATACGAACCCCCAAGCTGGCTAATTGGTAAACCTCTCGAGCCAGGGGTCTCTGATCCACACCCAAATGAGCCAAACTACCCATGGATTTCCGACTAAGAGCGTCGGCTACCACATTTGCCTTCCCTGGATGGTACAATATGTCTATATCATAGTCCTTAAGTAGTTCTAACCACCGCCGCTGTCTCAGATTCAGCTCTTTCTGCTTGAACAAATATTGGAGGCTCTTGTGGTCCGAAAACACATCTACATGAACCCCATAAAGATAGTGTCGCCATATTTTCAAGGCAAACACAACGGCTGCAAGTTCCAAATCATGCGTCGGATAATTCTTCTCATGGTTCTTGAGTTGTCTGGAAGCATAAGCTATAACCTTTCCGTGCTGCATCAATACACATCCCAAACCGACTCTGGAGGCATCACAATAGACTACAAATCCCTCTGTGCCTTCTGGCAAGGCCAATACCGGTGCCGAGGTCAATCTTGACTTCAGTTCTTGGAAACTTTTCTCACATGCTTCGGACCACTGGAACTTAACTGCTTTCTGCGTCAATTTAGTCAATGGGGAGGCGAGGGTTGAGAATCCCTCTACAAACCTCCGATAGTACCTTGCCAGACCCAAAAAGCTGCGAATCTCTGTCGGGGTCGTGGGTCTAGGCCAATCTTTCACTGCCGCAATCTTCTGAGGATCCACCATAATTCCCTCACTGGAAATAACATGCCCTAGAAAAGCTACGGACTCCAACCAAAACTCACATTTTGAGAACTTGGCATACAATTGATGCTGAAGAAGGGTCTGCAATGCTGCTCTGAGGTGAACGGCATGATCTTCCCCGCTCCGAGAGTAGATGAGAATATCGTCAATGAATACAATCACAAAGGAATCTAGGAATGGCTTGAAAACCCGATTCATAAGGTCCATGAAAGCTGCTGGGGCGTTGGTTAGCCCAAAAGACATAACCAAAAACTCGAAGTGACCATAACGAGTTCTGAAGGCGGTCTTAGGAATATCCTGCTCCCTGATTTTTAACTGGTGGTACCCGGACCGTAAATCAATCTTTGAGAAGAACTTCGCTCCTTGCAATTGGTCAAACAGATCATCCACTCGAGGCAAAGGATATTTATTCTTGATGGTGACTTTGTTGAGCTGCCGATAATCAATACACATTCGAAGTGACCCATCCTTCTTCCTGACAAAGAGAACCGGAGCACCCCATGGCGACACACTCGGTCGTATGAACCCTTTCTCTAATAAATCCCTCAGTTGCTCCTTTAACTCCCTTAACTCTGCTGGCGCCATTCTGTAAGGTGGAATGGATATTGGCTGAGTATCCGGCAATACATCAATTCCGAAATCAATCTCCCTATCCGGCGGGATGCCTGGAAGCTCATCTGGAAACACTTCAGGAAATTTATTCACAATTGGCACGGACTCGAGGGTAGGCACATCTGAGGTGGTATCCATTACCCGAACCAGGTGATAGATACACCCTTTCTTAATCATCTTCGAAGCCTTAAGGTAGGAAATAAACCTACCCCTTGGCACCACACCATTTCCTCTCCATTCAATGACTGGCTCGTTAGGGAACTCGAGCCTCATAACTCTCGTTCGACAGTCAAGTTTGGCAAAGCACGAATAGAGCCAATCCATCCCCATAATTACATCAAAATCTACCATCCCAAGCTCAATAAGATCGGCCGTGGTATCACGACCACCCACCGTAACAACACAATTCCTATAGACTCGTGAGGCTATAATAGAATCACCAATAGGAGTCGACATAGAGAACGGCTCATGAAGTTGTTCGGGTTCTATCCCAAAGCTTGAAGCAACGAATGGAGTAACACAAGACAAGGAGGACCCTGGATCAATAAGGGCATAGCAATCAATAGTCTGAACAGACATGATACCTGTAACAACATCTGGAGAAGCCTCGGCATTTTGGCGGCCACTCAATGCATAGAATCGGCTAGGTCCACCCCTACCCCGAGCTCCACCCCTAGCTGCACCACGCCCTGCTGCTGCTGGAGTACGCGCTGATGATGTAGCAGCTGAAGAACCGGATGACTGAGCAGATCCCCTACCTATACCCTGACGGGGTGCACGACAGTCTCGTTGAATGTGACCTCTCACCCCGCACCCGAAGCACACTGGAAGGTCAAGGTAGCAAGTTTCTGTATGAAATCTCCCACACTTGGGGCATGTAGGTCTCCCTTGCTGCTGGGATCTCACCCCAGGATGACCAGACTGACGAGACCTCCTGCTGTCTGAACCAGGTCTCGAGTAACTGCCCTGCTGGTGACTGTGCACGGATGGCGGTGCACTCGCGGAGGACTGAGCATATGACTGGGATGGCCCTGAGGACCCCCTCCCCGGAAGTGATCTCCCTGAACGACCCATTGACCGGGCCCTGTTGATACTTTCTCTTTCTGCACGAATCTTCAATTTCCTGGCCTCTGTGGCCTGAGCAAACCCCACAATCCTCCCATAGTTCATGTCTGAGTGCAAAGCTGCTGTGGCGGCCTCATTCACCACCAAAGGGCTAAGGCCCTGAACAAACCGTCGAACCCGGGCATCCATGGTCGACACTAAATGAGGAGCATACTTGGACAACCTTACGAACTCCATGTGATACTCCCAAACACTCATACTGCCCTGTTTGAGAACCTCGAACTCGGTGGCACGGGCTGCCATTGCCTCGGCAGGCAAGAAGTGGTCCATAAATGCATCTACGAACTCATCCCATCTGGCCGGAGGGCTCCCTTCCTCACGGGAATCCTCCCACATTTCGAACCATGAACGTGCCGCTCCGCTTCCTTCAGCCTGTAAGAGGCCAACTCTACCCCCTCTATATCTGTAGCCTTCATCACTCTGAGGGTCTTGTATATCTCATCAAGGAATTCCTGTGGGTCAGCCTCTGGATCGGTGCCTGAAAATTCTGGAGGGGCCAATCGCAAGAATTGATGGACTCCGGAGCCAAAGGAATCTCCCTGTCCGCTGGAGGATGCAGGGGCATCATGGGATCTCTGGGCCTGGGCGGCCACTAACCGTGTTAACATATGGATGGCTCCCCTAAGTTCTTCATTAGAGATACCAGAGCCCGAAGCGGGAACTGTATCTGAGTCAGGAACACCGGCAGGAGGAATGGTGGCATCCTCTGCCGCGGCTGGAATAGGGACACTTGGGTTTTGAACAGATGGGCCAGGCAAATTCGGGACCGGTGGGTCATTCTCTCCCACGGCATCGGGTACATGATTAACAGCTGCACTTGGGCCGGCATTGGCCCTAAGGCCGAGTCTAGCCTTCTTCTTAGGTGCCATATTCTGAAAATTTGGGAACAAGGCACGAATTAGACACGGATATTTCCACATTGCACTTTACCGCACGATATAGATTAACAAAGAAGTAGGTAAATTCCTAAATGCCCGTGTAGCCCCCTACTTATATGATGTGGTCGACAACACACCTATAAGAAGGGCACTACTAGACACGGCTCCGAGACATCCTAGGACACTTTAAAACCTTAAGCTCTGATACCAAGTTTGTCACGCCCCAAATCGAGGAACATGACCGGCGCCTGACCGGGTTGCCCCAGTCAAGCGGACCTGGGTGCCTTTCATTCCCACGCGTTACCCCTGTGATGACCGTTTCTCATTAACCAAATATATTACTAATCATAATTGATTTCACATTAAACAAATAAAACGATACGAGTGATTCATTAACAAGATTTCAATTTTTACAACGCCCGACATAACACAATATATGTACATAAGACTGGAGTCCCATAGTTTACATGTCTACAGAGCCTCTAGGATACAAAAGGGAAATACAATACTTGCCGGTAACAAGGCTCCGGCTATACCTTACAAAACCGAAATGAAATCTAAACCGAGTGGCATGAACCACACAAGGCCCCAAGGAAGAAAGGGGCTCACCAAAAACGGGCAGTGGAGGATGAAAGATACTACTGCCGATGAGCTGAAGTGCCTGCTACTGATCCACCTACAATCATAACACGAATGTAGCGTCCCCGGCAAAAGGGACGTCGGTACACTTGAATTGTACTGGTATGTATGGACAAACTTTGTCCCAAGTAAACTCAAGCCATTAAATTACATCAACAATTAATTAAGCCAGAGCCAACCATGTTTCCACATTTTCCTCATTTCAAATAATTCTCACACAAAGCACTTTCTACGATCAACCAATCAATCACGTAAAGCACAAGTAGTCAAACAAAGGGGCAATCAGTGCCCCACAGGTTGCAAACTCTCCCGCTGTCTCCTTTCACAATTTCACATTATTGATTTATGTATCAATTTTCAATAGCGATTTCGATCGCTTTCCATCCTTATTGCCCCCGACCACCCTTATTACCTCGGCCACCCTTATCACCCCAACCCACACCTTATTTCACCACGTTGCGGCGCGCAACACGACCCCGCCTTACAGTTTGAAAACACAACAATTTCAAACAGCAGATAAGGTACTACACACCATTTCAACAAGTTCAAATAAGCAACTTACACATTGGTTCATGTTCTCAATTTCTTCTCAATTCAATATCACAACCATGTTACAATATTTCCACAATTCAAGTGTTTCATCTCTTTCCACAATAAACCAATTCTCAAGTGTTTCGTTTGTTTTCCACAAGGTGCCATATAGGCCATCATAGTCATTATTCACAGTTCTTTTGCCAAATTAAACTCTCATTTTACATCACTCATAACTCAACAACAAACTTTGAATATCCAACAACAACATCAAGAATTTCACACAATTTGTCAATTTAACACAAAACAAACAAACTTCACACATATAGGCGATTTCACAAGAATCAAAATTAGCCATACATACCTGGTGATGATTTTTCCTCCTACTTTATGCTTACCCAAGATATCCCACACTTGCCAACCTTGTTCTTGAAGACTCTTACTTCTACTCACTTCTTTTTACTAGAAATCAAGTTCAATAATCATGCATGAGTGTAAAAATTCTATTTTCAAAAGCTATTATATGCAAACCTCTCTTTACCCAATTAAAACTGAAAATCAAAGAAAATAGTTAGGGTTTTTACCTTGAAAATATTGGGGAAGTTGAATCCTTGCCCTAGAATCCCTTGGAATTAAGTAGTTGGAACAATCTTTGAAGATGAAGAACTTCTCTCTCTAAAAACCCTCTCTTCTCTCTCTAATTTTGGTGAGATGATATGATAAAATGAAGAAGAAAGGTGTTATATTAAAGAAGAGATCGGGTCAAAATGTTACAAAAATCTGGGCCGGGGTCAATTATGCGGTCACTATGCGATCGCAGAATCCACATGCGGTCCGCAAAGTGACCGCAAAAATGGCCTCAAAGTTATGCAGGTTCTGTTAAGGAATGCGGTCACTATGCGGACCGCATGTTGATTCTGCGGTCGCAAAGTGCACCGCAGATTTGACATGCGATCGCATATCGACCGCACTTTTGACACGATTTTGGGCAACTCTCCGGAACGTTTTGCGGCAAGAATGCGGTCCGCATGTCAGGTTTGCGGTCGCATTCTTGACCGCATATTTGACATTTTTCGGAAAAATTAGTTCTCTACATTTTAGAAACTTAAATCACTACCAAGGGTCCGAACCGCGGTGAGCAAGCTCGCCGCGAAGAATTCTACGCATTCCTAACACATTTATTCGGACCATGACACCACAACTACTAGGTTTTATGCACAAAAATTTTACGGGGCCTTACACAAACAAACCCCGTGCTTCTAAAAGACAACGAGTGGAAGAACCACGAACAAGAAATGACCAACCTGAGGAAGCAAACACCCAGCCTGCAGTGGACATACATGCTGAAGCTAGGAGAAAGCAGGCTGCGGAGGGACTTTCATATCATCTCCGCTGGGGTATTGAGGGGTCGAAGGATAAATACAAAGCCGGGCTTGAACGGAGAAAGCTCCTCCCTAAGAAGCAATTGAGCCTAAATGGGCTTAAAGAAAAATATCCCCACATCCTCACCAATATCAAGCAGAGAAAATGGATGAGATTCACTGACCCTCCGGCAAAATATAACGAAGCCATTGTTCGGGAGTTCTATGCTAATTATGGAGCTTCCAGAACCAAACAGCATAAAAGGCAAAGAATGTACCTCGATAAGGTGGAAGTACGAGGTATCCCAGTCAAGTGCAGTGCGAAAGCCATAAACAAGTTGTTGATCCCAGACTGGGACGGGGACACCTCCACAACCGAGTATAAAGCCAAATTTGCCAACAGAAAGAATGAAAGGAGCTGGATTGCTTCCGTCATCGCAAATGGAACCCCTGCATGGATACAACCGGGGAAAAAGATTTATAAGGAGAGCTTCTCAAGGGAAAGGAGATACTGGCTTGCATTTCTCGCATCCAGATTGATCCCAACGAATCATGAGACAGACATAGCCATTGAGAAGGCCCTCCTCATTGCTTGTATCATGCAGGGCGTTAAACTGAATGTGGGAGAAATAATTTTCCAGGAAATGGGGAGAAGATCAATGCAAGATGCCACGTCTCTTCCATTCCCGTCATTGATCACTGCTTTGTGCCATGAGGCCCTAGTTCCTGTTGACCTCCGGGATGCTACAGGTCAGGAACAAGGTATTATAGACATCACCCGCCTAGCTGATGCGGTGATACCTCCCCCAGCAGTTGTTGAAGAAGACTTACTCTCCTCCCAGCCCCCTATTGCTCATGATGATGCGGCACAGTCTTCCACTCCTTGTACCGCTGCTCAAACTACCACTGCTACTGCTCAGCCTCATCCAACCACTCCAACAGTCTTGCAGCTTAGTCTTTTAGCCAAGCATGCAAACTCCAAAGTTGACCAGCTTCTGAAGACGTTGCCTAATTTAATGAAGCAAGCTCTCACTCCCATGCAGTCAGCCATAGCAGAGACTCAGCAAAAACAGATAGCATATGCAGAGCGACTGCAAGGGCTTGAGTTGAGGGTGGAAAAGCTAGAAAGGGGAGCAATACCCAGTCTGCACGATCTCAAGACAGAGGTGGCCTCGATGAAGGTTGAATTTCAAAAGATGCAAAACCTGGACTTCGACGTTTCATCTTTCTTTCCTAGAGCAGGTGATAAGAATACTGATGAGGTGCCTGATTTAGGCCTTGATTTCACCAACTTAATGGCCGACCCTGTCGTTCCTACTCCCGAAGGCTCACAGGCCTCAGCTCCTCCTAGCCGTATTGACATTGCCTCTGATGAGGAAGCTGAGGGAGGTAGTGGCAGAGATAAAGATGAGGATGACTAGGGATTCTCCAGTGATGATGCTCCGCAGACTATTGAAAAGGGGAAGGCAGCATCTCCAGCGTCACCTCGGGAGGATGATGCTATGGATGAGGATGGGCGAGCTCAACTTGAGGTGGCGTTGCAGAGATCATTGATTGACCAAGGAGGCACCACAGCTCATACATCAGCTGAGGCATCTAGCAGCTCTCGGATGCCGGCTATGGTCATAGCAGCCCCACCATCAGCTCCAGTGCCAGCCTTGCTTTCTACACCAGAGCTTCCACCGGCAGCAGAGGTCGCTCCCTCTACTGTGCCTATGCCATATACACAGATGGGTGATCACCCCGGCACACAGCCAGCTGCCGACTCCCATAGCACTTACTGTGCCTCAGGGAGTCTCTCCTCACACTTTGCTCTTTTATTATCTGCATTGGGGACAATACATCGTTCTCAGTTGGGGGTGGGGTACTTTTGGTGTTTTAATTCGATATTGCCATTTTTGTGCTTTTGTGTATCAAACTTGTACAACTTTGATCTATAAAGCAGTGTATATACAATGTTTTGATTTGTCAATATTTGTTTATGAGTAGTTAGCTAATAAATTCCTCTTGGTTTTTCTTTATCTGATTCTTTTCCAAGAGTGTAATAGTAGAATCAGAACCTCGTGTGTAAATCAATGTGACCAGTTTAGTGAAATTGTTCAGTGCCAATCATGCATCCTTGTACATAGCACATATCCTCCTATAGTCATTTCTCTCGACTCGTCCCAATGATAGATAGATTGACGACTGTCTTAAGGGAACTTGTCTCTAGGACCAATATTGTGAATTTAAGGCTCACTTTGTAACTCTCTAGCGGCCCATAAAAGCTTGAAATTGCAAAGTAAGTGCTCGAAAGTGCTAAACAATGTGAATTAAGAAGTTCAAGTACAAGGTGGGTAAGTGATACTTGTATATATCTCTTGTGTTCACTTCTGTCATCTAGAACTTGCCTGGTTGGTCTTTCAATACTAATGATAGTATGCCTAGTTGGAGGAATGATCTTAGGCATTCGTTATGTTAATTTGAAACATCTCTCTAGCTTTTCAGACCTACCATTTTTTAAATAATATCACTAGTACCCCTCTTTGAGCCTTTAAACCTTTCTTTGGCCAACTCAGTACAAACCATTCCCTTTTTGCAAAATGATCCCCTCTTTTGAACCCGTCCCTCCTTGAACATTGAAAATGAGGCTAAAAGCCTAAGTTGGGGTTGGTGTCAAAGTGAGATAGGCAAGGTTATATATTGATTCTAAGGCCACATATCTCATAGTGCGTATGAACGTATTCAAGCTCCAATAAAAAAAAGAATAAAAAAAGGAGAGAAGACAAGAATGAAGCTTGAAAAATTTGGAGAGGTATGCAAGGTGATTCTATAATTGGGGACTAGATGCCAATGCGGCTTTGTGAGTTAAAGAAAATCAAAGTGCAACAGAATGAAGTTTGTAAGTGGTGTTCAAGGAGGATGAGGTCATATGTACCCAAATGCTTACCTAACCTTCCCTAAACCTACATCACGGGCCTAAAAAGTCCTTATGGGACCTCCAACCGATCATTCTTGAAGAAGTGGCGAATTAAAATAAGGGCAAGCCTATGGTATGACATGTAGTGGCACTTGAAGTTCTTTATGAGAGTGAGTGATCTTTTTGACTTGTCCTCGTGAGTATTGTAAATATGGTGAGTATAGGACATCATTTCTGGTGAGAGTGCTTGAACTGCAGAATTCACTTAAGTTGAGCCTTTAGAGTCTAATGCAAATGCAGTCAGCTGAGGGTAACATTTAGTCACAATGTGAGGCTCAAAGCTTGCATGATTGGTCTGTCTTAACATTTTAGCTCTTAGTCAAGGAGGAGTGGAGCGATTGTTCCAATACATGCTTGAAGAACTGAACATTAGCACAAATCTTGTGTCATTATTGTCTTAATTGTTGGAAATAAGTGTGACGTAGGTGTGTTCTGCTTGCTTGAGGACAAGCAAGAGCTTAAGTTGGGGGTGTTGATGTGTCGGAGAGATTCAGAACATTTACATACTAATTGCTCATATATTAGCTTATTTCACTGCAAAATGTAGTCTATACTTACGTAATTTTGTGGTTTTACAGATAAAGAGGAAGAAAAGTCCAAGTACTCAAAAATAGACGCAAAAAGATAAGAAAAAGGGCAAGTTGGGCACAAGAGCAAATCTGCGGTCCAATCTGCGGTTGCAGATTGGATGTGCGGACCACAAATTAAGCAACCAAATCGCATAACTAAATAGTGAATGGAGCTGAAATGCACGACAAGAATGCGACGCACTTTTCAATCGCACATTCAACATGCGGTCCGCATTTCTGCCACATAATGAACATAGAGGAAACCTAAGAGGCAAGTCTGCGGTGCTATTTGCGGTCGCAGATTCAACATGCGAACCGCAGAATGGTAATGCGACCAACATATCAAAAGCTAGGGTTCCTATCTGCGACGCCGCCTCTCAAGATTACGGACCGCAGAACTGTTATGCGACAGATATGCGGTCGTATACGTGACCTGGAAGGGCAAACTTGTCCGTTTTTTGTCAGATCTTGGTCCCTCTATAAATAGCTTCTTAGAGTTTTGTGTAAGGGGATCTGACACAGACTTTAGACTACACTCCAAGACTTTATTACTGATCTTTTTGGAAGCTTTTGGTTGAAGAATCTTTCACTTTGTAAGCATTTATGACATTTATTACATCTTGTGTTTTATATTTTAGCATGTGTGGCTAAGCTTAAATACTAAGGTTGTTAACCCTAAATGGGTGTTATGTAAATGGGTGTTTAACATTGAATATATGCATAATGGTTGGTTGATATTTCTTCACTTCTCGTTCTTCATTTATTATTGGTGGTTGCAAACACTAATTAATGCCATTAAAGTCTTACCTTGCTCGGGAAAGTGGGTTAGATCTTGGAAGAAGTAAAGAACAAAGACTTGAGGCCTTACACTTCGTTTAATAGAATCTCTTAGGGATAAGTGGGTTTTATTTGGCATTTATTGATTATTACACCTTGTGACTCTTAGACTTTTTGGAAAAAGAAATAGAGGAAATACTACTCAAGTATTGGGAAATATTGGGTAGTTGCTTAGAAATCAATTGCATAACAATAATCAACCATTAGTAATATATCATATTAACACCTATGGCATTACACTACATTTATGGGAACACAACCTTGGTCTAATCAATTCTCTAAATTATTACATTAAGCATTTTCACTAGTTAAATATTCTAAATCAACTTTCACTCATACTATCACTCTTACACCAATTTCTATGTTCCTTCTAACGGAACAGATTCAAGATTCTAGTTGTGAAATACACTAATTCAAGTAATCAATTCACGCCTATTCCCTATGGGATTCGACCCCAACCTAGTTGGGTTATTATATTTGACACCGACCGCCTTACACTAATTGTAAAAGTGTAATTTGAGCGTATCAATAGCGTTCATGATTGATAGAATATATTAACAATTTGTATGAGCATAACGATAAGGGATTCCATCAATAGGGGAAATCAATACCTTAGTCTTTCTCTATATTATTTTATTCAACATTCAATTCTTTCTTTTAAGAATTCTTAATTCTTGCAAGTAGTAGTTCGAAAATCATATACAAAGATATTCTAAATTTTGGGAACTTGATTCGGAAGTACTCTTGGGTTGTGAAAGTTGTGATTGATAGGTTAATTCTCTGTGGGATCGATCTTGGACTTATTAGACCAAGTTATATTGACTACGACCGTTGCTTGGACGTGAATCAATTTTGGCGCCGTTGCCGGGGAGTTAACGGAATTATCAATTGCCATTGCCGAACTTCAAGATTCTTGTGTATTCAGGTTCTTTCTACACTCTACATTGAATATTTTGACGTTTGTTGATTTGGGTATTCGGGTGCATGCCTAGAAAATCTGCAAGGACTGGAGAACTAATTGAAGGACTCTCAGACCCCGAGCAAACCTTCCGGGCACGTAACAAAGACATCAAACAAATTCAACAATCTCAACAACCAATCAAACTAGACTTCGACATGGGTGACATGAACACTCAAAACCAGCAAGCCGGGCTAAATATGCAAGAGGCACAGGAGGCACAAGAAGGTGCATTGTTCGACTGGGCACAACCCACATCGGATAATTTGGCAACTGCCATCGTTGTGCCAGCAATTCAAGATGAGTCTTTCCAGATTACTAACAACATGCTTCACTTGTTGCAAAACAAGGGATTATTCTCTGGGTCTCAGGTTGAAGATCCACAGTAGCACCTCAAGAACTTTCTATCAATATGCAAAACACAAAGGCAACCGAATGTAACTTCGGAAGCTATCAGATTACTACTTTTTCCATTCTCAGTTACAGGAGCAGCACAGATATGGCTAAACTCACTCCCAATAAACTCCATTGCAACTTGGGATGAGTTAGTCAAACAATTCCACAATAAGTTTCATCCACCAAACAAAACAGCTCAACAAATTGATGAGATTGTGAGCTTCAAGCAGAAACCACAGGAACCACTACATGAAACTTAGGGCAGATTCAAGGGTATGCTTGTTATGTGTCCTCATCATGGGATTCCTGAGCATATGTTGGGCCAAAGATTCTACATGGGGCTTTCAGATAGTATGAAGAATATTGTAGATGCTTCAGCAGGTGGGGCTTTTCGGAGCAAGACTTGGAGAGAGGGCCAAAATTTGCTAGACAAGATGGCTCAAAATTCTGGGTGGACGTCCAGGAATGCTCCAATCACACCAGCAGTACACTCTGTACCTCTGGATCCATCCAGCACTCTGGAGGAGAACGTGGCAACTTTATTGACACAAATGAGCATCCTAATAAAGAAGGTGGAAGAATCAGGGGTTAAGCACCAAGTTCACATTGTAGATACTACCAATGGTGGTTTATGCACATCTTGCATTAGCCAACCCATAGGTAATCCATGGGCTGCAGACCAAGAACATCATCATCGGCATGAGGATATGAACTATGTGGCAAACTATGGAGGACAGCGACAAGGTAATCAAAACTGGGACCAACAGGCTCCAATGCAGTACAGACCTCCCCAGCCACAATTTAATGCAGCGGGTATGAGGCCACCACACAACATGGCTCCATATCCTAGACCTCAGAATTTTGGAAATCAGCACCAGGTATACCATCCACCTCCACCACCACATGGGGGTAGACAAGACGATGGGTTTGCAAGGTTGGAAGCTATGATGCAGTAGGTAATTGGGTCAAATGCCAAAACCAATGAAAGAATAGATGCACATGATGCAGCGATCAAAAATATGGAAGTGCAGATGGGTATGTCACTTAACAATCGGCCTCAAGGGACATTACCTGCAGATACTAAAACGAACCCAAAGGACCAAATCCCAAAGCAAATAATGGCAGTGACTCCGAGAAGCGGTAGAGATCTTGATGCTGAGAATGAAAGTGAGAAAATTGACAGACAGGCTGAGACACCTACTCCATTGCCCATTGAACTGGATGAATCCACAGGGTTGACAAAAGTCACAGTCCAGCCAGTTGCTGAAAATAAAGAAGCACAACAGGGAACGGAGAAAGTAGCTGAAAAGGTAGAGCAGCAGATTGATGAGAAAGCGATAGACAAAGATAAATCCCAAGTCACCGGGAAGAAGAGGCCTCCACCACCATTCCCCCAAAGGTTGGCCAAACACCAAAAAGAGGAACAATACAAAAAGTTCTTTGACATGCTCAAGCAAATCCAGGTAAACATTCCATTAATTGAAGCTTTAAAAGAAATGCCTGGTTATGCTAAGATGATGAAGGATTTGATGTCGCGGAAATTTGATTTCCAAGACTTGGCCAAAGTTACACTAACACAGACTTGTAGTGCAGTGGTCTCTAGACCCATTGCTGAGAAGCTATCTGATCCAGGTAGTTTCACCATCCCATGCACTATAGGGAATTATGCCTTTACTAAGGCCTTATGTGATTTGGGGGCAAGCATTAATCTCATGCCCTTAGTTGTCTACAAGAGGTTAGGTATTGGGAGAGCCAGACCCACCTCTATGCTTTTACAGCTTGCTGACAGGACGGTTAAGCGTCCATTTGGTAATATAGATGATGTGCTAATCCAGTTTGGGAAGTTCGTGTTTCCCGCCGATTTTGTTATTCTTGATTGCAAGGTCGACGAAGAAATTCCCATAATCCTGGGAAGACCATTCCTAGCCACCGGGAGAGCCATAATAGATTGTGAAATTGGGGAACTCAATATGAGATTGAATGATGAGGAGATCATCTTCAATGTGCAAAAATCCATGAGGCGTCCTAGTGAGTTCGCAAATTGCTCTCTAATTGATACGGTTGATGTGATAGTGGAGACCGACGATGCAGAATTGACCATTGAAGATCCACTTCAAGCATGCCTGAAGAACATGGAAGAGGTAAATGGTGAAACTTTGGCCGAATGGGTATTATCTCTGGAAGGCAAGGGATTCCGGAAGCGAGAGATCGAATTCGAACCCCTACACTTAGAGAAAAGAGAGAGCCCACCAGCAAAGCCATCCATAGAAGAGCCACCGAAGCTTGAACTTAAACCACTACCATCACATCTCAGGTATGAATATCTAGGTCCTAACTCCACGCTACCTGTTATTATCTCATCTAGTTTGTTAGATGTGCAGGCCCAAAAGCTTATACAGGTACTCAAGGAATGCAAGATTGTCATCGGGTGGACCATGGCAGACATAAAGGGGATCAGCCCAGCCTATTGCATGCATAAAATTCTCCTGGAAGATGGACACAAACCTTCGAGGGAATATCAAAGAAGGCTGAACCCCAACATGAAGGAAGTGGTGAAGAAGGAAGTAATAAAGTGGCTAGATGCAGGAATCATCTTCCCAATCTCAGACAGCATCTGGGTTAGTCCGGTCCAATGTGTGCCCAAGAAAGGAGGCATGACGGTAGTGAAAAATGACAACAATAAATTGATTTCAACAAGAACCATTACCGGATGGAGAATATGCATGGACTATAGGAAGTTGAATCTAGCCACCCGCAAAGATCACTTCCCACTTCGCTTCATTGATCAAATGCTTGACAGGTTGGCAGGGAGGTCCCACTTTTGCTTTCTTGATGGATACTCAGGGTACAATCAAATCTCCATAGCCCCCGAAGATAGAGAGAAGACCTCCTTCACATGCCCTTATGGTGTCTTCGCCTTCAAGAGGATGCCATTCGGACTATGCAATGCACCTGCCACTTTCCAAAGGTGCATGATGGCTATTTTCACCGACATGGTGGAAGACATTATGGAAGTGTTCATGGATGATTTCTCAGTGGTAGGGAATTCATTCGATGAATGCCTTGCCAATCTGACTAGAGTACTACAAAGGTGCATGGAAACAAATTTAGTGCTAAAATGGGAGAAGTGCCACTTTATGGTACAAGAAGGTATAGTACTGGGGCACAGGGTTTCAAGCAAAGGCATTGAGGTAGATCGTGCTAAAATTGATGTCATTGCAATGTTGCCTCCACCAACATCCGTCAAGGCCATAAGAAGCTTTCTTGGACACGCCAGTTTTTACCGGAGATTCATTAAAGACTTCTCCAAAATATCAAACCCTCTCTGTAAGTTACTTGAAAAAGATCACCCTTTTGTTTTTACTGACGAATGCGGGATTTCTTTTGAGGAACTAAAAAAGAGGCTGGTCACAACACCCATCATCATTACCCCAGACTGGGAGCAACCATTCGAGTTAATGTGTGATGCAAGTGATTATGCTGTGGGGGCGGTGCTGGGCCAGAGGAAAGATAAGTTGATGCATCCAATATTATATGCAAGTAGAACTTTGAGTGGAGCACAGCTAAACTACACAGTGACAGAAAAGGAGATGCTGGCGGTCGTGTTTGCATTCGACAAATTCCGGTCCTATCTCATAGGATCAAAGGTAATCGTATACACAGACCATGCAGCATTAAGGTATTTAATTGATAAAAAAGACTCTAAGCCATGCCTAATTTGTTGGGTGTTGCTTATCCAAGAGTTCGACCTCGAAATCAGAGATAGAAAAGGTACTGAAAATCAAGTCGCTGATCATTTGTCACGACTTGAAGGAGCTGAAATTGTCAAAGAGAGTGGGGAAATTCGGGAAACCTTTCCAGACGAGCAGCTGCTTACCACCACTCTCCTTGAAGCACCATGGTATGCTGATTATGCAAATTACCTGACCAAGTATGATGTGAAACACCGACCTCTCATCGGTCCAGAGGAAAAGATTTTTTCGTGAAAGTCGGTATTATTATTGGGATGAACCATATTTGTTTAGGATATGTCTTGATAACATGATCCGGAGATGCGTCCCCGAGATAGAACAATCTTCTGTTTTGCAGGCATGTCATGCTTCAGCATATGGTGGTCACTTTGGAGGAATACGTACAGCTGCCAAAATACTCGAGGCCGGTTTCTATTGGCCGACGGTGTTTAAGGATGCACACTTATTGGTGAAAGGTTGCAACGAATGTCAACGCACCGGGAACATCTCCCGGCGCCATGAGATGCCAATGAATCCAATCCAGCAAGTGGAAGTGTTCGATGTCTGGGGAATAGATTTCATGGGGCCCTTTATTAGCTCATACGGCAATAAATACATACTTGTTGCAGTTGACTACGTGTCCAAATGGGTGGAAGCTATAGCACTACCCACCAATGATGCTAAGGTGGTAGTGGGATTTTTGAAGAAGAATATTTTCACCCGGTTTGGACTCCAAGGGCTATCATTAGTGACAGGGGCACACACTTTTGCAACCGAGCTTTTGAGAAATTGTTGGCCAAGTATGATGTTAAACACCGTGTGGCCACTCCATATCACCCGCAAACTAGTGGACAAGTTGAGGTCTCCAACAGGGAGATAAAAAGTGTACTGACTAAAACAGTGACGCCACAAGAACCGACTGGTCCAGGAAGCTTGATGATGCACTATGGGCATATAGAACAGCATTCAAAACACCCATTCGCATGTCTCCTTACAAATTGGTGTTCGGAAAAGCTTGTCACTTACCGGTTGAACTAGAGCATAAAGTGTGGTGGGCACTGAAACAATTGAATCTCAACTTGGATGAAGCAGGTAAAGCAAGGTTGACTGTGTTGCATGAGTTAGAAGAATTTAGGTACCTAGCATTTGAAAATACAAGATTGTATAAAGAGAGGATGAAGTGGATCCATGATCAAAATATCGTTGAGCGTACCTTCAAAAACGGGGACAAAGTACTACTATACAATTCAAGGTTACGACTGTTCCCAGGTAAATTGAAATCAAGGTGGTCAGGACCCTTCAAGGTAATTGAGGCATGTGAGTCAGGAGCTGTGGAAATTCAAACTATGGATGGATCACGTACATTCAAGGTAAATGGACAGCGGTTGAAACAATACATAGGCCTGGATGACATGGAGGACAAGATAGAATTGTGGTTGGATGAACCTCAAAGGTCTAGCGAGCCGTAAAATGCGCTAAGTTGAGTCGTGCCGCGACGTTAAATCAGGCGCTACGTGGGAGGCAACCCACGAACATGTTGTAAGTAATTTTATCTTAGTAGTAAGTAATAAAGGAATATAAGAAAAACACAAATTTTTGCTGAACAATCGAAATTTTTTTCAGAGAGGAGCACTGTCCGCGGTCCATCCGCGACCGCGGATGAACCGCGGAAAAATGCCCTCTCTGAACTTTCTCTGTTCGCGGTCCATTCGCGGCCGCGAACCAACCACGGATAGATGACCTCTCTGAATCTCGACTATTCGCGGTCCATCCGCGGCCGCGAACGAACCGCGAACAATCGCGGTCAGTTCCGCGGTCGGCGCAAATTACTATTTTTTTTTATTTTTCTTTTACCTCCCCCTTTAAAACCCTAAAAGCACTTCCCCTCTTTCCCACAACCCTATTCAGCCCCCCCCCCCCCCTTCTCAAAAACTCTCTCTCTCTAAGTTCAAATCCTCTCCCTTCTCTCTACAAATCCCAACCCCTTCTTCTCCAAATCATCCCCTTCTACCACCCTACTTCTCCATTGCTATAACTTGTAAGTTTTTCTACTTTTCTCTTTTATTTTGTTTCCATTTTTAGTTATTGATTGTTTATTTTGTAGAAGTAATTAGTTAATGTTAGTTTAGGGTAAATTCATGAATATTGCTTGGTTTCTTGTTGTACATTTAATTTTTCCATGAAATTCTTCTAAGGAACCTTGTTATATGATTGATGTTTGGTAAAGAATGGGTTGTTGGGTCTTCAATTGTGTTTACGATGTTAATTTTATGATTTAGAGACCCAATAGTATTTTAACCATATATGTGGGTTGGTTAGCCAAGTTGGGCACATTATCCTTGATCATAATGGATTAATGAAGTTTAGGAGACATAATGCCCAACTCATGAATTGGTTATTGAGTATTTGATTGGGGATGGATTAAGTCAATGGGTTAATATTAGAAGTGTTCAAAGAACTAAGTGTGGGGTGCTCAAATAGGCTTGTGTAAAATAGTTAGATAAAGAATCCTAATATAGGAGTATGAGGGAATTGCACAAAAATAATGGTCAATTGTGAGTTCTCAAGGATGACGAAGTCTGAGTAGCCTTCCAATGACTAACGGTTTATAAACTTTTTGGCTATCTTAATTGTACAGGATCATGGCCCCAAAGAGAGCACGACATGGTGCTAGCTCATCCAGGCAACCGACTTATGACGAGTCTAGGTTTGCTGATGAAGGAGCCGAAAATGCATTTCACATTAAAGCAAACAAGAAGTGGCTCCAAGAGGTAGAAGTTGACAAGATAGCTATCCGCTCGGAGAAGCCGGAAATTTATGATGAGATTCGGAGGCGAGAGATGGAGTTCCTCTTTGAATCACCTCCTAAGGTGAAGAAGATGCTTGTTCGAGAATTCTACGCCAATGCCCCTTATGCCACGGTCAGAGCAATTTTCGTTAGAGGTAAGCGAGTCAATGCTCATATTCCTACTATTCGGCAGGTACTTCGCCTGCCATTGCACACTAGTGATGTTGATTACTACCATGATAGGCCCAGTGTCACATGGGACATGCTAATAAAGGACTTATGTGTATATGGCATTCCAGTATGGATTATAAATCACACTCTGCACTCTAACTGTTTTACACACACTGCCAAATGTTGGTTCTCCATAATTTGCAACCGTATTTTGCCCTCAAGTAACACCACAGATGTTAACTTTAATAGGGCTATTTTGACTTGGTGTTTTGTAACACATCGGGATGTTGATATTGCCCGAGTTATTAGTGACGAGATGGTATTGAGGGGATCCCTCACCGCCAAGGGTTTTTATTACCCATCTCTTGTCACTACGTTGTGTCTCCTCAACCACACCCCAGTTACTGATGCTGACGGTGAGCTACTACCGAAAGCTCCATTTAGAGCTGCTACTATCCGGGTTGGATGAGACACAACCCCTATTTACTTAGATGAGGAGGACGATCCTGTACTGGATGCCCGGGCCAGGCACTCCATGGATTCAGCCGGACCTTCCAGGCCTGCTCCTCGTGGAGCAAGCATGTCTAGATCCGAGTCCACACGACCTATGTTGAGGTCAATGGAGGTGGAGGTTGCTGCTCTGCGCACTTCCGTATATGGCCTACACACACGGATAGATGCCATGTCCACTAGGCAAGCCCGGTCAGAGAACAGGTTTTTGGCATAGTACAAAGCACTTGGGAGAGCATGCCATGTCGACCCATCCACCGTCTCCGACTCCGAGTGAGTCACAGGTAAGTTTTCTTGCCCCTCTTGTGCTTTTATTTTTATTTATGCCATGAGGACATGACATATTTTTAAGTGTGGGGTGGGAAACTTATCTTGTACATAATGTATATATTAGTGTAGTAAGTAATATAAAATAATAAAAATACAAAAAAATCAGAAAATTTTAAAAATCCAAAAATATGAGTAGAGGACTCTTCCTGATGACGGACTATTTAGGACAAGTACTCTTGAGGGAAGTAGTCCACGTAGGAATTTTTCTTTCTTTTATTTTCTTTTTCTAAGTAGTGTATCATCTCACCCTTGGTTTTTATTTTGACCACGGTTATTTTCCAAGGGTTTTTATTTGAACCGGGTTAGGTAGATTTTCCTTTTCTTAGAATTAGAGGACAAAGGGCAACATGTAACCCCGAATATGCACATTAGCAAAAGCGTAAATGGAACTTGAGAATGTATCTTCTAAGCTTGATTGTAGAATCTCAATATGCCTTAAATTGCACAATAATGCTTGCTTGAACATCGATAGGACTTTGTAGATAAACTGGATTCCAAATGAGTTGCATGCCATGTGTGTGTGAGGTTTTTACTTACATTGTATGTTGTACATGATACCTAGAACTTGCCCTGTGTGTTTGCAAAGAGAAATAGAAGTTGTTCGGTTGTAGAAAGGATATAGGCATTTCTTTGTGTAACCCCATATATCAATAGACATGAATTCACCCGTACATTATATCTTAGTTAACCCCTTTGAGCTTAAAGCCTATTCTTTGATACCGTGAATGTTCTTCAAATATTATATGTGTTCTACTTTACCTCCTAGAAGCACTTGTATTGTAATGAATATGCAAAAGTTTAAGTGTGGGGTGAAGGGAAATTGAAAAGGGAAAATCAAGAATGAATGGTAGAAAATAGCGAACTGGCCAAAATAATGTAAATGTATTGCAAAGCAATGAAAAGATGAGCTATAATGAATAAAATCATATAAAAGCCAGTCACATCAATAAAAGAAAAAGTGGGGGTAAAAGTGAAGGAAGGTGAAGGTATGTTTGTGGGAGATATAAGGAAGTAAACAAAAAGGGAAGTTGTGAAAAAGAAAAGAAAAGTGCTTAGGGAGGTTAGTCACTATAACCAAAAGTATCCTACCCATCCCGTAGCCATCATTACAACCCTTAAAGACCTCTTGATCTATGATTGAATAACTCGATTAGTGGAGTATTACACTAGGGGAAAGCCTATGGTGTGTCTGTATGCATATGAATGTTCTTTGTTGAGAGTGAGTGAATTTTTTCGATATTTATAAGTTCCATGTTTTTGAATTGTTAATGTGTGGGAACTTCTCTCAATAAATTTGGTGAGGGCATGTAATTCAAGAGGACAAAGGTAAATTTGCAAGTTTTTGGTAATAAGTAGAGTAAGTAATAATGTGCTGGCATGAAAGTTTACGGTTAAGTAAAGATAATGCATATCTTAGGTTGTTCACGTATAATAGCTTTTGTGACATAATTTGGGGGAGACAAATTTTTGTTAATTGGCCTAAAGTGTGATTAAAGATTGCTCGAGGACGAGCAAAGGTTTAAGTGTGGGGTATTGATAATAGGTGAATTTGACTATAATTGTACCCTAAATAATCACACTTTGTTATGGAATTAATGTTGTTTATGAGGACAAAATGCTTTGATTAGTGTTCGATTGTGTTTTACAGGTACATGTGATACATTGGATGCCATAAAGGGCTATTTTGGAGTCCTAGGTTGATGAAAAGGCCAAAAGAAGAGCTAAAGTAAAGAGGTCTGGAAGCAGCAGTGAAGAATCAGAAGTGCTGTTCATCCACGGTTCACTCGCGGCCACGGATGAACCGCGAAAAAAGAAGGCCTCTGAAGTTTGACCGTTCGCGGTCCGCTCGCGGCCGCGAACGAACTGCGGAAGGCTCCGCGGCAGCAATCCCAATTGGACTCAAACTTAGTTTTTAAGCCCTAAAACCTCTATATAAACTCCTAGTTTGCCCTATAGAGGCATGTAATCTATTATTCAATATTTTTTCAAGGTTTTTAGTAGGAGAGATTCCTCTCAAACTCTTTCTTTTATTTTATTTCAAGAAATTCTTTATGATTTCAATTATTATTCTTGTTTCTTCAAGAATGAGTAGCTAAATTCTTTTCTAAGGTTTTGATGGAACCTATTGAGTGATGAACTTATCGTTTATGTGATTACAAATTGTGACTTAGATTTCTATTTGTTCAACTTCATTCTTATTGTAGTTAATTGGTAGGATCCCCAATTAGTTGTGCCTATTTAGTGTGCATAACTTGGAAAAAGAGTGCATATTTAGGTTTATTGTTGAACAACACCATACCTAGGTTATTAGAGGAATCTATAACTTTAGGCGTAAAGACGGGGTTAGGAATAACGAAGTCTTGGGTGAAATCTTAAGTGAACTATTCAAATTAAAGCTAGCTAGGGTAGCCCGGGAGAGTGCACTAGTAAATTATTGTAATTGCTCGGGAGAGGGTTACGATACACATAGCGTTCATGATTGATAGAATATATTAACAATTTGTATGAGCATAACGATAAGGGATTCCATCACTAGGGGAAATCAATACCTTAGTCCTTCTCTATATTATTTTATTCAACATTCAATTCTTTCTTTTAAGCATTCTTAATTCTTGCAAGTAGTAGTTCGAAAATCATATACAAAGATATTCTAAATTTGGGGAACTTGATTCGGAAGTACTCTTGGGTTGTGAAAGTTGTGATTGAAAGGTTAATTCTCTGTGGTATCGATCGTGGACTTATTAGACCAAGTTATATTGACTACGACCGTTGCTTGGACGTGAATCAAGTGGGCTTGACTATTAATTGAGTAAATGCAAGAATTAGGGAAGAGTTAGAATTTTTGATGATTCGTGTCTCCGCTAGCTGGTGAAAGAGTGAGTTTAATCTCACCATGATATTACAACAACAATAGAGTATACGTATTGTGATATATGTGGCTTCGAGCTAAGTTGGGGAGGTTTCCATTCATTAGCTGATTGCGCAGTTGTATGCTACGTTGGTTATGTCTTAAAAGTACACTGACGAACCAGTTCTGGTTATAGAAATTGAGCCGAGAATGGCACGAGTAAAGCAATATTTTGACAAAAGTTATACGGTGATTTTGTAGATGTGAGAAAATAATAGTTTATCTTGAGTTGTTGTTGGTAAGGAATGCTCAGTGAATTGAGGAGAAGGATGTTTGTTGGTATTTGAATGAGATCATATCCTGTGGTGTCAGGGTGCTAATAAGCCACGAGTCATATTTTGTGATAACTATGAGACCCTAAGTATCAGTATCAGGAAAGTAGTAGTAAGGAATTCAGATTCGCAAGAAGTGCTTCAAAACAAAGTATTATGGAATATGGTATTTCTGGGAAACATTGAGAGAGTATTCAGTGGCCTATAGGTCTTAGACCGTGTGGTCTTATGTACAAGTCTCGTATGGTAACATGAGTTGAAGTATCGTGGTGCTGCAGTAAAGGCTAATATTAAATTAAAGATGAATCAGAAAGGAATTGGGTAAATGGAACAACTTGTTAATAAACTGAAACGGTATGATAAGGATACGATTAATTCCGGGTATGTGTTCGAAGTAATGAGTCTTGCAGATATGGTGCAACAAAGCTCTTGAGTGCTGGCAGTTGAGTAGCTTGATGTGGGTAAAGGGACTCAGTCCTGGCAGTTAAACTTATGCAACAAATTGGAAGAAAGAGTTTGTGATGTGTTTTACCATGGTTTGAAAATGAGTATATTTCCTGTCGGTATGCGAAGCATCGAATGTGTAATGATTTTTCTTCCATATGGGAAGTCATTAAAATTCTCAAGCTGCGTGGGCAGCTGTAGATAATCTGAGAATCAATCATTCTGGAGATTAAGGAAATATGGTACTGCTATTCCAGTGATTTGGCAAAGTATATGGTCAAAAGGGCAAGGTAATGTAAACTGATAATATCTAGTGGTATTGTGGTATCCTCTTGTTGGATTGGCGGTGATGATTGAGTTGTTGGTGGCATAGGGAAATTTCTGAATGGCTTTCATGCTATGAATGAATGCTTGATGTGTGATATGTATTTGTACGGTGGAGTGTGGAATCAGGCATCGTGATTCATGTGTTATATACGTGTTGGAGACTAGGAGTTCTCGTAATCCGCCTATGCAGTGGTGGTATACTGTGTGTATCGGCACCGTTTAGTGGTTGTTGGAAATTGGAAGCACTAGTAGCTCTCTCTCATTACTTGATATGATGAATTTGAATAATGATATATGATTGCATACTAGCTGTCATAAGTCAGGTTGTCTAGACTGATGTGATATGCATTATGTCAGAAAAATGTCACAAACTGCATGGCAGAGAGCATCAGATCATGCTCCAGTACGATAGATGTACCCTAGGGCCAGCGGACGGCTGGTAGGTATTGCTTTGTCAGTTGGGCCTTCATGGCAGATGTCAGTGTAGAGGTATCTGCCATTGATTCAGTTCCAATATTGAGGAACTTTTTCGGATGCATTTCATGTGGCCGAGCTTGAGACGATATATGTTTGTTGTATGAGCAACATAATCGGATACGCATTCCCTTTTGCTAGATTTATGCATGGATCAGGTGGCACGCCGCCACAGGTATAATATCTGGATCGGGTGGCATGCTGCCACATGTATGGTATCTGGATCGGGTGGCACGCCGCCACGGGTATGTCATTGGAGCGGGTTGCACACCGCAACAATGTAATGTGAAAATAGACTTAGTTATATGTTACCTTGTATACAATATTTCCTGGCTTCTGAGGAAAAGTCTGTATTGGGTATCGCTCGGCGAGTAGCACATCGGTTGTGTCCTTTTAGGATTTGATAGCAAATATTAATTGTTTCACCATGGGTGAGATTGATCGCTTGGGTTCAGACCTAGATCTGTGTGTGGCTCACCGTTCTGAGCAAGGTGACTTGAGGTGCTTCGTGAGTAATAGTGTTTGGATAGAATCATGAGTCGTGGCAAGGCCACGTCTCTTATGACCTTTTGAGAAGGAGTCATGCACTCCATTCCTATGATGTGAGACAGGATCTCAGTTATATGTTATGATGGTACAGAGGAATTGAATTACAGCTCTGTTGTTAGAGTCAGTTGTCATGATTTGAGTATGTTCAGATGTTTCTTATGGAGCCTGTGTTTTGCTCGTCGTGGCTTAGGCTGGTGTTGAGGTGTCATATCACTAGTGCGGTGTGTTATAACTGAAATGACCATTTTAGTCATTAATGAGTGTGAGCATATGTGATTTCACTTAGTTAGAAAGGTAATATCGAGATTTGGCTCCAAAATCTATTGTGGTATCAGTTAAAAGGGAAATGGATTCATGAATGGTTGACTTGAGAGATGGGTTTGATATATCGCGTGTTCGGTTGCCGTGAGCAGGATATGAAGGTGTTGGAATAAGACTCTATCTAATGAGAAAGGTTTTTCTACTAGTATTTGGTTATTGTGGCCAATTGTTGTGATTAGGGATATGATTTCGGAAAGTGCAATGTGGTTTATCGTTCATATAGACTGTGGAAATTCAGCTATACTGTGTTATCGGACTTATGACAGATAGGGTGAAGTGGTATCATCCCGAGTATATGCTTGGTAAGGCTATTCAGCTATTGGGTTGCTTCTAGTACAACTCAGGGTCCGCTCGAGGACGAGCGTCAATTTAAGTTGGGGAGAATGTGATGACCTGACCCATCGTCTAAGGTATTATCGCCCCGTTTTCCCCGTATTATGTTGCTATATGTTTCAATATCAGTATTTGATTGATCGGGTATAATTATATTGATTTTCGTTGGAAATGAGACACTTAGTCTCTTTTAAGAAGGCTTAAATTGGAAAAGTCAACAGGAGGTTGACTTGTGAGTTAGAAGGCTCGTTATTGAATTTCGATGATTCGGTTAGCTCTGAGTGATGATTTAAGGCTTAGGAGCACAATCGGAAATGATTTTGGAGGTCCGGTGAAGAAGTTAGCCTATTTTGGCGAAGTGAGTATTTTGGCGACCTCCGGTTGATAGGTGAGATTATGATCCGATGGTTAGAATGGAATTTCAAGAGTTGATGTAGCTTCTTTAGGTGATTTGGGATATGTGTACAAAATTTCAGGTCATTCGAACGTGGTTTGGTTGGGTTTTTGACTAAAATGCGTGTTTTGGGAGTTTTAGAAGAACTTAGGCTTGAATTCGATGTAATTTGATGGTATTGGCATTGTTTTATGCATGTCGATGATTGGAACAAGTTGGTATGATGTTTTTGGAGGTGTTGGTATTTTTGGTTGAGGTCCCGGGGGCCTCGGGGTGATTTCGTATGGTTAACGGGAACTTTTGAAGTTGGAAAACTTCATAATAGGCGAAGATGTAAATGAGTGTGCACAAGACCTCATTTTAAACGATCATATCTCTCGTTATATAAATAGTTGTGTGACCCACAACCTATCAAATTAAATCCCTTTCAGTCTTGTTCCAACGCAACAAACCGTGCGTCATTTGGAGGTATATACAAAAAGTTATGACCATTTTACTGGGCATGTGTCAGTAGCGCGGCCTTAGCGCAGGAGCGTTAGTAGCCCGCTCTAATTGGGTTATATTCTGCCTCACTAGCGCGGCAATTAGCGCGGGCGCACTAGTTGCAGGCCCCTAAATATACCTAAGGACGGGAAATGACAGAACATGAGTCATTTCTCAAGCTTAGGGCTTCCCCAACACCCCCAATTCGACCAAGGCACTCAATTGCACTCCTAAGGTAAGATTTTAAGTGTGTTTTCATGGTGATTTATCTTTTCAATCACTAGTTACAACATGATTTTGGTTGGATTTCATAGGATTTCTTCAAAATCTCACGAACACCCAAAGATGTCTTTCAAGATTTGATCTACAAGAGGTAATCCTACACCTTAGGCTTACACATATGGTGTTATTATGGGAATATGAGTATGAATCAAGTATTACAACTTATAGTATAGTTGTTGGAAGCCATAAATCCCCAATTTAAATACGTGAACATGGTAGGGATTTAAATGTGTATATTTGTTGGAATTTTGTTGGTGTGGGTGTGAATGGTTGATCACACATGTGATGTTAGGAGTATAAATTGCTAAAGAATAATAGTTAGATGAATTGTTGGTTAATGGTGATCGTTGGAGGAACTAATGCTATATTTAAGAGCTGTAAATATTTATGCCTACAAGATGTTTGATAGTAGGCCTAGATGGCACAAGTTATGGGATTTATGACTAATATTGGCCCTATTGAATGTTGTATTGTAGATTGAAGTTACATAACTGTATTTGATCATTGTAGTATCATTAAGGGGCGAATTTCAGATATGTATGGCTAAAACCCCATCTTTTAGAAATCGAGCTTCATCGATGTTTGTATGAATTTTGGATAGATTGGAAGTGCGAGAAGGCCGGTTGAGGAGCAAAAGCGTCGCGGACTAGAATTCTCGCCGGTTCGAGGTGGGTAATACTTGTAAATGATGTCGTGAGGGCTAGTAAACCCCGGACTTGCACATCCTTGTGCTGTATTGAGGTGACTTGCACGCCGCATAACAGGCATGGGGTAGAGCACCATTGGGGATTGTGACTTGGTCTATCCCACTTAATAAATAATAACACCTAATTGCTTGAAATTGAATTGACAACCTAATAAAAGATATTAATTATCATGAATTGGACTCATTATCATGCTTGGGCTTCGTGCCGATTATCTGAATCCTTCAGGGATTGGTATTACTGTCTTGATAACAATGTGCATATTTTTTTCTCAACCTAAGGTTTTAAATGGTATTTTGCTATTCAGTATATTTGTAAGGTTATGAAAAACTTGAACAAGGTCTTAATGACATTTTTAGCTGTGAGCTAATATGATACTATTGCCCGTGGGGCATTCTTGATTATTTGTTAGACGGATTGGGGCCGAGGGCCTTATGCTAGGGCATGATGATTTATGTGAGCATATACATACACATGCATGGATCGGACTGCATGCTGCAGTGGTATATGGATCGGGCTGCGCGCCGCAGCAGGTGTGATATTGCTTTTGTGCTTGGGCTGTAGGAGCCCCTCCGGAGTCTGAACCCCCACAGTGAGCGTGAGCGCATTTGCATGGATCGGGCTGTACGCCACAACGTCATATGCATTGCATTGTATACATACATTGGTTTCTTTGTACTACGTGGCATAACATATAACACTCATACATTATTGGCATACATGCTTTATTTGCCTTATTTACCAGATCCCCTGGTTGTAATTGTTAAGGAGTGCTAAGCACAAGGGGCTGATTTGAGTGCAGACTTGCACTGCTTGAGTTTGTACCCAAGTACTGGTATCTTATCATGAAGGAAAGAAAGCTAAAAATGAGATTTCTAAATAATCTACTCACATATGCTGAAAGGAAATAAAATGATAGTGTTTTGAAGTTTAAAGATAGTTCTGTATTGTGTAGCATGAGATAATGATTTGTGTGGTTTTCTTTTCCTAAGCATTATTTACTTTTATTACCGCTGAGTTGGAAGTACTCACACCCGATTCCCTGCACCTTGTGTGCAAATCCTGGTACATCGCAGAAGATCTGAGTCTACAGCTGCTTGGAGATTGCTTTGGACAGTCGAGGTAGCTGCCAACATCCGCAGGACCTGACTCTCCAGTTTATCTTTATTTTTGTTCTGTCTATCCCACACTTGTGCACAGTTGTATACACTATCACAGTTTATTAATTCTGGAAGAGGCTCATGACTTGTGACTCTTGTTCCGTTGGGGGTTGTACTGGTTTGGGATGTCCAATCCCGGTGTTTGGGTATTTCTTTATTATTATTCTATCGTTGTTTATGCTTAAAGGGGTTAAATGTGATCTGGTAGCTCCGTGTTACTGTTGATTGGTCGGGCTGGCCTAGCCGTTTGTTGGGTGCCATCACGACCGGGTTTGGGGTCGTGACAGGCGCCATCATGACCGAGGTTTGGGTCGTGACACTATTTCCTTTTAAACTGTTCTAAAACGAATTAATACCCACTTAATACCATAATGTAGAATTAAATTTCTAAATGCATATTATATTTTTTTCATATTTTATTTTCCTTTGTATTTTTTGTATTTTGTATTTTGTATCTATTTTAATTTTATTAAAATTTGTTAAACTAATTAACTTCTACTTTATGATAATTTCTCAATTAAATTCACAAAAATGCTATATTTTGGTTTTCCTAAAATCGTCCTAAAATGAGTATCTACTACATGTGCAATTAATTTCTAAATGCAAAAATGCATATTTTTGTATTTTTTTTACTTGATTTAATACGTGCAAATAACACTCAAAATTCACACAAATTGTAATCATAAAGAAAAATTATTTATTTTGAATTTTATGGGAATAACTCATATATAGGGTAATAATCACGTGCTCACAGCTGCCCATCTTTGCTCGGGAACACGAAGAGTTTCAGCGTGAAGATAAGTGAGCAGTAATGAGGGATTTTTACCCGTTCGAGTATTCCGTTGTGAAGCATTTTGAACATTTTTTACCGCATCCTGCTTCAAGGATTGCCTACATATCTTAGGCTAAACAGGAATCAGGTCAGTGTAGTTCTGGAATGTTTGGTAGTTAAAACTACCATAGAGCTATGATTCTATTGCTGTTGCTTGTTATTGCTGCCTATTGATCTCCTTATTACACTGTGGTAAAAAGAAGATAAGCTAAACTATGCTTTATGATTTACAAAATCCTAACTATATCTTTCAACTGATTCTTGTTTTTCATTTGCATCTTCCATTCTTCAAGAAGACTCTTGCTTGCAACTTGCTTCAAATATATTCCCTTATTCTTCAGGTGGGCGCCTGCTTGCGAAACATGAAAACTATTCCCTTGTTCTTCAGGTGGGTGCCTGCTTGCGAAAACTAAGAAAAATATTCTCTTGTTCATCAGGTGGGCGCCTGCTTGCAAAACTTTCAAAAATATTCCCTTATTCTTCAGGTGGGTGCCTCCTTACAACAAAAATAAAGAAAAACTTTCTGCCCTACTATGGGGCTTAAAATATATCATGCTATTAAATGTTAGATTAAAAAGAAGAACTTCATTTCGAAAAATATTTCCTTGTTATCCAGGTGGGCGCATGATTGCAAAAATTTAAGAAAAATATTCTTTTGTTATTCAGGTGGGCGCCTGATTGCAAATACTAATAAAAATATTCCCTTGTTATCCAGGTGGGTGCCTGATTGCAAAAAATTAAGAAATATATTCCCTTGTTATCCAGGTGGGCGCCTTATTGCAGAAACTTGAAAAATATTCCCTTGTTATCCAGGTGGGCGCCTGATTACAAAAACTAAGAAAAATATTCCCTTGTTATCCAGGTGGGCACCTGATTACAAAAATTTAAGAAAAATACTCCCTTGTTATCCAGGTGGGCGCCTGATTTCAAAAATTTAAGAAAAATATTCCCTTGTATTCCCTTGTTATCCCGATGGGCGTCTGATTGCAAAAAATTAAGAAAAATATTCCCGTGTTATTCAGGTGGGCGCCTGATTGCAAAAAACTTGAAAAATATTCCCTTGTTATCCAGGTGGGTGCCTGATTACAAAAACTAAGAAAAATATTCCCTTGTTATCCAGGTGGGTGCCTGATTGCAAATACTAAGAAAAATATTCCCTTGTTATCCAGGTGGGCGCCTGATTGCAAAAACTAAGAAAAATATTTCCTTGTTATCCAGGTGGGTGCCTGATTGCAAAAACTAGAAAAATATTCCCTTGTTATCCAGGTAGGCGCCTGAATACAAAAACTAAGAAAAATATTCCCTTGTTATCCAGGTGGGCGCCTGATTGCAAACACTAAGAAAAATTTTCCCTTGTTATCCAAGTAGACGCCTGATTGCAAAAAACTTGAAAAAGAAAATATTCCCTTGTTATCCAGGTGGGCGCCTGATTGCAAAAAACTTGAAAAAGAAAATATTCCCTTGTTATCCAGGTGGGCGCCTGATTACAAAAAACTTGAAAAAAGTATTCCCTTGTTATCCAAGTGGGCGCCTGACAGCAAAAAACTTGAAAAAGAAAATATTCCCTTGTTATCCACGTGGGCGCTTGATTGCATAAAACTTGAAAAAGAAAATATTCCCTTGTTATCCAGGTAGACGTCTGATTGCAAAAACAATTTGTGCTACTTTGCGATTATAATTTTATCTTAGGTGAAAATTTCATTGGACTAAGATTTTCATCTTAGGTGAAAGATTCAACAGACTAAGACTTTTATCTTAGGTGAAAAATTCATCAGACTAAGACTTTTATCTTAGGAGAAAGTTTCAACAAACTTAGATTTTACCTTTATCTTAGGTGAAAAATTCATTAGACTAAGACTTTTATCTTAGGAGAAAGTTTCAACAGACTAATATTTTACCTTTATCTTAGGTAAAAAATTCATCAGACTAAGAGTTTTTTCTTAGGAGAAAGTTTCAACAAACTAAGATTTTGACTCTCGTTGGACTAGGTCCAATTATGTGTAGTCTCAGGAAGAAGATCCATCGGACTGAGATTTTGACTCTAGGAGATAACTCATCAGACTATGTCTATTTTCTATGTTGTCTCAGGAGGAAGATCCATCAGACTAAGATTATGACTCCAGGAGATAATTCATCATATTGGGTCCATTTTCTGATTCAGATTTTCTTAAACTTTCAAATTCAACAATCCTTTCTTTATTTTTCAACTTCTGCCTTCCTTTATTTTGTCTTTCCTTTCCTTTTCTTTTTAAATTACGCCTTTCCTTATCCGACTTTTGCTTTTCTTTTCAAATTATGCCTTTCATTTTATCGACTTCTGCCTCCTTTTGTTTTCAAACATGCCTTCCCTTTTTCCACATTGTCCCTTTAACTTAGGTGAAAAATTCAACAGACTAAGATTTCATCTTAGGTGAAAGTTCAAGAGACTAAGATTCTTTCCTTTTATCTTAGGTGAAAAATTCATTGGACTAAAATTTTCATCTTAGGTGAAAGATTCAACAGAATAAGATTCTCTCTCTTTATATTATCTTCCTTCGCTACTTGTTTTATCTACCTTCCAACATTGAATTGTCCGCTTTCAGAACCATATCCATGAAACTGGTGTTTCAATCCTCCGAAAAATTACTTTCTTTTAAAACTGTTGTTTCCTTCCAGAAAACTACTTCCCTCTTTATTCTCCTTGTACAAACACTTGTATTGACCATTATGTTCTACATATGAATACCCGACTTCAAAAAAAAATTCAACATGACAGAAAATTTTCTGCCCCAGTTTGATAATAACATTTTCCGTACCCCTGTTTCAAATCAAAGAAGACTTTGTTAGTTTAAAATGAGGTGGTTGGTTGTGGCCTTGAACTTTGATGACGATTGTTCTTTAACTTCCTCTGATAACTGCTTTCCAATTGAATGCCTTGCCTTTTTACCGTATCCATTTTCCCGCGTTGTCCTTATCACATGAAATACTTCTTCTCTATTCAAACCCGCATCCCTTGCGGTTTGTAATTTATCAATTTCTTGTATTCATGACGATTGTCATCCCCCTCAAAGTGCATGTTGTTCCTCCAATCTTGAAGTCTATTGTTCCTTCAATGATTTCATTTGACAACCTTGGATGTTTCTTGACCGACTCCTTCCTTTGTCAGAATATATACCTCCTCTACATTTGAACCCCATACTTTCATTTTTTATATTGTTCCCGAGTTGGCCCTTTGCAGACCTTTGTATCTCCCGTGAACCCTAAAACTTTTTGATTGTTACCCGCTTAATTGCACATGTTTCCCTCTTTTTTTTTGTTCAAATCAACGGCCTTGCCTTTGAAGTCTTTATTGTTTCATCCTAGTCATGATAACTTTGATTTCCTTTTGGGAAGATTTTGATTGTCATTGGTGTATCATTCTTTGCCAATCCTATCTCGGGACATTCCTTTGATCTATTCACCTTCATCTGTTGTGTTGTTTGCAATCGAGCCTTCATATTTCGAAGATTCCCAAAGCACATTGACGACTGGCAACTCAATCATGTTTGACATTGTTCTTGACTTAGGACAATTTGATTTGTTGGCCAAATCCCATCTCGTGCAATTGAAAAGCTTGGTGGCAAACTTTGAAATCATTTCTTTATTTGTTATGACCCGACAGACTCAGGAAGAACGAAAGATAAGCAAATTGGGAAGTATAGAGTGAAAGAAAAAGTGGGGAGAGACGCTTCCTAATAAGAAACCTACATAAGAATGACCCATCGAATGTAAATACCGACTCTACCAACCTAGACATGCACTTTTAGCCTTCTCTGTATAGAGAATCTGATGCTCAACCCTTGTTGCAATTTTCTGTGAAACTGGTCTTCAATACTCCATTTGCCCAATCTGATTCATAATCCTTAGTCAACTTGTAGTGCCCATAGGGTTATCACCATGAAGCCTCTCTCATTTTGGTTTTTCTCTCAACTCATCGTCGCCTTACGGTGCCCGTGAGGGTTTTCACCAATAAGACTCTCATTTTGATTTTTCTCATCTTGGAGTCCCGTGGTGGTTCTCATTTGTGACGACCCAAAGGGTCATCATTTATTTAATTAATCATTTCGAGCTTCTGAGGCCTTGAAAACCTCATTCTATGTTGCCTCGATTTACGTGCACGATCCGAGCATGTAGTCGGAAAGATTTTGTGATAGAAAATATGAATTCTATGAGAAATTTGGATAAAAATGATATTAATATTGATATGGTTGACTTCGGTCAACATTTTTGGTAAACGGATCCGGACCCGAGATTGGATGGTCCCGAGAAGTCCGTAGAAAAATATGGGACTTGGACATGCGTCCGGAGTCGAATTCGAGGCGTAGAGCCCAAGTTATGAATTTTTATGTGAAATTGTTTTTGATGTAATTATTAAAGGAAATAAATTAATTGACCTTGGTATCGGGCTCGTATTTTGGTTCCGACGCCCGGTACAAGTCTTAAATATTATATATGTGATTTCTGTAAATTTTGGTGACATTTGGATGTCGTTTGAGATGTTTTGGACCTTGAGTTCCAAGTTAAGAAGTTTTGAAAATCAAAAGTATGAAAATCATGAGTTTGAGGCTTGATTTGATTAAAATGAAGTGATATTGGCGATGTGATCGCACGAACAAGTCCATAATGTGTTTTTGAGGTTATGTACATGTTTGGTTTGGAGCCCGGGAGGCTCGGGCAAAGATTTGATAGGCCGTTGGATGAAATTCTGAATTTTTGAACTGCTGGTTTTTCACCCAGCTGTTGGCTTCGCAATTGCGAAGAATTTCTCGCAATTGCGAAGGGGACGGTGTAAGGCAAGGCTCGCAAATGCGAACCTTTATCGCAAATGCGAAGCCCCCTTTGACCCAGCCTTGTTCGCAAATGCGAACAATTGTTCGCATTTGCGAAGGTCCCCAGTGCCTGCTTATGTTCGCAAATGCGAACAAAAGTTCGCAAATGCGAACATTCCCCATATTGCCTTGGTTCGCAAATGCGAACCATTGTTCGCAAATGCGAACACTGCCTTATACAGCATGTGTTCGCAAATGCGAACATCCCTTTGTCTGCCAGTGTTCGCAAATGCGAACAAATGTTCGCAAATGCGAACTTCCCAACCTTAGCTTATTTTTCAAACTCCAGAAATTGGTCGGGGTTCGCAATTGCGAACCCATGTTCGCAAATGCGAACACAGAGACCTGAAAAACACGAATTTCAGTCATTTCTTCACTTTTTACAAAACCAAAACACCCATTTGCGATTCTTCAAGGATTTCTTCTTCATCAAAACAATTGTAAGTCACTTTTTACTTAATTCTTTCAATTCCTAACATCATTAATCATGTTTTTCATAAGAAATCAAAGATTTTCATGGTAGAATTCTTGTTTTTGTTAGAAAATAGGTTTTTCATAAATTGGGGAATTGGACCTCGAATTGAGGTCCGATTTTCAAACAAATTATATACATGAACTCATGGGGCGATGGGTAACCGGATTTTGGTCCTAACCCCGAATTCCGACCATGTGGGCCCGGGGTTGAAATTCACTATTCCGGACAGAATGTTGTAAAAGTTGTATTTCGTCTTAAGAATTAGTTTGTTGAGTAGTATTGATGATATTAAATCAATTGTGTATAGATACGATTGGATTGGAGCCAAATTTGAAAGAAAGAGACATTTCCACGGATTGAATTGTTCATAAGCATTCGAGGTAAGTGTTTGTTCTATCCTAGCTTGAGGGAATAGGATTATGTGTTATGTGTTATGTGATCGAGTGCGGTGTATGGGCTGTGGTGACGAGCATCCATACACCGGCGTCTAGTATGACCGTGAGTCGTTGAAAAATGATTATTTTGAGATATATTACAGATGAAATGTTATTGTTTTCCCTTGTTGGGACTTGTTGTGAAGATAATTATTGATTGCCTTTGATGGGACGGTTTATGAATTACTGTTTCTTTCTTTGCCCTTAACTGTGATTGTTATTTGGGTGAGGAAGAGTGATAATGCACGAAGGGTGATGCCGTGCCATGTTTATTTATTTATGCATGAAGGTTAATGTCGTGCCATGTTTATTTATTGATTATGCACGAAGGATCATGCCGTGCCCTCTGTTATTGAACCATGTACGAAGGATCATGCCGTACTATGGATGTGAGGATGAGAGTAAAAGCACGAAGGGTGATGCCGTGCACTTTATTTGCTTATTTGGTGAGGATGAGAGTAAAAGCACGAAGGGTGATGCCGTGCACTTTATTTGCTTATTTGGTGAGGATGAGAGTAAAAGCACGAAGGGTGATGCCGTGCAACTAATTGCCATTCCTTGACTTGATATTACTTGTTTTTCCATTATATTTTATTTGGGTGATGCCGTGCAACTATTTGCCATTTCTTGACTTGATATTACTTGTTTTTCCATTATATTTTATTTGGGTGATGCCGTGCAACTACTTGCTATTCCTTGACTGGATATTGCTTGTGTTTACATTATACTTTGTTTTTCCTTGTGAACTTATTAACTGTTGTTAATTGTTGAGTTCTTTGAGATATTCCTTATTGTGTTATTACTTGGTTAATTGTTGTTATTTGTGGTAATATATATATTAAAGAATTGGGATCGGGTGGTACGCCTACCACAAGATATAATTTATTGATACAGTTGGGAGCGGGTGGTACGCCTACCACGAGATATGAAAAGAAAAAAAAAGAATTGAGACACGAAAGTAAGATTTAATTATGTGGATTAGATTAATCTGGATATTATTACATTGATGAATTATATATATATTTAATTGTGCTCCCCATATCATGTTCCATCCCTTTTTATTGTTTAATTAGTATTACTGTTATTTTGTGGTACGTATGTATATAGAACTACACAGGTTTACGTGAGTGTCTGGTCCTAGGCTTGTCACTACTTCGCCGGGATAGGCCGGGCACTTACCAGCACATGGGATCGGTTGTGCTGATACTACACTTCTGTGCGTTTTTGCACAGGTCCAGGTTTTGAGCAGCAGCAGCAGTAGTTCGGTAGCAGAATTTTTATACCCACAAGACTGAGGTAGCTTGCAGACGTCCGCAAGCCCGGCGTCTCTCTCTTTACTTATGTTTTAGTTGTAGTCTCTTTGTTCCGAGACACACAGATTATGTTATATTTCTTTCAGACTTTTATGTGTAGTATTCAGTAGTAGTTCGTGAGTTGGTGACTCCACGTCTTGGGTAGAGGATTTTCGGTATGGTTTTACCTTAAAACTGCTTAATACTATTTTGATAAAGTCTTCCGCATTTATTTAATTAAAATTGTGTTAAAAACAGGATAGTATGAATACGGTGGCTTGCCTAGCTACCACGAGTAGGCGCCATCACGATCCCGATGTTGGGGAAAAATCCGGGTCGTGACATTTGATAACGGCATCACCGACTTATTTACGACGAAAAATTTTAGTGGAGTTTGAGAGGTAGGTACGGAGACGTCTGTACTTGTCCTCCAGAGTCTATTGAGTTAGGAAAAGTCTCTTATTTGTTCTTTCTTATCGTGCGAATTCATTCTTCAAATGTTAAATTGAATTTCTACTCTTGTCTTCCCACGAATGGCGAAGTCACGTACCGCTTCTTCAGCCGAACAATGGCACGGGCTGGTGATAGATCAACTATGCCTTCAAAAGTTTTACGGAGGTCGGATAGGTTTCACCAAACTCTTCCCTACCACCTTCAGCGGTGCATCTTTTGAGAACCCACGGGATCGTGCTTGACCGATGTTATGAGGAATTACAGAACGTGGGAATAGACGAATGCGAGGGGGTTCATTTTACTGTGCTATGGAGGGCAAACAGAAGTAGTGAGAAGATAATGTATTTACCACACCAGTTATGGTCCCAACGGAAGATGCAATTATATCAGGAGATCATCCAATAAATCGTGTTGGGTTTCAACGGACCTAGACGTCCGGTCGATGTGTTGGAGTTGTGAAGGACAAATATGGTGAGTTATTGGAATGTATATATATGGTATGGAAAGGTCCTCCAAATAATTTATACATATTTAAGGTTGGTTCTTTTCGTGGGGTAAGAATCGCCCCCAGAGAATGACGAAGAGTATATGAGTAAATGGGGTAGCTCAGTAGTGTTAAGCCAACATAGCAAAAGAAGAAATTGGCCGTCGATGTTTGTGACAAGCCTACGAAGAGGGCAAACCGACCAATGCAACGCTATCTACTAAACTCTATTTTAAGAAAATGTTCTGAAGACGTCACCCCCGAGATTCTCTGCATTATGTGGTATGTGCGATCTGAATGGTTGTACCAGGTCACAATGACTATGTCCGAATATATATTGCCATGAGCAATAAGTTAACTGATCCTTAAAGGAATTGCTGTAAATGTGGAATATTGGAGAAATACAATTTTAGGAAAGCACTCAGGCTACACGCTCCATTGCGGTTAATAATTATCCTACATGGCCAGCCAGATGTAGAGGTTATGATGTTAGAGGTGGAGGTGAAAATCCTAGAGGTGGAGACCCGACCATTGATATAATTTTTATGATATGAGGGAGGTCACTACACCAAATGTGGTCATCACACGTATAATTCGGATTGTTATAGACAGAATAATTTTCCCTTAATTTGATTTGGTTTTTGAAAGAAAATTTAGGCGAGTCCTTTTAACATGCTCCATTCATGAGCGAGCATCGTAATCATCAAATCTAATTAGGGAAATACTCACGTTGAGATATTACATGAGGATAGACATCCATGTTATTAGGTGTTAGTCACTAAAATATCCATGAGGCTAAGAGTGACTTTATATTACTTATTACAGTGGGTTTTGATATAATTTTCGGGATAACTAATTTTAATCGTTAATTTTGCTCCCTATCAGTATGAGCGCTTATTTTATGTCGTGATTATCTTTGACGGACAATTATTGAAAGGAAGAAAGAAAGGAAATGAAAAATTTCAGATGATATGATGTGCAAGCACCGTGATTCAGAGTTGAGGATGAGATCCTCCAATTTTTGGCATAATGTGAAATATTTCTAAGCCGAGCTTCAAGCTGCGGTGGATATCATATGAGGACTGGGTCCTGGTAGTAAGAGTTTATGTGTTTAAAATTCTTCTTTTATGAAATTAATATTTTCGTATTGCATTCGTAAATAAAAGTCATGCCCGTTAGGACTATTTGACAATTCTTGTATAGTTTCTATTCATATTTAGCCATTTCTATTTTGAAACCGTTGAACTTAGCCTTTGAGACGAGCACCCAGGTGTGTATAAATATGACTCATTAATTCAAAAAAAAAAAATATCACGAGGTCTCCATACCTCATTTTGAGTAAAGTGGGATTTGTAGAATAAGGTATTTGATAACAGGGTTACTTGACGATGTTGTAATTTAAGAACAACTCTTATGGCCAGACTTCAGAGTCATGGATATGTGCATACGCATGAGGTGTTCGTGCCTTATTTAGACTTGTTCGTTGTAGTCTTCATTGTTTCCATATTGACATACTCCTGCAGTCATGAGGAGCATGCGCAACATCTCAGAGTGACTTTGCAGACTCTGAAGGATAATCAACTATATGCCAAATTTTCGAAATGTGAGTTCTGGTTGAGTTCGGTAGCATTTCTGGGTCACATTGTATCAGTGGAAGGTATTCAGGTGGACCCAAAGAAGATTTAGGCAGTCCAGAATTGGCCTCGACCAGCTTCAGTGACTGAGATCCGGAGTTTCTTGGGATTAGCAGGTTACTACCGTCGATTTGTAGAGGGGTTTTCTTCTATTGCAACCCCACCGACCAGATTGACACAGAAAGGTGTTCAATTTGAATGGTCAGATGAATGTGAGGCGAGCTTTCAAAAGCTCAAGACAGCCTTGACCACAGCACCGGTATTGATTTTACCCACAGGTACGGGACCTTATACTGATTATTGTGATGCTTCCCGTATTGGGCTTGGTGCAGTGTTAATGCAGGATGGCAAGGTTATTGCCTATGCTTCGAGGCAGTTAAAGATGCCTGAAAAGAATTACCCAGTGCATGATCTAGAATTTGCGGCGATTATTCACGCATTGAAGATCCGGAGGCATTATTTGTATGGTGTAGTATGTGAAGTATACACCGATCATAAGAGTCTTCAGTATTTGTTTAAACAAAAAGAGTTGAATTTGAGGCAGAGAAGGTGGTTGGTATTGCGGAAAGATTATGATGTCACCTTTTTATATCATCAGGGAAAAAGCAAACGTGGTGGCTGACGCTTTGAGTAGGAAGTCAGCCGGTATGGGCGGTCTTGTTTATATTCCAGTCAATCAGAGGCCAATTGCTTTGGATGTTCAGTCCTTGGCCAATCGATTTGTGAGGTTGGATATTTCTGAGCCTAGTCGAGCACTAGCTTGTGCGATCGCTCGCTCTTCATTATTGGAGCGTATCCGCGATCAACAATATAATGATTCCTATTTATGTGACCTTAGAGACACGGTTCAGCGAGGAGGTGCTAATCAGGTCACCTTAGATGCTGATGGGATCAATTCCTGCCTTTGGCAGAGTTTGCTTATGATAATAGTTATCAATCGAGCATCCGGATGGCTCCTTATGAAGCGTTTTATGGTAGGCGGTGTCGTTCTCCGGTTGAATGGTTTGAACCGGGAGAAACTCGGTTATTCGGTATAGATTTATTTCAGGAGGCCTTAGATAAGGTCAAGATTATTCAAGATAGGCTTCGCACAGCTCAGTCTAGACAAAAGAGCTATGCAGATCGCAAGGTTCGAGAGATAACTTTCATGATTAGGGAACGAGTATTGCTCCGAGTGTCGCCTATGAAGGGCGTGATGAGGTTCGGTAAGAAGGGCAAGCTCAGCCCTAGGTATATTGGCCCATTTAAGATTCTAGACCGAGTGGGAGGGGTGGCTTACAGACTAGCTCTGCGCCTAGCTTATCAGCCGTGCATCCGGTTTTTCATGTATCTATGCTTCGGAGATACCACGACGATCCCACACATGTGTTAGACTTCAGCACTGTCCAATTGGACAATGATCTATCTTACGAGGAGGAGCCGGTGACCATTCTAGACCGGCAGGTTCGACAGTTGAGGTCAAAGAGTTATCCTTCTGTGCGTGTTCAGTGGAGAGGTCAGCCTCCTGAGGCATCGACCTGGGAGTCCGAGTCTGATATGCGGAGCCGCTACCCACACTTGTTTCCTGACTCGGGTACTTCTTTCTTTTGTCCGTTCGAGGATGAACGGTTGTTTTAGAGGTGGAGATTGTGACGACCCAAAGGGTCATCACTTATTTTATTAATCATTTCGAGCTTCTGAGGCCTTGAAAACCTCATTCTATGTTGCCTCGATTTACGTGCACGATCCGAGCATGTAGTCGGAAAGATTTTGTGATAGAAAATATGAATTCTATGAGAAATTTGGATAAAAATGATATTAATATTGATATGGTTGACTTCGGTCAACATTTTTGGTAAACGGATCCGGACCCGAGATTGGATGGTCCCGAGAGGTCCGTAGAAAAATATGGGACTTGGACATGCGTCCGGAGTCGAATTCCGAGGCCTAGAGCCCAAATTATGAATTTTTATGTGAAATTGTTTTTGATGTAATTATTAAAGGAAATAAATTAATTGACCTTGGTATCGGGCTCGTATTTTTGTTCCGACGCCCGGCACAAGTCTTAAATATTATATATGTGATTTTTGTAAATTTTGGTGACATTTGGATGTCGTTTGAGATGTTTTGGACCTTGCGTTCCAAGTTAAGAAGTTTTGAAAATCAAAAGTATGAAAATCATGAGTTTGAGGCTTGATTTGATTAAAACGAAGTGATATTGGCGATGTGATCGCACGAACAAGTCCATAATGTGTTTTTGAGGTTATGTACATGTTTGGTTTGGAGCCCGGGAGGCTCGGGTAAAGATTTGATAGGCCGTTGGATGAAATTATGAATTTTTGAACTGCTGGTTTTTAACCCAGCTGTTGGCTTCGCAATTGCGAAGAATTTCTCGCAATTGCGAAGGGGACAGTGTAAGGCAAGGCTCGCAAATGCGAACCTTCATCGCAAATGCGAAGCCCCCTTTGGCCCAGCCTTGTTCGCAAATGCGAACAATTGTTCGCATTTGCGAAGGTCCCCAGTGCCTGCTTATGTTCGCAAATGCGAACAAAAGTTCGCAAATGCGAACATTCCCCATATTGCCGTGGTTCGCAAATGCGAACCATTGTTCGCAAATGCGAACACTGCCTTATACAGCATGTGTTCGCAAATGTGAACATTAGTTCGCAAATGCGAACATCCCTTTGTCTGCCAGTGTTCGCAAATGCGAACAAATGTTCGCAAATGCGAACTTACCAGCCTTAGCTTATTTTTCAAACTCCATAAATTGGTCGGGGTTCGCAATTGCGAACCCATGTTCGCAAATGCGAACACAGAGACCTGAAAAACACAAATTTCAGTCATT
Organism: Nicotiana noctiflora; assembly: GCA_032618575.1. Lineage (NCBI taxonomy): Eukaryota > Viridiplantae > Streptophyta > Magnoliopsida > Solanales > Solanaceae > Nicotiana > Nicotiana noctiflora. The sequence goes on along the minus strand of JASVEL010014247.1, from coordinate 128,908 downwards.
TCTTCACTTTTTACAAAACCAAAACACCCATTTGCGATTCTTCAAGGATTTCTTCTTCATCAAAACGATTGTAAGTCACTTTTTACTTAATTCTTTCAATTCCTAACATCATTAATCATGTTTTTCATAAAAAATCAAAGATTTTCATGGTAGAATTCTTGTTTTTGTTAGAAAATAGGTTTTTCATAAATTGGGGAATTGGACCTCGAATTGAGGTCCGATTTTGAAACAAATTATATACATGAACTCGTGGGGGGATGGGTAACCGGATTTTGGTCCTAACCCCGAATTCCGACCATGTGGGCCCGGGGTTGAAATTCACTATTCCGAGCAGAGAATGTTGTAAAAGTTGTATTTGGTCTTAAGAATTAGTTTGTTGAGTAGTATTGATGATATTAAATCAATTGTGTATAGATACGATTGGATTGGAGCCAAATTTGAAAGAAAGAGACATTTCCACGGATTGAATTGTTCATAAGCATTCGAGGTAAGTGTTTGTTCTATCCTAGCTTGAGGGAATAGGATTATGTGTTATGTGTTATATGATCGAGTGCGGTGTATGGGTTGTGGTGACGAGCATCCATACACTGGCGTCTAGTATGACCGTGAGTCGTTGAAAAATGATTATTTTGAGATATATTACAGATGAAATGTTTTTGTTTTCCCTTGTTGGGACTTGTTGTGAAGATAATTGTTGGTTGCCTTTGATGGGACGGTTTATGAATTACTGTTTCTTTCTTTGCCCTTAACTGTGATTGTTATTTGGGTGAGGAAGAGTGATAATGCACGAAGGGTGATGCCGTGCCATGTTTATTCATTTATGCACGAAGGTTAATGTCGTGCCATGTTTATTTATTGATTATGCACGAAGGATCATGCCGTGTCCTGGTTATTGAACCATGTACGAAGGATCATGTCGTACTATGGATGTGAGGATGAGAGTAAAAGCACGAAGGGTGATGCCGTGCACTTTATTTGCTTATTTGGTGAGGATGAGAGTAAAAGCACGAAGGGTGATGCCGTGCACTTTATTTGCTTATTTGGTGAGGATGAGAGTAAAAGCACGAAGGGTGATGCCGTGCACTTTATTTGCTTATTTGGTGAGGATGAGAGTAAAAGCACGAAGGGTGATGCCGTGCAACTAATTGCCATTCCTTGACTTGATATTACTTGTTTTTTTTTCATTATATTTTATTTGGGTGATTCCGTGCAACTATTTGCCATTTCTTGACTTGATATTACTTGTTTTTCCATTATATTTTATTTGGGTGATGCCGTGCAACTACTTGCTATTCCTTGACTGGATATTACTTGTGTTTACATTATACTTTGTTTTTCCTTGTGAACTTATTAACTGTTGTTAATTGTTGAGTTCTTTGAGATATTCCTTATTGTGTTATTACTTGGTTAATTCTTGTTATTTGTGGTAATATATATATTAAAGAATTGGGATCGGGTAGTACGCCTACCACAAAATATAATTTATTGATACAGTTGGGAGCGGGTGGTACGCCTACCACGAGATATGAAAAGAAAAATAAAGAATTGAGACACGAAAGTAAGATTTAATTCTGTGGATTAGATTAATCTGGATATTATGAGTTATTGATTGTTATTGCAGAGCAGAGTATTTCCTTATAAATGTTTATGTACATATATATATATATTGCAACTGCACAGGTTTTTGTGGGTGTCTGGTCTTAGGCTTGTCACTACTTCGCCGGGATAGTCCAGGCACTTACCAGCACATGGGGTCGGTTGTGCTGATACTACACTTCTGTGCGTTTTTGCACAGGTCCAAGTTACGATCAGGAGCAGCAGCAGTAAATCGATTGCGTGGAAGTTAATCACATTTGAGACCGAGGTAGCTTGCGGACGTCCGCAAGCCCGGCGTCTCTCTCTTTACTTATGTTTTAGCTGTAGTCTCTTTGTTCCGAGACACACAGATTATGTTATATTTCTTTCAGACTTTTATGTGTAGTATTCGGTAGTAGTTCGTGAGTTGGTGACTCCACGTCTTGGGTAGAGGATTTTCAGTATGGTTTTACCTTGAAACTGCTTAATACTATTTCTATAAAGTATTCCGCATTTATTTAATTAAAATTGTATTAAAAACAGGATAGTATGAATGCAGTGGCTTGCCTAGCTACCACGAGTAGGCGCCATCACGATCCTGATGTTGGGGAAAAATCCGGGTCATGACAAGTTGGTATCAAAGCTCTATATGAAAGCTCAGATAATTATGATGATGATGATGATGATGATTGTTTGTTTGACTCAGCATTTCTTAAAAATTGATCGGAAGGTCTTTCTTTGGACCGTAATGCAGGCTTTTGGATGGGATTTAGAAAGAAGGCTATAAAGGTTCAAAATATTTTCAACGTGGCTTAAAGATTACAACTTTCTGAATTGTATCTTTCGTCCTAGTTTCATTCTTTGGGGACTCTTGGATTTTCTTTCTGTTATGACTGAACCTTAGTGAGGCTGCCTACGTACCCTTTCGGGATCAAGTCAAAACGTAGTTCGGATATAAGAGATCTTTTTGTTGTTGCGATTTTCACTTCTTCCCATTCTTCTCCTTTGCGTTTTTTTTCTTTCTTTTTCTTTTCCTTTCTCTTCTTTTCTTCTTTTTTTTTTTCTTTTTCCCCTTTTTTCTCTTTTTCTTTTTCTTTTCTTTCTTTTCTTTTACTTTTTTTTTCTTTTTCTCTTTTTCTTTTCTTTCTCTTTTTCCTTCCTTTTTCTCTTCTTTTCCCTTTCTTTTGTTTCTCCACTTGATTTACCCGCTCGGTCTTTAATTTTTTGTTGTTGATTCCGAAAGAGGGGTATGTAAGAAAAATATAACAAGGCTCAAAGTGATAACAATGTATAAAGTATTTGGATAGCTGAACAAAATGTGTTCGTCATTCCAACCTTCAAAACCTACCAAGTACACAGTTAAACACGTTTCGACTGACCCACATATTTGCCTTCTGTATTTGCCGATTCTTAGTGCCTTTGGGCAACAATCTCGATACCACGAATCATCCCTTTATCCTGGGGGTACTCTTGCCTTTGCCTTATACCGATAAAGCATAATGCATTTCCAAGGTATTTCTTTTACGTTCTATTCTCCAGTTTCACTTGGTTCAGACTCCAAAGTATTCCAATATGTATTATTTCTTCCAAATACCTTTACATTTTTCATTGCAAAATTGACTTTTTAAACCAGACCGAGAATTATGTGCATGTTATGTCACTAAAATAAATATGAAAATAATTGTATAATGATTAGAAATGGAGTGACTAGAAATATTGGGAAACAAAGAATTATATTAAATTGATGGGCAATAACATGACAAACAACAAAGCGAACAGACTAGACTCGAATTACAAACCTAGATGGCACTAAAAAGATTTATTACTAAATAAAGCAAATTTGAAAGATAGAAGGGTTTTGACTCCCAAGACAATGTACGGATTACAACCCCGCAATAACCCGGGTAACAGAAATGACACCAAAATAAACCACCAAAACTCCAAGAGGTGGAGTGCCTTCTCAATTACCAAGCATGGCATCTTAACCACTGAGTTCTTCATTAATGTTACCAAAACCACTATCTGTTTCAATATCTTCATCTTCAGTTGACAATGTCCCAAGAAGATTCTCATCCCCCACGTCACCGGGCATCATTCCCACTAGGTGTGCCTCCTCGTGTAATGGATGCAGCATGATATTCTAAATGCCATTATCTCGAATTAAATTTTCCTGGATCATCCTTTCTATTTCTCTTTTTAAATCTCGACAATTCTCCACATTGTGTCCCAAAGCATTGGAGTGGTAATCACACCTTTTAGATGAATCAAAGCTTCTCGCACATCGATCCACCCGATTTGGAGAAATGGGTGCAATCATATCATGTTGTTTTAACTTTTCAAACAAGCTTGCGTAGGACTCTCCTATTGGTGTAAAATTATCTTTAAACTTTTGTTCCCTTCCATACCCCTGGATTGGATGTGGGTTATAATATGCTTGGAAATTTTGCAGAGGCAGTTTGAGATTTTGTGATGTTCGTGCTCGCTTTCTTGGGTGATTTGAGGGTTGAGCAATATATTGGATTGGAACAACAGAGTATGGTGGGTTCTGAGGCGGGTAGTAATGCTTAAGGGGGCCATGGAAAACCTGATGGGACTGCACAGTCCTTCGAGATGTTCTCCTAGGACCTCTTCTCGAACCTGATTTCATCATGATTTCTTCATCCCTCCTATTCGCACTACCAAATTCACTTTGAACAGCCTGAGCTGCATCTCTGAGAGCTGATTGACTTATAATTCTACCTGCCTTAAGACCATCTTCCACCATTTCTCCCATTTTGATTATTTCTTCAAAGGATTGACCAACTGCAGATATCATGTTTTGAAAGTTATTCGACTCTTGATCCTGAAGGAAAACAATGACTAACTTGTGGTCATCCATGGGTGGCTTAGCTCTAGTTGCCTGCTCTCTCCATTTGAAAGCATATTCCCTGAAATTTTCAGTTGGTTTCTTTTTCAGTTTAGAAAGGGAAATGCTGTTTGGGGTGATGTCGATATTGTATTGAAACTGTTTGATAAAGGTTCGTGCCAGGTCACTCCGGACGTACCAACAAGATGTGTCTTGATCCCAAAACCATTCAGATGCTACTCCCGAGAGGCTTTCCCCAAAATAAGCCATAAGCAATTCTTCATTTCTTCCCACACCTATCAATTGTTTGCAATACCTTTTCAGGTGGGCTATGGGGTTTCCATTTCCATCGTACTTTTCAAATTTAGGAAACTTGAAACTAGGCGACAGGTGGACATCGGGGAACATACATAGATCTCAGAAGGCAACACCCTTTTGACCTGGCATTGCTTGCGTGTTTTTTAGTTGTTGTTCTAATCTTTTCACTCTTTGGGCTATTTCTTTTTGTACCCTCTTTCGGGTAGGCTTTTCGATGTTCGTAGGAAGATCAAATGAGTACGAGTGGTACTCAAGAAAGTGGTATTACTCTTGCAGTATAACAAATTGTGACTCGTGAGAAGGATGTCTCTAGCCATTGGCCCATGCTTGACGCATTTTGGTCATTTGTTGTTTCTGTGTTCTATTTTCCTTGACCACAATAGACCCTTGTTGAACTCTCAGATCCTGAGTCTCTTGAGCGCTCGTAACAACTTCGTTGTCTGTTATCATTTTCCTAGAATCCTGTTTTCCAGTTACCACAACCAACCACCTCAACTTTCTAGATTAACAAAACGTAGCCACCATGTTAGCATTAAGGTATTTTGCTTATTGATTTCCTTTATTTTTCTTCTACTTTCTTTTCTTTTTGCCATTTTGTAGTTTTTCCTCTTTTTTTCTTCCTTTTTTTTCTTTTGTTATGATTATTGATATGGTCGAATCCTATGTGGATTGCCTACGTATCATGACCCCGCATGAATCAGACTGAGCGTAGTTCTTCCAAATTAATGCAAAAATAAAGAGATGTTTATTTGATTTTTTTTAATTTGTTTTCTTTGAAGGAAAATTATAGAGGCCGACTCCAACTACAAACCTGATGAAAAAATTTCACATCTTGTGCAACAGATTTACACAAGACTAAGAATATTTTTAATATCAATTATGACTATTTTTACAAGATTGGCTATCTTATGACTTATTTTGGCAAAGTGGCCACTTTTGCCAAATTTTAATTAAGAAAATAAACTCAAAAATTTTTCTCATCCCGGGGCTCATGGGGCATCTTCGGCATCGCCACAAGTCAAAACAAGACTGAGAAGTTTTTAATGTCAACTGTGACTATTTTTACAAAATTGGTCATGTAATGGCTTATTTTGGCAAAGTGGCTATTTTTTGAAAAACTTTATTTAAGAAAAATACAAATTCTAAGATTAAAACTAAATCAAAATCTCTGATCTTGGGGCCTATAGGGCATCATTCAGCATCGCCACAAGACTGAGAAGTTTTTAATGTCAATTGTGACTATTTTTACAAAATTGGCTATGTAATGGCTTATTTGACAAAGTGGTTATTTTTGTAAAATTGAGTGATGACTCAAACTTGATTTTGCGGATACGGCCTTTCAACATTTCTACGAGGGAATATTTTAGGGTTGTGCCTGCAAATTATTTAAAATGACTCAAAGTGGCTATTCTTGCAAAAACGGCCTTTCGGTGTCCCTTTGAGGGACATTTGGCTTATTTTAAACAAGAATAGCATCACCCGACTTATTTATAACAAATTTAAAATTTTGACATTTTTTGGTTATTTTTGCAAAAAGGGTGGTTGGACCCATTGAGGGTTGCCTACGTATCTCACACGTGGTGAGAAGAAAACCAGCCTAGTTCAGTCAGATTATGTTTTAGACCAACTATTTTTGACTTAATCCAACTATATTTGATAAATTCTTCGAAATTTCGACAGAGTTTTGTTAGTATCAGTTTCTTTATTATTCTTCCTTTTTCCTTTCCTCAATTTTTAGCAGGTCAGCATAATGGCCCAAGACAAAGAAATGTGACATATAATCTGCCGGTCTTTACATATTCAAGTCACCTGTCCTAGACGGACCCAACCCCTGTGTTGAGTCCTCTAAGTCAGATATGATGCAAATAATCTTCCTATTTCTAGGCTCAATATCCTGATTTTTTATTGGTTCTAGACCGTGTACCCGAGCGGACAACTCGAGTCGAGGAGGGGGCTACGTACCGGGGACCCGTGGGATCGTCCGGCTTAGTAACTTTTCCGACCTCTATTTCTTACTTGGGTATGAAACTAACAGAATGGAGAGTCTCAACCAGTAAGCACATCCCTGGAGGTAAGATGAGAAGAATTTTTGGCACAATTGTTATATACATTTCACGTAATATCAAAGCGGTAAACATATAGCACATTGACAAAAAACATATAATGAAATTAGATATAATCAAAAATTGAAATTTTACTGAGCTCGAATTCTTAAACCCTGAACCAAAGTTCTGGGTTTCTTTTCTCCAGCAGAGTCGCCAGAGCTGTCACACCTCCTTTTTACGGAAGCCAGCTTACTACATCCCGGGAATTGATATAATAAAAGGAAGGACTTTTTCCAATTAAAGGAAAGTCAAAACGGGATTAGTTATTGAAATTTTCAAAGTCGACACTTGAGAATATAATGGTGTCCCAAGTCACCGGTTTAATCCCGAACCGAGGAAAGTTTGACTCTATTAAAGTCTATGAACTAGAAATCCGAATAAGAAATTCTGGTAACCCGGGAGAAGGTGTTAGGCACTCCCGGATTCCGTGGTTCTAGCAAGGTCGCTCAACTGTTGTATTTGTTTTTATCTGTTTCATTATATGTTCTATTTTATGTGAATTTATTAATATTCCACTTTATTATTTTTTAAAGAATCGCAACATCGTGAAAATGCATTTCGGGTCACACCGTACCAGTACGCCTATGGCTTTTAATACATTTTGACTTCGTTGAGATTTAGATTTGAGTCACATAAATGTACGCCCGTATTTGAGAATGTATATTAAAATCGCGCCTAAAATATCTACATCTTTATTAACTTTGGGAAAGACAGTGAAATTCGCTAAACGGTTCTTCCAAATCTAAGTATTTTATAACAATTATTTGAGGGCCTCGTGAACTTTGTTCTCTAACAAGGCTCATCTCATTTCATTTTTTAAAGGCCAAATCAATGGTGTGCTATGTTTTCTATTATTGTTTTTCCCCTATCTACGAAAGAAAGATCCTAACTAATTATGTTCGAAATCTGATTAAATCAAATGAAGGAACCTTTGAACTGGGCACAAATGGCTAGGACAATGAGCCCAATTTTAAAATGATGCAAATAATGTAATCTCAATTATTCCAACATTCACGACTGTGGTTCGGTGTAGTTTGAAACAAATGGGACACATCTACTGGGTTAAACTGGTATGATTAACTCTAGGCCAGAATCTGTTAACACTTAATTTGGATTACCAATTTATTGATATTAAGAAACTTTTTGCCTATGTAGATTGAAAATTACGACAAAAATCATTCAAATTAGTTGATCTACAAACGCTCATAAGCGGACTATTTTAGTTTATCTTCAATAACTACTAATACTACTTATTTCAGATTTAGTCTAAATAGTAACGTCTTATTTAACACTCGAACCTGTTTTTATGCCATCAATCAATGTCATTCAGGCAATGCTATCACAATAGGATATCAGTGAATACTTTCTAATTTCTCTACCTGTTAGGCTTAATTGAAATCCAAATCTATTAACAATCATCCTAATAGTCTCAAATATTTAATAATGCTCGAGTACCAGCAAAGTTTTTCAAAGGTTCAAATTCATACAGTCCAATATAATTACACAACAGAACAGTTAACAACCTAAAATATTAACAAATGAACTTCTCCATTACATAATTCGAAAGAACACAAAAAATGAAAATAGGCTTAGGTTTCACATTCTTTATGCATTCATCTCACAGCTTCAGTTTAGAACTACTGAATTATAGAGGTGTACTTGATTTTAAATTAAACGAAAAATGAGTTAAATCAGAAATAATGAGCACAACAGCAACACAGCCAATTCCAGCAATAAAATAGAATTTTTGTGATTCAAATTTCTTCAAATATCACTTAGAATTTCAGAAGCCAATATCACAGTACTTAAATGATCATAATGACCAAATTTTCTCTCAAATTCATTCCAATTTGAAGCTAATAAGCATCTAACTTTCAGCGGCTTAAACAAAGTAAGATTTGGGGTCACTTGATTGAAAATTATCAACAAAACTGTGATTTTAATTCTCTACTGATTTGTAAGGCTTTTTCTTAGATTTTTTATGGAAATCTGGATCTAAAGAAGGACAATTGAAGCCTGAAAAATACTATTTCCAGATCTAGACTATGAAGATGTTTTTTTAATTTTCTGGGATTCTGAAGCTATGTCTATGGCTCGAAATTTCTGGATTCAAAAGTTTATGGGATTTCAAAGTCTAGCTCCCAAGCATTTTCAGATTCAAAAATCTTAAAAGTTTTAAAAATGTGGAAGAAGTCCTAAGATTCTAAAATTTGATTCAAAAATCTAGAAAAGTCCCCCACTAATGGCTGAATTGTTGCCTATTTATAGGCAGGAAATGGGAGGGAATTTCAATTTTGTTTTCACATACTAGTCCCTATGTTATTTCTATTTTTACCTCTTATTTTTGACTTGTCTTATAAATTACTGCACTTATTTATTAAGACTTGCATTATAACCCTTTCTAGAATATTCTAGCTAATTCTACCATATTCTAATCCCCTAAAATTCCTATTATACCGCCACTTGCATTTTTTATTCACCGAAGTACCTTTTTATTATGCCGAAACCAACCTTAATCCTATATATTAATTATCATTATACCAATTTTACTTCCCTATTCTACCCGTAATGCTCGAGTCTTATTACCCTTATGCCATTTTTCCTACCCAGTATACCCCTAGTTCCTTAGTCTTATTAACTGCCTACTTGATGTTCCAACAATACCCTCACTTTATACTTATTACCTTCTAACCTTTTCAAGTTTCCAATTATGCCCTCACTCCCTTCATTATCAATTTAAATCTTTTACTTTATCCTAATTATTATGGTAAATGTAATATTGCAGTGTTCAGATATATCCAAACGACTACACTAATTAACAAAAACTGATCTAACAATTATTCTGCAATTGAACTAAACAAACTGTCATAACCCACTATTTAAATCATGCTAATGACTCATTTGCTGAATTAATCAGAATGAAATCCATTTAAAAACTAAAATCATACTTAGAATTCACATAATAATTTGCTAATTCAGAATCTGTGACGACCCAAAGGGTCATCACTTATTTTCTCAATCATTTCGAGCGTCTGATGCCTTAAAAACCTCATTTATAGTTGCCTTGATTTGTGTGCGGTGTTCGGGCACGAAGGACCCGTTATATGACGGTCTCAGAAAATCCATAGAAAATATGGAACTTGGGTGTATGCCCGGAATCGAAATCTGAGGTCTAGAACCTCGGTAAAAGAATTTTTCTGATAACTTATTTTCTGAAAATGTTTAAGGAAAATAAAACTGAAATTTGATTAATAAGTACTGGTATCGGGCTCCTATTTGGTTTCGACGCCCGGTACAAGTCATATATATTGGTTAAGTTCTTCCTGTAAAGTTTGGTTGAAAATGGACGTCGTTTGATGTGTTTTGGCCTTAAATTGGAAATTTTGGAAGTTATGAAATTTTGAAAGAATTCTTGAGTTTTAAGGCTCAATTCATTGATTTTGATGTTATTTTGGCGATTGTATCGCGCGAGCAAGTTTGTATGATGTTTTTGAGTCAGTGTACATATTTGGTTTGAATCCCCGAGGACTCGGGTGACTGTTGGATAGGTATCGGGATGGTTTTAGACTTGAAAATGTAGCAGAAATTCTGCAATTTTTGCACAGGGATTTTCTATGCGATCGCATCGGTGTAGCTGCGATCACATAGAGCAAGGATCAGGGGTCCCAAAATCCTTCTATGTGATCGCAATAATACCCATGCGATCGCATAGATTCAAGTGTCCCTCCTATGCGATCGCACAGTGTCACGACCCGGATTTTCCCCCAACATTGGGATCGTGATGGCGCCTACTCGTGGTAGCTAGGCAAGCCAACTACATTCAGCATTATCCTATTTTTATCATTATTTCATACTCATTTTTATCAACAAGAACAATAACATTAATTAAATAAGTGCGAAAGACTTTCAAAATAGAGATAAGTAATACCAAGGTAAAACACTAATGAAATCCTCTACCCAAGACGTGGAGTCACCAGCTCACGAACTAATACTGAATACTACACATAAAGGTCTGAAAGAAAATAACATATATCTCTCTGTATCGGAACAAAGAGACCACATCAAATAATATAAGTAAGTGGAAGAGATGCCGTGCATACGGATGCCTACAAGCTACCTCAGTCTCGGAATGCTCAATTCCCACGCAAGACTCTATTGCTGCTGCTCCTGATCAAAACCTGGACCTGTGCAAAAATGCACAGAAGTGCAGTATCAGCACAATCTGACCCCATGTGCTGGTAAGTGCTTGGCCTATCCCGGCGAAGTAGTGACAAGCCTAGGACCAGACACCCACATAAACCTGTGAAATTTTATATATATGTATACCACAAGATAACGAGAAATAATCGAGTAACAAATTCCACAAGAAGTATCATAAGAGGGAAGCTTAACAGTTAACAACAATTATTAAGTCAATAATGGAAAACAATTTATATCAAACATGGAGTAGCAAATAATTGCACGGCATCACCCTAAGTGCTTTTACTATCATCCTCACCAAATAAGCAAATAAAAGTGCACGGCATCACACTTTGTGCTTTTACTCTCATCCTCACATCCATGGCACGGCATGATCCTTCGTGCATGGTTCAATAACAAGGCACGACATTACCCTTCGTGCATAATCAATCACAAGGCACGGCATGATCCTTTGTGCATAATCAATAACAAGGCATGGCATTACCCTTCGTGCATAATCAATAATATAAGGCACAACATTAACCTTAGTGCGAAAATAGTAAAACAAGGCACGGCATCACCCTTCGTGCATTATCACTCTTCCTCGCCCAAATAACAATCACAGTTATGGGCAAAGAATAAAACAATAATCATGAACCGTCCCGGCAAGGGGCACAACAATCATCACAACAAGGTCCCGGCAATGGAAAGCAATAATCCACTTTACAACAAGTCCCGACAAGGGAAAATAGTGTACAATTCCACAACCCGGCAAGGGTTCAACAATTCATCTTTAAAACATCTCACAACAAGTATCAATAAAGACTCACGGTCATGCTAGACGCCAGTGTATGGACGCTCGTCACCACAGCCCACACACCGCACTCGATCACAAAGCACATAGCACATAATCATATTCCCTCAAGCTAGGATATAACAAACACTTACCTCTAGCCTTGAAGTCCAAATTATCCTTCCACTATAGCTTTACCTCGAATTTCCGCTTTCAACTTGCTCGAATCTAATCACAATTGATTCCATTACATTAATAAATAATATATAACTTAGTTTGGATGCTTAAAAATGGTTTACTTAAAGTTTACCCCAAAGTTTCCCAAAATGCCCCTGGCCCCACGTGGTCGGAACTCGGGGTTCGGACCAAAATCCAGTTACCCATTCCCTCACGAGTTCAAATATATGATTTGTTTCAAAATCGAACCTCAATTTGAGGTCCAATTTCCCAATTCATGAAAACCCTAGGTTTTACCCAAAAACAAGAATTTCTACCATGAAAACATTTGATTTCTCTTGAAAAACTTGTTTAATGTTATTAGGAATTGAAAGAATTAAGTAAAAAGTGACTTACAAGTGCTTTGGAGTGAATTTGCTCTTGAGGGTTCGTGTGTGGTGTGTTGGGTTTTGAAAGAATGAGGAAAAGAGCTCAAAAATTCGTTGAAGTAAAAAATTGCACAGCTGCGGATATCGCTATTGCGAACATTTGTTCGCAATTGCGAACGCATCAGGTCTGTGGTCTGTCAGCATTGCATTTACGACATTATGTTCGCATTTACGAACAAGGCTGGGTTACTGGGGCTTTCGCAATTGCGACAATAAGTTCGCATTTGCGAACATGGGCTGATTACTGTCAACCTCGCATTTGCGAGGTATGTTCGCATTTGCGAACCACTGCACACCCCTGCCAACTTCGCATTTGCGAAGTCTGGTTCGCATTTGCGAACCAAGGCTAATCTGGGACTTTTTGCAATTGCGAGAAAATCTTTGCATTTGCGAAGATACCAGCTGGGTGAAAAAAAACCAGCTGTGATATTTTTCAGAAATTGCTCCAACGGCCTATTAAATCTTTACCCGAGCCCCTCGGGCTCCAAATCAAACATGTACACAATATCAAAAATATGTTACAAACTTGCTCGTGCGACCACATCGCCAATATAACATCGATTTCATCAAATCAAGCCTCAAGTTCATGATTATCATTCTTTTAGTTTCATAACTTTCAACTTATGAACTCAAGGTTCAAAACACATCACACGATATCCAAATGTCACCAAATTTTGCAGAAAGCACATATATTATATTTAAGACTTGTACCGGGTGTCGGAACCAAAATACGAGCCCGACACCAAGGTTATTTAATTTATTTTCCTTTAATAATTTCAGTAGAAACAATTTAACAGAAAAATCCATAACTTAGGCTCTAGGCCTCAGATTTCGACTTCTGACGCATGATCGAGTCCCATATTTTCCTACGGACCTTCCGGGACTGTTCGATCTCGGGTCTGGGTCCGTTTACCAAAAATGTTGACCGAAGTCAACCATATCAATATTAATATCATTTTTCTTCAAATTTCTCATAGAATTCATATATTCTATCACAAAATCTTTCCGGCTACATGCCCGGATCATGCACGTAAAATGATGCAACATAGAATGAGGTTTTCAAGGCCTCGAAAGTGCGGAATAAGTGAGGAAAACAGGTGATGACCCTTTCGATCGTCACATCCTCCACCTCTAAAACAACCGTTCGTCCTCGAACGGACAAGAGAAGGAAGTACCCGAGTCGGGGAACAAATGTGGGTAGCGGCTCCGCATATCAGACTCGGACTCCCAGGGTCGATGCCTCGGGAGGCTGACCTCTCCACTGAACACACACAGAAGGATAACTTTTCGACCTCAACTGTCGAACCTGCCAGTCTAGAATGGCCACCGGCTCCACCTCGTATTATAAATCATTGTCCAATTGGACAGTGCTATAGTCTAACACATGTGTGGGGTCGTCGTGGTACCTCTAAAGCATAGATATATGAAAAACTGGATGCACGGCTGATAAACTAGGTGGCAGAGCTGGTCTGTAAGCCACCCCTCCCACTCGGTCCAGAATCTCAAATGGACCAATATACCTAGGGCTGAGTTTGCCCTTCTTCTCGAACCTCATCACGCCCTTCATAGGCGACACTCGGAGCAATACCCGCTCACCAACCATGAAATCTACATCTCGGACCTTATGATCCACATAAGTCTTCTGTCTGGACTGAGCTGAACGCATTCTCTCCTGGATAGTCTTGACCTTGTCTAAGGCCTCCTCAACTAAATTTGTACCCAACAACCGAGCCTCTTCCAGCTCAAACCATCCGACTGGAGATCGACATCGCCTACCATATAACGCCTCGTACGGGGCCATCTAAATGCTAGACTGGTAGCTATTGTTGTAGGCGAACTCCGCTAATGGAAGAAACTGGTCCCACGAGCCTCCAAAATCAATGACACAGGCTCGGAGCATGTCCTCTAGGATATGAATAGTCCTCTCGGACTGACCATCTATCTAAGGATGAAAAGCTGTACTCAGCTGAACCTGGGTGCCTAACTCCTGCTGGACCGCTCTCCGGAACCGCGAGGTAAACTGCGTACCCCGATCTGAGATAATAGACACCGGCACCCCATGAAGACGAACAATCTCCTTGATGTAAATCTCTGCTAACCTCTCCGATGAGTGAGATTCCGATACTGGAATAAAGTGTGCTGACTTGGTCAGTCTATCAACAATGACCCAAATAACATCGAATTTCCTCTGAGTCAAGGGAAGTCCGGTAATGAAGTCCATAGTGATACGCTCCCATTTCTACTCGGGAATTTTGATTCTCTGGAATATACCACCAGGCTCATATTTTACCTGCTGACAATTTAGACACCGAGCGACATACGCAACGATGTCTTTCTTCATCCTATGCCACCAATAGTGCTGCCGTAACATACATCTTCGCGGCGCCCATGTGAATAGAATACCGCAAACTGTGGGCCTCCGCTAAGATCAACTCTCGAATCCCCTCAACATTGGGCACACAAACTCGACCTTGAAATCTTAATACTCCATCATCAACTAGAGTTACCTTCGTGGCACCTCCCCGTTGTACAGTATCTCTCAAGTCACGCAAATGAGGATCATCAAATTTCCTCTCATGGATCCACTTTAATAGAGATGAACGAGCGACCGTGCAGGCTAAAACTCTGCTGGGCTCAGAAATGTCTAATCTCACAAACTGGTTGGCTAAGGCCTGGACATCTAGAGCAAATGGTCTCTGACTGACCGGAATGAATGCGAGACTACCCATGCTGGCGGACTTTCTACTCAATGCATCGGCCACCACATTGGCCTTACCTGGATGATATAGGATAGTAACATCATAGTCCTTCGGCAACTCTAACCATCTCCGCTGTCATAAATTCAACTCATTTTGATTGAACAAGTACTGTAGGCTTTTGTGATTAATGTACACCTCACATGTCACACCATATAGATAATGCCTCTAGATCTTTAAGGCATGAACCACTGCTGCCAACTCAAGATCATGAACTGGATAATTCTTCTCATGTATTTTCAACTGTCTCGAAGCATAAGCAATAACCTTACCATCCTACATTAATACCGCTCCAAGCCCTGTACGGGACGCATCACAGTATAATGTGTAACAACCTAAAGCTGAAGGAAAAATTAGAGCTGAAGTTGTGGTCACAAAAATCTTGAACCTTCTAAAAGCGCTCCTCACACTCATCCGACCACCGGAAAGGAAAACCCTTTTGGGTCAATTTGGTAAAGGGCGATGAAATAGATGAGAAACCCTCCATGAAACTGTGATAATAACTGGCCCAACCGAGAAGGCTCCAAATTTCTGAAGCCGGGGATGGTCTGGGTCAACTTTGAACTGCCTCTGTCTTTTTCGAATCAACCTGAATACCCTCAAAAAATACAATGTGCCTCAAGAATTCAAATGAACTGAGCCGAAACTCATACCTGGAGAACTTGGCATAAAGCTACTCTGCTCTCAACTCTGAAGAACCACTCTAAGGTGCTGCTCGTGCTCCTCCTGGCTGCGGGAGTATACCAGGATGTCATCTATAAAGACTATAACAAATAGATCTAAGTAAGGCCTGAACACCCTATTCGTCAACTCCATGAATGTTGCTGGGGCATTGGTCAACCCGAAGGACATGACCAAGAATTCATAATGCCCATATCTCGTACGAAAGGCTGTCTTAGGAATGTTAGCCGCCCTGATCTTCAGCTGATGGTAGCCTGACCTCAAGTCTATTTTTGAGAACACCCTCGCTCCTTGGAGCTGGTCAAACAAATCATCAATCCTCGATAGTGGATACTTGTTCTTTATCGTCACTTTGTTCAATTGCCAGTAATCAATACACATCCGCATCAAGCCATCTTTCTTCTTCACAAATAACACAGGTGCTCCCTAGGGTGAAACACTGGGCCTGATAAAGCCCTTTTCTAGAAGGTCTTGCAACTGATCTTTTAACTCTTTTAACTCCGGTGGGGCCATACGACAGGGTGGAATAGAGATGGGCTGAGTGCCCGGTGCCAGATCAATACAGAAATCAATATCCCTGTCGGGTGGCATGCCCGGCAGGTCTGAAGGGAAAACCTCGGGAAACTCCCGTACTATAGGAACTAAATCAATAAAAGGAACTTCTGTGCTGGACTCACAAACATAAGCCAAAAAAGTTAGACACCCCTTCTCGACCATGCGTCGAGCCTTAACATAAGAAATAACAGTGCGAACCGAGTGGCTTGAGGTACCCTTCCACTCTAGTCGGGGTGATTCTGGCAAGGCCAAGGTCACGGTCTTGGCATGAAAATCTAGGACCGCATGGTATGGGGACAACCAGCCCATCCCCAATATAACATCGAAATCCACCATGTCTAATAACAACAGGTCAACACGGGTCTCAAGACCCCCAAAAACAACTACGCACGGACGATGCACCCGGTCGACTACAATAGAGTCACCCACTAGTGTAGACACATAAACTGGAATATTCAAAGCATAGCTAGGCACGGCCAAATACGGTGAAAAGTAGGAAGACACATATGAATATATAGACCCAGGGTCAAATAATACTGAAGCACCTCTGTCACAAATAAGAATGGTACCTGTAATCACAGCATCTGATACCTCTACCTCTGGCTTGGCTGGTAAAGCATAAAACCGGGGATCAACACCTCCCCTCTGAGCTACATCTCTAGGACGGTCATCCACTGGCTGACCCCTACCTCTGGCTGGACGCTATCCACCTCTATGGTCTCGACCTCCACCTCTACGATCTCTACCCCCGCCTCTGGGTGGCTGGGTAGGATGAGGGTTAGTTGGGGCCTGAATCATGGGATGAGGGCCCCGCTGCTAAGTGTTGCCCGTCGCTCGAGGGCAAAACCTAATAAGATGACCTGGGTCACCACAACCGTAGCAACATTTAGGCTGATGGGGCTGCTGGCCTTGACGACCTGAATGGCCCACACGAACACTCTGAAGAGGCTGAGCACTAATGGGAGGCTGATCTGAATACTGCTCATGAAACCCACAATCGCCTGGTCCACCCTGTAAAGTTTGGAGGGCTGAATGAAAAGGTCTTGAAGACTAGCCCCTATCGAATGATTCCCTGCCTCCAGAAGAAGAACCACTAAATCTGTCAGAATGACGAGGCCTCTTGTCTGAAGGATAACTACCTCTCCAAGCAAGAGCCATCTCAACTCTATGAGCTGCATTACCTACCTCCTGAAAAGATATATCGCTCCCAACTCCCAAAGCCATCTGAAGTCTAATCGACTGATTAAGCCCATCTATAAACCTGCAGACCCTCTCCCACTCTTTGGGGAGTATCACCACCGCATGACGTGCCGGATCAACAAATCTCATCTCATACAGAGTGACAGTCATAGTACCCTGCTGGAGGTGCTCAAACTACCTCCGAAGTGCATCCCGCTGAGTAACATAGGGAGAAACTTCTCCAGAAATAACTCCGAGAACTGGTCTCATGTTAAAGCCGGGGACCCTGCTGGTCGAGTCAAAGAGTAATCTCTCCACCAAGTCTTGGCGGATCCTGAAAGCCTGAATATGTAGAAATCAACTCCATTGGATTCCACTATTCCCATAGTCTTGAGAATCTCGTGGCAACTGAATAAGAAGTCCTGGGGATCCTCTGATGTGGCACCGCTGAAAGTAGTGGTAAACAGCTTGGAGAACCTATCAAGTCTCCATAAAGCAATCAGAAGTCATGGTCACTCCATCTCCGGCCTGAGCTATGGTACCTGACTGAGTGGCCACAGCCGGTTGAACAACTGGTGCCTGAGGCTGAGGAGCTACTAGCTCCGGAGTACGAGCAACAGGAGTCTGGGCCCTTCCTCCAGCCTAAGAAGCGGCTGGTGCAGCTGGTACTAAGCATGTTCTGGCAACGCTGTCCATATATCCCGCTATTCTGACCAGAGCCTCCCGAAGATCCAGGGTAAATAAAGCCTCTCCTGGGACCTGAGCTGGGCCTACTAGAGCTGCTGGGACTGGAACCTCCTCATCAATCTCAATATGAGTCTCCACCTCTGGAATAGCTGCCGAGGGCTGAGCTCTGCCCCTACCGCGGCCTCAGATACGGCCTCGGCCCCTACCCCTTACGGGAGCTGCCTAGGGCTCAGGCTGCTGATCCGTGGACGAAGAAGCGCGTGTCCTCACCATCTGCGAAAGGATAGAGTAGAGATTCAATAAGTATTTTGTGGATCAAATCGCACAATAAAAAGGAACAAATAAGAGACTCTTTCCTAACTCAATAGACTCTGGAGGACAAGTACAGACGTCTCCGTACCTACTTCTCCAACTCTGCTAAGCTTGTTCGTGAGTGGTGAGACCTATGTAACCTGGCTCTGATACCAACTTGTCAAGACCCAAATTTTCCCCCAACATCGGGATCGTGATGGCGCCTACTCGTGGTAGCTAGGCAAGCCAACTACATTCAACATTATCCTGTTTTTATCATTATTTCATACTCATTTTTACCAACAAGAACAATAACATCAATTAAATAAGTGCGGAAGACTTTAAAATAGAGATAAGTAATACCAAGGTAAAATACTAATGAAATCCTCTACCCAAGACGTGGAGTCACCAGCTCACGAACTACTACTGAATACTACACATAAAGGTCTAAAAAAAATAACATATATTTGTCTGTCTCGGAACAAAGAGACCACAGCAAATAATATAAGTAAGTGGAAGACATGTCGGGCCTACGGACGCCTGCAAGCTACCTCAGTCTCGGAATGCTCAACTCCCGTGCAAGACTTTACTGCTGTTGCTTCTGATCAAAACCTGGACCTGTGCAAAAATGCACAAAAGTGCAGTATCAGCAAAATGTGACCCATGTGCTGGTTAGTGGCTGGCCTGTGCAGTTCTATATATATGTACACCACAAGATAACGAGAAATAATCAAGTAACAAATTCAACAAGAAGTATCATAAGAGGGAAGCTCAATAGTTAACAACAATTATTTAGTCAACAATGGAAAACAATTAATATCAAACAAGGAGTAGCAAATAATTGCACGGCCTCACCCTTCGTGCTTTTACTCTCATCCTCACCAAATAAGCAAATAAAAGTGCACGGCATCACCCCTTCGTGCTTTTACTCTCATCCTCACATCCATGGCACGGCATGATCCTTCGTGCATGGTTCAATAACAAGGCACGTCATTACCCTTCGTGCCTAATCAATCACAAGGCACGACATGATCCTTCGTCCATAATCAATAACAAGGCACGGCATTACCCTTCGTGCATAATCAATAATATAAGGCACGACATTAACATTCGTGCAAAAATAATAAAAGAAGGCACGACATCACCCTTCGTGCATTATCACAATTCCTCACCCAAATAACAATCACAGTTAAGGGCAAAGAATTAAAAACAATAATCATGAACCGTCCTGGTAAGGGACACAACAATCATCACAACAAGGTCCCGGCAAGGGATAGCAATAATCCACTTTACAACAAGTCCCGGCAAGGGAAAACAATGTACAATTCCACAACCCGGCAAGGGTTCAACAATTCATCTCTAAAACATCTCACAACAAGTATCAACAATGACTCACGGTCATGCTAGACGCCAGTGTATTGATGCTCGTCACCGCAGCCCATACACAGCACTCGATCACATAACACATAGCACATAATCCTATTCCCTCAAGCCAGGATACAACAAATACTTACCTCTAGCCTTGAAGTCTAAATTATCATTCCACTATAGCTTTACCTCGAATTTATGCTTTCAACTTGCTCGAATCTAATCACAATTGATTCCATTACATTAATAAATACTATATAACTTAGTTTGGATGCTTAAAAATGGTTTTCTTTAAGTTTACCTCAAAATTTCCCAAAATGCCCCTGGCCCCACGTGGTCGGAACTCGGGGTTCGGACCAAAATCCGGTTACCCATTCCCTCACGAGTTCAAATATATGATTTGTTTCAAAATCGGACCTCAATTCGAGGTCCAATTCCCCAATTCATGAAAACCCTAGGTTCTACCCAAAAACAAGAATTTCTACCATGAAAACCTTTGATTTCTCTTGAAAAACATGTTTAATGTTGTAGGAATTGAAAGAATTAAGTAAAATGGGACTAAAAGTGCTTTGGAGGGAATTTGCTCTTGAGGGTTCGTGTGTGGTGTGTTGGGTTTTGAAAGAATGAGGAAAAGAGCTCAAAAATTCGTTTAAGTATAAAATTGCACAACTGCGGATATCGCAATTGCGAACATTTTTTCGCAATTGCGAACGCATCATGTCTGGGGTCTGTCAGCATCGCATTTGCGACATTATGTTCGCATTTGCGAACAAGGCTGGGTTACTTGGGCTTTCTCAATTGCGACAATAAGTTTGCATTTGCGAACA
Source organism: Nicotiana noctiflora (assembly GCA_032618575.1). NCBI lineage: Eukaryota > Viridiplantae > Streptophyta > Magnoliopsida > Solanales > Solanaceae > Nicotiana > Nicotiana noctiflora. The sequence continues at coordinate 108,144 of JASVEL010014247.1, read as the reverse complement.
TGGGATGATTACTATCAACCTCGCATTTGCAAGGTATGTTCGCATTTGCGAACCATTGCACACCCCTGCCAACTTCGCATTTGCGAACCAAGGCTAATCTGGGACTTTTCGTAATTGCGAGAAAATCTTCGGATTTGCAAAGATACCAGCTGGGTGAAAAAAACCAGTTGTGATATTTTTCAGAAATTGCTCCAATGGCCTATCAAATCTTTACCCGAGCCCCCGAGCTCCAGACCATGTACACAATATCAAAAACATGTTACAAACTTGCTCGTGCAATCACATCGCCAATATAATATCGATTTCATCAAATCATGCCTCAATTTCATGATTATCATTCTTTTAGTTTCATAACTTTCAACTTATGAGCTCAACGTTCAAAACACATCAAACGACATCCAAATGTCGCCAAATTTTGCAGAAACCACATATATAATATTTAAGACTTGTACCGGGCGTCGGAACCAAAATACGAGCCCGATACCAAGGTTATTTAATTCATTTTCATTTAATAATTTCAGTAGAAACAATTTAACAGAAAAATCCATAACTTAGGCTCTAGGCCTCAGAATTGGACTCCGGACGCATGTCCGAGTCCCATATTTCCCTACGGACCTTCAGAGACCGTCCGATCTCGGGTCCGGGTTCGTTTATCAAAAATGTTGACCGAAGTCAACCATATCAATATTAATATCTCTTTTCTTCAAATTTCTCATAGAATTCACATATTCTATCACAAAATCTTTCCGGCTACATGCCCGGATCATGCACGTAAATCAAGGTAACATAGAATAAGGTTTTCAAGGCCTCAAAAGTGCGGAACAAGTGAGGAAACACTTTGGGTCATCACACACGGTGTCATTCTCGATCGCATAAAGTAAATCTTGAGGCCCAGAATTCCTTCTATGCGATCGCATACCAATCCATGCGATCGCATAGAGTAATTTTAGCCCCCCATTTTTTTCTTCTATGTGATCACATTGATGCTCCGCGATTGCATAGAGCAATTTTCTGCCCCCTTTATTTTCTTCTATGTGATCGCATCACAGGCCCTGCGATCGCATATAGTAAAATGTCTGCCCAGTGATTTAAGTTCTAAAACAGAATAAAAATGGGATAAAAATATCATTTCTCAAACTCTCCCTTCTCCACAGCTTTTTGGGCGATTCTTGAGCAATGCTTCATCAAACTTCTTGGGTAAATGATTCTTGACTCGTTTTCTTCATTTTCCATCAATATTATTTGAATTCCTAGGCCTAAATATGTGTAAATGAGTAGAAAAATTAGAGAAATGAGTATAGTTAGGGTTTTCAAAGAATTTGCGATCTAGACCTCGTCTTGGGGTCGAACTTAAGAACAAATTGTATATTTGAACTCGTGGATGATTGGGTAAATTTATTTTGGTTCGAACCTCGTGTTTCTATCATGTGGGCCCGGGGGTCAATTTTTACTATTCTAGGAAGAATGTTATAAAAATTATATTAAGCCATATGAACTAGTTTGTTAAGTAGAATTGATGATATTAAATAACTTGTGTATAGATACGATTGGACTGGAGCTAAATTTGAAAGGAAAAGGCATTGCTACTGATTGAATTGTTCGTAAACTTTTGAGGTAAGTGTTTTATCTATCCTAGCTTGAAGGAATAGGAATTGAGTTTATGTGCTAATTGTTATGTGTGGAGTCCGACGTATAGGCATGGTGATGAGTATCTATACGTTGGGGGTCGAGCATGACCATGGGTCTTAAATGGATTAAATTCCTATTAATCCTATGTGATTACATGAAAGAAAATTATTATTGATTTCATACCGGTAATATATATAAATTGTTGATTAAAGGTTATTGGTGTCACACTGGTAACAGACATATATTATTGATTTATTATTATTTATTGGGCTTACACCGGTAATATAAATATTGTTTAAATTAAAGATTATTGGATTAATACCGGTAATACATTTATATACATATTGTTGATCAGAGATTATTGGCTCAATGCCAGTAACATATTGAATTGATTATTATTATTGACTATAATGCCTGATTTATCGGAAGGGTCGGAGTGTACGCCACACTATTAATAGATATTGATTGTTGGCATTGGCAATAGTTGTAGTTAGCCTATTTTATACTGTTATTGGCCATAGATGCCGGTGACTTATCGGGAGGGTCGGAGTGCACGCCGCACTACTAACAGATAATAATTGTTGATATTGGCCATAATAGCCGGTAATATATTATGTATGGTTTTGTTAAGTAAAAGAAAGGATTGATGGAAAAATGAGAACTAGTGGTTGTACTCCTGTGAGTGGATGATGTGAGTTGGAAATAGAATTGTATTCCCTTGTCCATATTTTTTTATGATATAATATTTTGCTGTTGTACCAGGGTACGTTCTTTTCCCTATAAATATTCACTATTGTATATTGTTGTTTGTTTGTATCAATGAATATTTTAACTGCACAGGTTTGTGTGGGTGTCTGGTCCTAGCATTGTCACTACTTCGCCGTGATAGGCCAGGCACTTACCAACAGATGGGGTTGGTTGTGCTGATACTACACTCTGTGCTCTTTTTGCACAGATACAAGTTACGGACAGTAGCAGCGGCAGTAGCACGATTGTGGATATTTTGACTACTGAGACTTTGAGGTAGCATTGCAGGTGTCCGCAAGACCCGTTGTCTCCTCTATCTTTATTATTCATTCTGTTATCTCACGTATTCGAGATAAACAGCTTATATTTCTTTCAGACAATTATGTGTATTATTCTTAGAAGTTCATGAGTATTGTGACACTAGTCTTGGGTAGTGTATCATGCTTGGGTTTTCTGTATCGTATTTATTAAAATTTTCTAAGTCTTCCGCTAAATTTATTTATTCCGCTGAAAATTCATAATGTTATTTAAAGTCTTAAAAAAGAGTTGTAACTAATGGAAATGTAAGTATGAATTTTATTTCCTAGCTTCCACTAGTAGGCGCCATCATGACTCCCGATGGTGGAAAATACGGGTCGTGACAAGTTGGTATCACAGCTCTTGGTTGCACAGGTCTCACAACCCACGAACAACCTTAGTAGAGTGTGAGGGATCGGTACAGAGACGTTTGTACTTATCCCCCAAAGGCTACAGAGTTAGGAAAATCTTCCCTTTATTCTTTCCAGTCGTGCGACTTTCATCTTTCAAATGCTAATTGAATTTCTACTCTGTTCTTTCGTAGATGGCAAGAACACGCGCTTCCTCTTCTACTGACCAGCAACCTGAGACCCCAGCAGTAACAACAACAGCTCCTGCTATGGGTAAAGGCCGAGGTCGAGGCCATCCTAGAGGCCGAGGTAGGGGTAGAGCTCAGCCCTGAGCAGCAGCACAAGTGGCAGAACCTCATGTTCATATCGAGGAGGAGGTTCCAGCCCCAGCAGTTCCAGTGGGCCCAGCTCAGGTCCTAGGAGGGGTTATGTTTACACTGGACCTTCAGGATGCTCTAGTTCGGATAGAAGGTTTTATGGACAATATCACCAAAGCATGTTTACTGCCAGTAGCACCAACCATTTCTCAGGCTGGAGGAGGTAATCAGACTCCTACTACGCGCACCTCGGAGACAGTAATTCCCCAGGCTCAAGTTCCTATGATTCAGCCAGCTGAGGTAGTTCAGCCTGTCATAGTAACTCAAGCTAGTGATTTTGCAGCTATGTCTGTTGATGAATTATGGAGGTTGGACAGGTTTACCAAGCTGTTCACTTCCACATTTAGTGGCACTCCATCAGAGGATCCCCATGATTACCTATAGAGCTGCCACAAGGTTCTCCGTACTATGGGCATTTTGGAGACTAATGGTGTTGATTTTGCAACTTTTCGATTATCTGGTTCTGCCAAAACTTGGTGGAGAGATTATTTTCTATCTTGGCCAGCTGGATCATCATCTTTGACTTGGGGCCAATATGCAGAGTTGTTTTTGAAAAAGTTCCTTCCAGCCACTTAGAGGGAGGCTCTGCGCAGGCAATTTCAGCGTCTTCATTAGGGTTCAATGTCTATCACACAGTACGAGACTAGGTTCATTGACCTGGCTCGTCATGCCATTGTCATACTTCCCACAGATTAGGAAAGGGTGAGAAGGTTTATGGATGGCTTGAATCAGCCAATTCGACTGCAGATGGCTATGAGAGAAGGGACTGAAATCACTTTTTAGGAGGCGCATAATGCAGCCCGCCGGATCGAGATGGCTCTGTCATAGGGAGAAAGTCATGGGTCGGATAAGAGATCGCGTAATTCAGGCAAGTTTAGTGGTGCCTCATCTGGAGGTAGAGATTCGTATGGTAGAGACCATCCTTCTAGGCCTTTTTAGTCAGCCCTTCAGGCTTCTCACAGCCCTTCAAGTAGTCGTGATTCTTGGCCACATTACTCTAATTCGTAGCTGTATAGTGCATACCCAGCACCTATCAGTGCACAGCCACTTCAGATTCCGAGGTCATCATTCGAGTCGGTGAGGTCAATCCCAATTTTCCCAACTTCCGCGTTTAGACGGATGCTATGAGTGTGGATATTTGGGTCACATCAGGAGACATTGCCTGAGATTTAGAGGTGATGAGTCATAGTATCAGGGTTCTAGTGCTATGGTTTAGGCTCCGGTTCCCCTACAGCCTGCCCAGCCGTCTAGAGGTAGATGTAGAGGACATAGAGGTAGAGGCAGAGGTCACAGAGGTGGAGCTCGAACCGATAGAGGTAGAAACCAGCCAATAGTTGATCGTCCCATAGATACTACTCAGGTTGGTGGGGCTCAGCCCCGATGTTATGCACTTCCTGCCAGACCAGAGGCCGAGTCCTCATATGCCGTGATTACAGGTACTATTTTGGTTTGTGATAGAGAGGCATCAGCATTATTTGACCCTGGGTCTACATATTCGTACGTGTCTTCCTATTTTGCATCATACTTGTTTTAGCCTAGTGATCTAGTAGGTGTGCATGTTCATGTGTCTACACCAGTAGGCGATTCTATTATGGTTGATCGAGTTCATCGGTCATGTATTATAGTGATTGAGGGTCTTGAGACATGTGCTAATTTATTGCTCTTAAATTTTGTGGACTTCAATATTATATTAGGCATGGATTGGCTATCTCCATATCATGATATTTTATATTGCCATGCCAAGAATGTGACTTTAGCTCTACCGAATTTGCCTTGTATATAGTGGAAAAGATTTTCTGGTCATACTAGCCGCAATGTTGTTTCTTATGTTAAGGCTCATTGTATGGTTGAAAAATGGTGTTTGGCTTATTTAGAGTATGTCCGTGATTCCAGTGTTAAGGTTCCTTCTATTGACTCTGTTCCCATGGTTCTCGAATTTCCTGAAGCGTTTCCTTCAGACCTACTGGGTATGCCACCCGATAGGGATATTGATTTTTGCATTGACTTGGCTCCAGGCACTCAGCCCATTTCTATTCCCCCATATCATATGGCTCCGCCAGAGTTAAAGGAATTGAAGGAGCAGTTGTAGGATTTACTTGAAAAGGGTTTCATTTGACCAAGTTTTTCATCGTAGGGGGCGCCAGTATTATTTGTAAAGAAGAAAGATGGTTCGATGAGAATGTGCATTGACTATCGGTAGTTGAACAAGGTGACTATAAAAAATAAATATCCACTTCTGCGAATTGATGATTTATTTGATCAGCTTCACGGTGCCAAGGTCTTTTCGAAGATAGATTTGAGATCTGGCAATCATCAGGTGATGATTAGGGCATCTGATGTCCCTAAGACAACATTCCGCACTCGGTACAAACATTACGAATTTTTGGTCATGTCTTTTGGGTTGACAAATACCCCAACAACTTTTATGGAATTGATGAATCGGGTGTTTCGGCCTTAATTAGACTTATTTGTAATAGTCTTCATTAATGACATATTAATATATTCCCGCAGTCAGGAGGAGCATGCGCAACACCTTAGAGTGGCTTTGCAGACTCTGAAAGATAGCCAACTATATGCAAAATTTTAAAAGTGTGAATTTTGGCTAAGTTCAATTGCATTCCTGGGTCATATTGTGATGGCAGCAGGTATTCAAGTTGATCCAAAGAAGATTGAGGCAGTTAAGAACTGGCCTAGACCGACATCAGCCACAGAAATTTGGAGTTTCTTGTGATTAGCGGGTTGTTATCGGTGATTCGTGGAGGGGTTTTCATCTATTGCCACCCCACTGACCTGATTGACGCAGAAAGGTGTTCAGTTCAAATGGTCAGATAAATGTGAAGCGAGCTTTCAGAAGCTCAAGGCAGCCATGACCATAGCACCGATATTGGTTTTACCCACAGGTGCGGGACCTTATACTGTTTATTATGATACTTCCCGTATGTGTCTTGGTGTAGTGTTAATGCAGGATGGCAAGGTTATTGCCTGTTCTTCAAGGAAGTTGAAGATTCATGAAAAGAAATATCCAGTTCATGATCTAGAATTGGCGGCGATTGTTCATGCATTGAAGATCTGGAGGCATTATTTGTATGGTGTGGCATGTGAAGTATACACCGATCATAAGAGTCTTCAATATTTGTTTAAATAGAAGGAGTTGAATTTAAGGCAGAGAAGACAGCTACAATTGCTGAAAGATTATGATGTCACCATTTTATATCATTCGGGAAAAGCAAACGTGGTGGCCGACGCTTTGAGTAGGAAGTCAGCCATTATGGGCAGTCTTGCTTATATTCAAGTCAATCAGAGGCTGCTTGCTTTGGATCTTTAGTCCTTAGTCAACCAGTTTGTGAGGTTGGATATTTCTGAGGCTAGTCGAGTGCTAACTTTCACGGCCGCGCGCTCTTCATTATTGGAGCGTATCCGTGATCAACAATATAATGATTCTTATTTATGTGACCTTAAAGATACGATTCAGCGAGGAGAGGCCAAAAAGGTCACCTTAGATGCTGATGGGATTCTGAGGATGCAAGAGCGCATCTGTGTGCCAAATGTTGATGGTCTTAGAGAATTGATTCTAGAAGAAGCTCACAGTTCACGGTATTCTATTCATCCAGGCGCAGGAAAGAAGTATCAGGATTTGCGGCAACATTATTGGTGGCATAGAATCAAAAAGGATATTGTGGCATATGTAGCGTGGTGTCTGAATTATCAGCAGGCTAAATATGAACATCAAAGACCTGGCGGTTTGTTTCAGAGAATTGAGCTTCCTGAATGGAAGTGGGAGAGGATCACTATGGACTTCATTTCTGGTTTTCCGATGACTCGGAAGAAGTTTGATGCTGTTTTGGTTATTGTTGATAGGCTAACCAAGTCAGCTCATTTTATTCTGGTTGCCACTACCTATTCATCCGAGAGATTAGCTGGGATTTACATCAGGGAGATTGTTCACCTTTATGGTGTGCCTATCTCTATTATTTCAAATCGAGGTACATAGTTTACCTCACATTTGTGGAAGGCGGTTCAATGAGAGTTGGGCACCCAAGTCCAGCTAAGTACAACCTTTCATCCCCAGACGGGCGGTCAGTCCGAGAGGACTATTCAGATATTGGAAGATATGCTTCGATGGTGTGTTATTGATTTTGGAGGCTCGTGGGATCAATTCATGCCTTTGGCAGAGTTTTCTTAAAATAATAGCTATCAATCGAGCATTCAGATGGCTCTTTATGAAGCCTTGTATGGTAGGCGGTGTCGTTCTCCGGTTGGATGGTTTGAACTGGGAGAAGCTCGGTTGTTGGGTACGAATCTAGTTCAGGAGGCCTTAGATAAGGTCAAGATCATTCAAGATAGGCTTTGCACAGCTCAGTACAGGCAGAAAAGCTATGCAGATCGCAGGGTTCGAGATATAGCTTTCATGGTTGGGGAGCGGGTATTGCTCCGAGTGTCTCCTATGAAGGGCGTGATGAGATTTGGAAAGAAGGGCAAACATAGCCCTAGGTTTATTGGCCCATTTGAGATTCTTGACCAGGTGGGAGAGGTGGAATATAAGCTTGCCTTGCCACCTAGCTTGTCAGCTGTACATCCAGTGTTTCATGTATCCATGCTCCGAAAATATCATGACGATCCATCGCACGTGTTAGATTTCAGCACTGTCCAATTAGACAAGGATCTATCTTATGAGGAGGAGCCGGTAGTTATTCTAGATCGGCGGGTATGATAGTTGAGGTTGAAGAGTTTTCCTTCTGTGCGAGTTTAGTGGAGTGGTCAGCCTCATAAGGCATCGACCTGGGAGTCTGAGTCTGACATGCGGAGCCGATATCCTCATCTATTCCCTGACTTAGGTACTTCTTTCTATTGTCCGTTCGAGGATGAACAGTTGTTTTAGAGGTGGAGAATGTGACAACCCAAAGGGTCATCACTTTTTTCTCTATCATTTCGAGCTTCTGAGGCCTTAAAAACCTCATTTAAAGTTTCCTTGATTTGCATGCACAGTCCGGGCGCGAAGCCGAAAAATTTCTATGTTGAAATATATAAAATATGTGAAACATTCGAAAAATTTTGATATTAATATTGATATGGTTGACTTTGGTCAACATTTTTGGTAAATGGACCCGGACTCGTGATTTGACGGTCTCAGAAAATCCGTAGAAAAATATGGATCTCGGGCGTATGCCCGGAATAAAAATCCGAGGTCTAGAACCCCGGTAAAAGAATATTTTTGTTAAATTGTTTTCTAAAAATATTTAAGGAAAATGAAACTGAAATTTGATTAATAAGTAATGGTATCGGGCTCGTATTTTGGTTCCTACACCCGGTACAAGTCATATATATTAGTTAAGCTCTTCCTATAAAGTTTGGTTGAAAACGGACGTCGTTTGACGTGTTTCAGCCTTTGATTCACGCCCAAACAACGGTCGTAGTCAATATAATCCGGTCAATTAAGTCCAGAGTCGATCCCACAAGGGATTAACCTATCAACTGCAACTTCCAAAACCCAATAACACTTCAGAAGCAGCTTCCCAAACTTTTGAATATATTTTTGTGAAATATTTTCTACTAACTAACTTTTCCAAGAAACTAAAGACTTGAAAAAAAGAATTGAATGTTGTGTAAAGAATAAAGAGAAAGACTAAGGTATTTATTTCCCCTATTGATGGAATCCCTTTTGTTTATGCTCATACACATTGTTAATATTATTCTATCAATCATGAACGCTATTTCTACCGTAATTCTCTCCCGTGCAATTACAATAATTTACTATTGCACTATTCCGAGCTACCCTAGCTAGCTTTAATTTGAACAGTTCACTTTAGATTGCACCCAAGGTTTTGTTATTCCTAACCCCACCTTTACGCCTACAATTATAAATTCCTCCAATAAACTAGGTGTGGTGTTGTTCAACAATTTACCTAAATATGCACTCTTTTCCAAGTTAAGCACACTAAATTGGCACAGCTATTGAGAGTTCTATCAATTAACTACAACAAGAACGAAGTAGAACAAATTGAATTCTAGCTAACAATTTGTAATCACATAACCCAGAAGTTCATCACTCAATAGGTTCCATCAAAACCTTAGATAAAGAATTATCTAGTCATAATCAAAGAAACAAGATAGATAATTGAATTCATAATCAAAGATTCAATGTAAAAGAAAGAAAGATGTTGAGAGATTTCTCTCTTACTAGTTTTCTTGCAAAAGTAATGTATAATACAATCCTTGCCTCTCTTGGGCGAATTCTAATATTAAATATAGGGTTTAGGTTACATAATACACATTTGGACAACTTTATCCCTCAAATATTCGGCATCCACCATGGTCCAATCGCGGTCGCGGTTGGATCGCGGTGGAACAATATTTCTGAATCTTCAAAGGCTTCCGAGAGCCCTCTCTACCGCCGTTCTACCACGATCGCGATTGGACCGCGGTAGAACAGCATATTCTTCACTTCATTTTCAGCACAAACTTCCAATTTGTTCCACACTTGGCCTTTTCACCATCTTATGACTCCAAAACTGCTCCTTTAGTCTTCAATAGCTCATGTGTACCTATAACAAACTAAAAACACTAATAAAAGCATTTTGGCATCATAAACAATATCAAAACAACAATAAAGTGTGATTATTTATTTTGCGACCCAAAATCTACTATGGCCGTGATGGCGCCTATCGTGTTACAAGGCAAGCCTATTCCCAAAATGATACTACTAAATCGATAATACGAATTTAATAAAACATTTTCAATATTTGAATTTCTCATAAACTAAATTAACTCCAAATATAATTAATATAAAATACGTAAACGAGTCCCAAACACTGGGGTGTCACTAAGTCATAAGCGTCTAAAACGAGGAATTAAGAAATATAATTGTCTAAAATAAGAAATGACAAGATGATTAACAAGGTCATACAGACGCTAGCAACTACCTTGCAGTCTTCAGATAGTCGGCCTGACCTCAACGATCACGCGCTCTAACTCTCCTGGATCTGCACATATAGTGTAGGGAGTACTATCAGTAGTACCACCTCAGTAGTAACAAAAATAACTAAGGAACTGAGCAGCAGTGACGAGTTGAGAAAAGTAGTCCAATTATTTATTTTCACAATTTACAATAAACATGAATAAATAGGTAAATTTCATAAAACCAACAAATATCACAAAGAAATCAATAGGTAAGTGCAGCAATAAAAAAAGTAAATGCAACCTCATAGCAATGTCACTCCATCACTCACCACTCGCACTCAACACTCTGCGCTCACCGAGGGTGTGTACAGACTCCAGAGGGGCTCCCAAAGCACAAGTGCTAATCACGGACAACTCACATGCCATCATATCAATACCTAGATCCGCACGGTCAACTCACATGCTACGCAGACAACTCATGCACTATGGTATTAATACCTAGACCCGCACGGTCAACTCACATGCTACGCGGACAACTCACGCACCATTGTATTAATATCCTCACAACCAGGCCCTCGACCTCACTCAATCATGTACCTCACTAGCCTCACCATCATCAACAAATAAGGGAACCCGGTCCACATCAAGTATCACAACAAATTAGCGAATAATACATACTGAGGTAAACAAGTATAATAATTTCTATGACAGAGTACAAATAAAGTGAGCATGAAATAATTAAGTCTAAGCATGATCTGTAACATAAAGCCAGACAAGTTCAACAACAAGTATCTACGTAAACACAGATGATGGCCATAAGGCCTCACGGGATGGACCAAGTTTCAATCCCTCATAGTGCACACCCACACGCCTGTCACCTACTGTGGGTATAATCACCAAACAATCACATGATATTAATTTCTCCAGGTTTATACCCTCAAAGCCACAGTTAAAGCTGTTACTTACCTTAAAAGCATAAAATCCTACTTCGGGATGCCCTCGTCCCTCGACTCGGTCTCCAAAAGGTCTGAATCTATGCACAATATTGCATAACATGTCCTAATTAGTTTAGATGAATAATTTTCATAATATCACGACAAGTAAAAATAAAAGTCAATATCCAATCCAATTAATAAATAATTTATACATGAACATGGTCAGCAATAGTACTTCTGAAAGCACCGAAACAGAAGCTCTATATGAATTAAGCCATGACTTATACTATATAATTATTTCACTTTATTGCCATCATCATTACTATAATAATTACATAAATCATTTGCATAAGTATTATGTTTCCTAAATTCAAAAAATTTTAGAAATCAAAACAGGTGAAATTGTATCACCAAAATTCTTTTCCATGGCAAAGTTTCAACCCCATTATTTCTATTTGCATTACCCGTATTACTATGTAATCATGAATGCTATTACTAGTTAATTAATGCCAACAACCAAGGAAAAGATGTTCTACGTCTTAGTGGATAATTTGAAAGGAACGGTTAGGAATTAGTTCCAAATCATTTAAATATTATTATGACGGTACATATAATAACCATCCTCTACCAAAAAAAAATTAATTCCATGCATACCATTGTACAAAAAAATTTGATAAAGTACCTAATTTTATTGCCCTTTCCTTCCACAAAAATTCTGCTCAGAAGCTTTTCAAAGGTTAGTCAACTCCCACTAATTATTTCCACCGTCACAACGCCCTCTTTGTTCTTCCCTGTATTATGGTATCTTTAAAACAAGGAACCAATATTTTCCCTATTTACATGCCTAAGTCCTAAACGTGTTGGGCATCAGGTATAGATTTTGAGCCTACTATTTTATTCATATCATATTTTTATTATCGTATTTGTAAAGTAGGCCCACTATCTATGTTATATAATATAACACCTAATATATACACACGTAATAAAGCCCAATTTTTTTACTTTCGTCAATTCAAGCCTAATTTTATCACGGACCTCCAAAAATATATTTCGGACACATTCCTAAGTCTAACATCACACAATGAACCTGACTCATAAAAATCTATATCCGAATTTGTTTACTTATAAGTCAACTTCATGTTTACTTTTCTAACTTAGCTTTCTAACAAAGAGACTAAGTGATCATTTCTCTCCAAAACTACCACGGAACCCAAACCTCAACACTGCTGAACAACATAAAAAAATAGAAATGAGATAAATGGGGCTATAACTCTTAGAACAACTAGCCAGGTCATTACATCCTCCCCTCTTAAACAAACGTTTGTCCTCGAACGAGTCCAACAAAAGAACATACCTGAGATCATAGCATCTGAAGCAATAACATCTGTCCTAGCTTGAAGGGCACAGAAACCGACCTGACCACCCCCTAATCTGCCTCCCCCACTTGGGCGACCTATAGCCAACTGGGCTCCGCCCCTAGCTGATTGATCTCCGCCCCTAACTGGCTGATCTCCGCCCCTAACTGACTGATCTCCGCCCCTAGCCAGCTAGGCAGGTGGTGGAGGAATTAGTGTTGGTGCCGGCAGTCGAGCACCTTGTTATGGAGTCCCACCCGATAGCCTTGGGCAATATCTCGCAATGTGACCAAAATCCCCACACTCGAAACAACCCCTTCTATGACGAAATTGTTGCTCCTGATGCCCAAAAGAATTTCCCGATGATACATGAGTGGGCGGGGCGTAATGAGAACCTTGCACTGGCAATGCACTGAATGATGAGTGACTCTGCTGAAACTGACCTTGTTGAAGCTGACCTCCCTGAGGAGAACCACTGAAACCACCCTGACCACGAGGCCTCTTAGCCTCTCTCTCAGCCATCTTCTGATGTCGAACCATCTCAATTTGTCGAGCAATATCTACAACCACATCAAAGGTAGAACCAGATAATCTCTCCATGGTCATAAGCAATCGAAGCTGAAACCCGAGGCCATTTACGAACCTCCTAATCCTCTCGGTCTATGGGAACCAAACATACCACATGACGAGCCAACTCGGAGAACCGCATCTCGTACTGTGTAACAAACATCTCACCTTGACAAAGCTGCTCAAACTGCCTGCGAAGCTCCTCTCTGCGGGACTCCGGTACAAACTTCTCCAGAAATAGAACCGTGAATTGCTGCCAAGAAATAGGCGTTGCGTCAACCGTCCTACGATTTTCGTAGGCCTCCCACCAATTAAGTGCAGCCCCAAAAAACTGGAAAGTAGTGAATGAGACCCTACTAGTCTCCAGAATACCCGCGATCCGAAGCATTCTCTAAAACTTGTCCAAGAAACCATGTGCATCCTCACCCTCAGCACCACTAAATGACGGAGGATGGAGTGTCCCAAATCTCTCCAATCTGCGTTGCTCGTCCTCTAGCATTACAAGGGCAACATAGTCCTGAGCAGCTGCAACCGGTTGGGCTCGAGTTGCCCCACGTGTCTACAGTCCCTGAACTACCTGCTCAGGTATCCGGGCGGCGGGAGTCTGAGTGCCTTTCCCGACCTGAGAAGTAGCTGCAGCCGTAGTGGCTGAAACCGCCCGAACAAGGCTCGTACACACTGATAAAATCTGGGCCAGGGCCTCCTGAAGGCCTGGAATAACAATAGGCATAGGTGGTGCCTGAGCTGATCCCACCGAAACCTCTACCTCGGGGACGTGATCTTGAGTAGGAACAACTGGGGGAACTGTAGGTGCTGCCCCAGCTACTGCACCAGCGATATCTCCGCCCCTACCACAGCCTCTACCGCGGCCTTGGCCTCTATACCACGACCTCGACCTCTCGCGGACCGTGCTGATGATTGTCCCTCCTGACCCGTAGCACGAATCCTCAATATCTATGAGAAAATGAAATAATATATGTTCAGTTACTAGAATACACAGCACGCACGACAAGAATCAAAGAATGTGAAATTTCCTAAAGGTTCTGCAGCCTCTTAAAGATAAGTACAGACGTCTCCGTACCGATCCGCACGACTCTACTAAACCCGCTCATGACTCGTAAGGCCTATGTAACCTAGGCTTTGATACCAACTTGTCACGATCCAAAATCTAATATGGTCGTGATGGCGCCTATCGTGTAACAAGGCAAGCCTATTCCCAAAATGGTGCTACTAAATCGATAATACGAATTTAATAAAATATTTTCAACATTTGATTTTCTCAAAAACTAAATCAACTCCAAATATAATTAATATAAAATACGAAAACCAGTCCCAAACATCGGGGTGTCACTAAGTCATGAGCGTCTAAAACTAGGAATAAAGAAATATAATTATCTAAAATAAGAAATGACAAGATGATTAACAAGGTCATACAGACGCTAGCAGCTACCTTGTAGTATTCAAAGATAGTCGGCCTGAACTCAACGATCACCACGCTCTAACTCGCCTGGATCTGCACAAATAGTGCAGGGTGTACTATGAGTACTACCACCTCAGTAGTAACAAAAATAACTAAGGAACTGAGCAGTAGTGACGAGCTGAGAAAAGTAGTCCAATTATTTATTTTCGTATTTTACAATAAACATGAATAAATAGGTACATTTCATAAAACCAACAAATATCACAAAGAAATCAATAGGTAAGTGCAGCAACAACAAAAGTAAATGCAACCTCATAGCAATGTCACTCCATCACTCAGCACTCGCACTCCACACTCAACACTTTGCGCTCACTGGGGTGTGTACAGACTCCGGAGGGACTCCTAAAGCCCAAGCGCTAAGCACGCACAACTCATATGCCATCATATAAATACCATGATCCACACGGTCAACTCACATGCTATGCGGACAACTCACGCGCTATGGTATTAATACCTGGACCCGCACTGGTCAACTCACGTGCTACGCGGACAACTCATGCGCTATGGTATTAATATCCTCACAACCAGGCCCTCGGCCTCACTCAATCATGTACCTCACTAGCCTCACCATCATCAACAAATAAGGGAACACAGTCCACATCAAGTATTACAATATATTAGCGAATAATAGATACTGAGGTAATCAAGTACAACAATTTCTATGACTGAGTACAAATAAAGTGAACATGAAATAATTAAGCCTAAACGTGAACTCTAACATAAAGCCAGATAAGTTCAACAACAAGTAACTATGTAAACACAGATGATGGCCATAAGGCCTCACGGGATGGACCAAGTCTCAATCCCCCGCAGTGCATACCCACACGCCCGTCACCTAGTGTGGGTATCATCACCAAACAATCACATGATATGAATTTCTCCAGGTTTATACCCTCAAAGTCGGAGTTAAAATTGTTACTTACGTTAACAACATAAAATTCTACTTTGGGATGCCCTCGTCCCTCGACTCGGTCTCCAAAAGTTCCGAATCTATGCACAATATTGCATAACACGTCCTAATTAGTTTAGATGAATAATTTTCATAATATCACGACAAATAAAAATAAAAGTCAATCTCCTATCCAATTAATAATTAACTTGTACATGAACATGGTCAGCAGTAGTACTTCTGAAAGTACCGAAACAGAAGCTTTATATGAATTAAGCCATGACTTATACTATATAATCATTTCACTTTATTGACATCATCATAACTATAATAATTACGTAAATCATTGGCATAAGTATTATGTTTCCCAAATTCAAAAATTGTAGAAATTAAAACAGGTGAAATTGTATCACCAAAATTCTTTTCCATGGGAATGTTTTCAACCCCATTATTTCTATTTGCATTACCCGTATTACTATGTAATCATGAATGCTATTACTAGTAAATTAATGCCAAAAACCAAGGAAAATAGATGTTCTACGTCTTAATGGATGATTTGGAAGGAAGGGTTAGGAATTAGTTCCAAATCATTGAAATATTAATATGACGGTACATATAATAACTATCCTCTACCAAAAAAAAAAAAAATTCCATGCATACCATTGTACAAAAAAATTGATAAAGTATCAATTTTATAGCCCTTTCCTTCCACAAAAAATCTACTCAGAAGCTTTTCAAAGGTTAGTCAACTCCTACTAATTATTTTCGCCGTCACAGTGCCCTCTTTGTTCTTCCCTATATTATGGTATCTTTAAAACAAGGAACCAATGTTTTCCCTATTAAAATATCTAAGTCCTAAACGTGTTGGGCATCAGGTATAGATTTTGAGCCTACTATTTTATTCATATCATATTTTTATTATCGTATTTGTAAAGTAGGCCCACTATCTCTTTTATATAATATAACACCTTATATATATACACGTAATAAAGCCCAATTTTTAACTTTTATCAATTCAAACTTAATTTTACCACGGACCTCCAAAAATATATTTCGGACGCATTCCTAAGTCTACCATCACACAACGAACCTAACTGACTCATAAAAATCTATATCCGAATTTGTTTACTTATAAGTCAACTTCAGGTTTACTTTTCTAACTTAGCTTTCTAACAAAGAGACTAAGTGATCACTTCTCTCCAAAACTACCCCGGAACCCAAACCTCAACACAGCTGAACAACATAAAAAAAATAGAAATGAGATAAACTGGGCTACAACTCTTAGAACAACTAGCCGGGTTGTTACATTTAGGGCATAAATATAGTCAAATTCACCTATTATCAACACCCCACACTTAAACCTTTGCTCGTCCTCGATCAACCTTAATCACACTTTTAGGCCAATTTTATTAATGTCTCCCCCAACATATGTCACATAAGCTATCTTTCATGATTAACCTAAGACATGCACAATCCTTACTCAACTGTAAACTCAAATGCCAGCACATCATTGCTTACTCTAATTATTATCATAGACTTGCAAACTTACCCTTTTCTTCCTGAGTTACATGCCCTCACATAATTTATTGAGAGAAGTTCCCACACATAAGCAATTTAGATCATGGAACTTATAGATATAGAAAAAATTCACTCACTCTCAACAAAGAACATTCATATGCATACAGATACACCATAGGCTTGCCCCTAGTGTAATACTCCACTAATCGAGTTATGCAATCACCGATCAAGAGTGTCTTTAAGGGTTGTAATATAGGCTATGGGACGGGTAGGATACTTTTGGTTATAGTGGCTAACCTCCTTAAGCACTTTACTTTTTACAACTTCCCTTTAAGATTTTTACTTATGCTTCCCCTAAACATTCCTTCACCTTTTATTCACTTTTACTCCCCATTTTTCTGTTGGTGTAACTGGATTTTTTATTTACATATATACAAAAACTCTTTTTCTTTTCATTGCTTTGTAAAGCATTTACTGTATTTTGCCAGTTCACCTTTTTCTACCATTCATTCTTGATTTTCCTTTTTTCAATTTCCTTTCACCCCACACTTTAACTTTTGCATATTTATTACAGCACAAGTGCTTCTAGGAGGTAAGGTACAACAATATATTATATAAATTTTGTTGAACATTATAGGGTTATCAAAGAACAGGCTTAAGGCTCAAAGGGGTTAACTAGGATACTATGTACAGGTGAATTCACAGTTTATGAATTTATGGGGTTACAAAAAGAAATTCCTCTATCATCTCTATAACTAAACAACTTATATTTCGCTTTGCATACATACATGGCAAGTTCTAGGCATCATGTAAAACATATAATGCAGGTAAAAACTCACACACACTTAGCATGCTACTCATTAAGAATCAGGTTCATCTATAGAGTCCTATCAATGTTCAAGCAAACTGTATTGTGCAATTTAAGGCATATCATATAATCTACAGTCAAACTTAGATCATACACTCTCAAGTTCATTTTAGTTTGCTAATGTGCATACTTGGGGTTACTAGTTAACCTTTACCCTCTAATCTTAAAAAAGAAAAATCTACCTAACCCGGTTCAATAAAAACCCTTGGAAAAGAACCGTGGTCAAAAGAAAAACCAAGGGGGAAGTGATACACTACCTAGAAAAAAGAAAAGAAAAGAATAAAAAATTCCTACATGGACTACTTTCCTCAAGAGTACTTGTCCAAATAGTCCGTCTCAGATTTTTTCAAATTTTTTATTTTTTGTGTTTTTATTCTCACTTGGACTCTTAAGAAACCCGTCGCCAAGTGTCCATCATAGGGCCAAGCCAGCTAATATAATTTACAACTACAACTACTATGTACAACATATAATACAAGATAAGTCTCCCACCCCACACTTAAGATCATGACATGACCTCATGGCATAATAATCAATGTATAGCACATAAGGGTGAGAAAACTTACATGTGACTCACTCAGAGTCGGAGACGGTGGCGGGGTCGACATTGCAAGCATAACTCAGAGCTCGGCACCATGCCATGAACCTGTTCTCAGACATAGATTGCTTTTATGACATCGTGTCCATGCGCGTGTTTAGGCCGTCCACTGAGGTGCGTAGATCCGCAACCTCCGCCTCCAATGACCTAATCATAGGTCTAGTGGACTGGCACCTGGATAGGCCATCTCCATAATGAGCGTGTCTAGAAAGGCCGGCGGAGTCAGTGGATCTCCAGGACTAGACAATCGGCACAAGGTCATCCTTATCATCTATATCAATAGGGTCGGTGCCTCAACCCACCCGGATGTAAGAAGCCTTAAATGGAGCTTTTTGAGGAAGCTCACCATCTGTAGGTAGTACGGGAGTTCGGTGGAAGTGGCACAGAGAAGTGACTAGAGACAGGAAGTAAAATCCCTTGGATTTGAGGGGTCCCCTCACCACCATCTTGTCAGCTATCAAGCGGGCAATGTCAACGTCCCGCTGGGTGACAAAGCACCATGTCAGCAATGCCATATTAAAGTTTACATATGTTGTGTTGCTGGAGGGCAGAAAATGGATACAAACAACCGTGAACCAGCACTTGGCAGTATGAGTGAAGCTGCTAGAATTCAGAGTACTTTGGTCTTTTGTCCGGATAGGATGACCATTGACACACAAGGCCTCAATCGTGGTGTCCCAAGTGACACCGGGCCTATCGTGGTAAAAGTCCACGTCACTAGAAAAAGCAGTCTCAGAGCCTGCCTAATAGTATGCTCTTTGGCCCAAACATACTTACCTCTGACGAAGACTTCTCTAGACATTCCGTTGGGTGCATTCACATAGAACTCCCTAACTAGCATCTTGTTGACGAGGGTTGGTTCATCAAACAGGAATTCCATCTCCCGATGTCTGGTCTCCTCGTACATGTCTGGCATTTCAGCACAAAGAGCCATCCTATCGATTGCTATCTCCTATAGCCAAGCTTTAGTAGCCTTGGCATGAAATTCCGCTTCAGTTTCCTCGCCCGCGAACCGAGACTCGTCATAGGTCGGCCACCTAGAGAGCTTGCCACATTCCTGGATCTCTTAGGAGCCATAATCCTGCACAAAAGAAACAACCGAAAATTTCCATTACGTTAGTACATCGGTTGGTTACTCAGACATTACCATCCGTGGACTACAAATGTACTTCCTTTAGTGCTATCATACCATAACTCCTACTTTTGACCATATTTTTCTAACAATTTCACCAAGTTATCTAGTCCACCCCACACTTACTTATTTTGGCATTTCAACATTACCCACATATATATATATACACCATCTCCAATTATATACAACAACAATCAACCAAAACTTAAGCATTTTCTCCCCTAAAAATACAACAATCATATACTACAACATATTTTGCCAAACCATAGGCCAAACAACACCAATAAATTCAACCATTAAATTGGGTCTCCAAAGCACCATAAATATCACAATTCAACACAATGGAGACCCAACAATTTCAATTAACACCAAAATCCCAAAAACTCAATTATACAACATATTACTACATTAGTATGGCATATTGACATCATGTACACTAATTCTAGAATGGGTTAATCAATTACTACAATTAAAGTTTACTAACTAGTTAATCTACAACAATTAAAGAGAGAAACTAAAAAGAAAAATAAAAGAAAACTTACTTGTAGAAGGAGGGAAGAAGTGAAGATGAAGTTGAAGGAGTTGGGGAAGTAGGAGAAGGTGGTGGAAGAAGGGGGGATTTTGGGGAAAAACTTAGAGAGAAGGAGGAGGAAATAGTTAGAGAGAGAGGGTAAGTGAAAACTGTCGGCTAGGGTAATTGGGATTGAGGGGGAAATGTTATTTTAGTGTTATTAAAAAAGGGGGGGGGGGAGAAATTTTAGAGTTTCAAAATTTTTCGTCTGCCCAGATCTGACCGCGGTCAATCGCGGTCGAACCACGAATCAGAAAGTTCGGAGAGGCCATTCCACCGCGGTCGCGGTTGGATCGCGGTGAAACAGTTCCTCTGAATCTTTCGCCTAGCAGCAACATTTTTTTTGTATAGACTAACTATAATGATTTACACTTACAACAATTTTGTGGGTTGCCTCCCACGTAGCGCCTGATTTAACGTCTCGGCACGACTCAACTACCTGTGACCTACCCCGTGTATAGCAACTTTATCACTTTCCTTTTCACTATATCCTTCATATTCGGGTTCACCCTTCTTTTGCGTTTCCTGGGGGGTTTGTGCACTTCTTCCAGGAGAATCTTGTGCATGCAGTATGCAAGGCTGATCCTCTTTATGTCTGCCATGGTCTACCCAATGACAGTTTTGCATTCTTTATGTACTTGTATAAGCTTTTGAGCCTACACATCTAGCAAACAAGATGAGATAATAACATGTAAAGTGGAGTTAGGGCCTATAAATTTATACCTGAGATGAGCTGGTAATGGCTTAAGTTCCAGCTTTGGTGGCTCCTCAATGGATGGTTTTGTTGGAGGGTCTCTCTCTCTTCTAAGTGTAGAGGTTCAACCTCCAACTCTCTATCCCAAAATCCCTTGCCTTCCAGAGATAGAACCCACTTTGCCAGGCTTTCACCATTTACCTCTTCTAAGTTCATCGGGCATGCCTGAAGTGGATCTTCAGCTATCAATTCTACATCATCTGTCTCCACTATCACATCTACTGCATCAATGAGAGAGCAATTCGCGAACTCACTTGGGTGCCTCACGGATTTGTGTACATTGAATATGATCTCCTCATCATTAAGCCTCATCTTGAGCTCCCTAGCCTCACAATCAATTAGTGCTCTCCCCGAGGCAAGGAATGGTCTTCCTAAGATTATAGGAATCTCCTCGTCCACTTTGCAGTCCAGAATCACAAAATCGGCGGGAAACACAAACTTTCCCACCTGAATGAGAACATCATCCAATATACCGATTGGACGCTCAATCGTCCTGTCAGCAAGCTGTAATAACATAGAAGTAGGCCTGGCTCTCCCGATGCCCCGCCTCTTATAAATCACCAAGGGCATACGATTTATGCTTTCCCCCTAATCACACAATCCGTTTGGGCTGGATTTTCGGGTGCTTTTTGGGCCTCAAATTTTTCTTTCAATTTGGCCCAGTCCGCATTTCTACTCTTATTTTCCTTTCTCCTTTCTTTTTTTTTCTTTTCTTTTTATTTGTTTTATTTTAAGAATTAAAACTAAAAATCATAATTTTAATTACAAAAATAAATTAAACCAACACAATTACTAATCAACTCTAAGTAGTAATTTTTCACAAACAATTAAACATCAGACCACAAAATTTGACTAAAAATGCAAAGATAACCAAAATTACTTAATTAAATCCTAAATTCAAATGCATATATATATATATATATATATATATATATATATATATATATATATATATATATATATATATATATATGTATTTTAACAAGTAAACATGTATGGATGAAAAATGCGAATAATAATTAAGAAAATCAAACAACATTTTAGAAAATCATGCACGACACCAAAATTATTCTATTTTTTTGGATTTTGGGAGTAATTCTCGTTAGACAAAATCATGTGCTCACAATGAACACATGAAATCAATTTCTAATTAGATTCTACAATTAATTTCATGAACAAACACATAATCAACAATATACAAGAATCGAAGTCCAATTAAACTCAAAACAAACTTAATAGAACTCAATAATTAATTGAACTACAAATTAAATCTAACAACACTACAATCAAAAATAAACATCCAAGTGATTAACTACACATTCTTATGTTAAAATTTTAAACAAAATAAATAAACAAGTTTCATGAGTAATCTGGAATCATGATGAACAACAAATCAAGAAGATAATCCAGCCAACATACAACAATTTTGGATCTGAAAATAATAACAAAATATGGACAAGAACAAAATTTGAAATCGACTAACCGGATTGAAACAACGATCATGAGACCAGCTTCATTATATATATATATATATATATATATATATATATATACACACAGAAAAAGAAAAAGAACATAAGGAAAAAGAAAACGTAGGAGGGGAGGGGTGGCTCCCGAATTACTGCCTGGTGGTTGTTCCTGGGAGGCATTCCGGCGGGTGTTGTTGGAGGGTTCGTGGTGTGTAAGGGTTTTGGCGGCTGGTGTGTTCTAGGTTTAGGATTTGGTTTTTTGGAAATGAAGTGTAAAAATGAAAGAGAGGGGTCTTTTGGGTTATGGGGCAGACCGGGTCGTTGGGTGTTTTGTGTTGGGTAGAATTGGCTTGGGCTTGGGGTTAATTCAAGAATTGGCCCAATTCCGAATTCGTTTTCTTCTATTATTTGTTCTCTTTTCTTTTATTAATAAATAAAACTAAAAAAATGGTACGATTAAGTTATAAAACCTAGAATTATCTTAAAATACTAATTAACTCCTAATAATAATTAACACACAAAATTAAAAATAAATAAAATAAAATTGAACGATTTGGACATTAAATGCTAAAGGCAAAGTTTCCTATAGTGCATGGAATGGTGAAGCTACCTGGGTCAGATAGCTTCTCAGTTATAGGTCTAGAGACCACTGCACTACATGTTTGTGTAATAGTTACGGTGGCCAAGTCTTGGAAATCAAATTTCCGCGACATCAAATCTTTCATCATCTTAGCATACCCAGGAATTTCTTTCAATGCTTCAATTACAGGAATGTTTACTTGGATTTGCTTGAGCATCTCGAACACCTCTTGTATTGTTCCTCTTTCTGGTGCTTGGCCAACCTTTGGGGGAATGGGGCTGGAGGCCTCTTCTTCCCAATCACTTGGTACTTTTCTTTCTCTATCAACTGCTCCACAATCGGCTGCTCTACCAGTTCAGCTACTTTCTCTGTTCCCTGTGGCACATCATTATTTTCAGCTACTGGCTGGACTGTAACTTCTGGAAACCCGATGGACTCATCCAGTTCAATGGGTACTGGAGTGAGTATCTCAGCCTGCAAATTGCCTCTATCTCTTTCCTGCTCAGCATCAAGATCTCTACCGCTTCTTAGATTAACTTTCATCAGCTGCGTTGGGATTTGATCCTTTGGGTTTGTTTGTGTATCTGCAAACAATGTCCCTTGAGGATAATTGTTAAGTGACATAGCAATCTGGCCCACATGTACCTCAATATTCTTGATATTTGCGTCATATACATCTATCCTCTTATTGGTTTTGGCATGTGACCCATTTACCTACTACATTATAGCTTCCAACCTTGCGAACCCATCGTCATGTCTACCTCCATGCTGTGGTTGAGGTGGATGATACCCCTTCTACTGATTATTGAAATTCTAAGGTCTAGAATATGGAGCCATGTTGTTTGGTGGCCTCATACCTGCTGCATTATATTGTGGCTGCGGAGGCCTGTACTGCTGTGGAGCCTGCTGACCCCAACTCTGGTTACCCTGTCGCTGCCCTTCATAATTAGCCACATAGTTCATGTCTTCATGCTGGTGATGATGTTCTTGGTTTGCAACCCATGGATTACCTATGGGTTGGCTAATGCAAGATGTGCATAGACCACCATTGGTAGTATCTACAATGTGAACTTGCTGCTTGACCCCAGATTCTTCCACCTTGTTCGTCAGGATGCTCATTTGTGTCAATTAAGTTGCCATGTTCTCCTCCATAGTGTTGGAAGGATTCGGAGGTACAGAGTGTACCACTGGAGTGATAGGAGCATTCCTGGTCGTCCACCCGGAGTTTTGAGCCATCTTGTCAAGCAAATTCTGGCCTTCTCTCCACATTTGCTTAGAAAAGCCCCACCTGCTGAGGCATCTACTATATTCTTCATACTGTCTGAAAGCCCCATGAAGAACCTTTGACCCAACATCTGTTCAGGAATATCATGACCCAAACCCCGATCGTGATGGCGCCTAACACATTGCTAGGCAAGCCCGACCATGTTATCCAATTTACCAGCCAGTTACTAATTAATACTGATCAATTAGCGTTATTAGCTTGTTTTTCATAACAAAACAAGAAGTGTGGAAACAAAATACACAAATACAGCTCCAATGATCTCGGTGTCACAAGTCCGAACCTCTACAGATGAAATATCCTACGCAATCAAGTCTAGGCAGAATAGTAAAAGACAAAATTATAGAGAGGGAGAGATCAGGTCCTGCGGACGTTGGAAGCTACCTCGAAGTCTCCTTGGAATAGTAATAATGAAGCAGTTGCGATAGCTCAACTTCCCTTCTGAACCTATGGATCTGCAAAAAAAGTGCAGGGGAGTGGGGTGAGTATATTTCAACTCTGTGAGTAATAATAATAAATAACAACTTAAAATAAGAACACATGTACAGTCACCAAACAGTTCTAAGGGTAACCTCACAGATAAGTCATCTCTACAGTGAATAATCTCATTTCCGATCCATATCTGTCTCACAACGGTCCCACACCGA
This sequence comes from Nicotiana noctiflora, assembly GCA_032618575.1. Classification (NCBI taxonomy): domain Eukaryota; kingdom Viridiplantae; phylum Streptophyta; class Magnoliopsida; order Solanales; family Solanaceae; genus Nicotiana; species Nicotiana noctiflora. The sequence goes on along the minus strand of JASVEL010014247.1, from coordinate 83,202 downwards.
CCTAGTCCTCACTCATATTGCTGTGGCGTGTAGCCGATCCAATATATGTGTATATATATGTATAATGCATATATATATATATATGCGGCGTGCAGCGCGCTCCAATATATATAACGTTGCGGCGTGTAGCCCGCTCCAATATATACATAACACTGCAGCGTGCAGCCTGCTCAATTTAATGTCGACGGTGCTCACTAGGGGTGTATACAGACTTCGGAGGGGCTCCCTCAGCCTAAGCGCTATGATATTTCGGCGTGCAGTCCGATCTACACATATATCACTGCGGCGTGCAGTCCGATCCAATATAATAATATAGATATACTGCTGCGGCGTGCAGCCCGATCCAACAATATATAACAGCGCTCACTAGGAATGTGTGCAGACTCCGAAGGGGCTCCTATAGCCCAAGCGCAATAATACTGCGGCGTGCAGTCCGGTCCACATGTATATTACTACGGCGTGTAGTCCGATCCACATATATATCACTGTGGCGTGCAGTCTCATCCATATATATATCTATATAATGCTGCAGCGTGCAGCCCAATCCAATATATGTGTATATACATGTAAAATGCTGCGGCATGCAGCCCGATCCGGTATGTATAGCCATACCTCACAGCGGGTCCTCAACCCTATCTCTGTCAATATAGACTTGGCCTCTTAGGCCCACTCAGCTAGAACGGGGAATCTACCCCAGGTAGTCTATCTCAAAGTACACATCTTGTACTAGCTCATGACATTCTATACAGTTATAACTACGATTGAGTGTATGTATCCAGCATGATATAAGTGTCACTTAGCTCTACAGGCTTCCCTGATACTCTACAGATCGGCACATGGCCCCAAACATGGCTACTAGCCTAATTACACAGTTATAAGCTCAATCTCAGTCATAATATAGAGTAAAGTAACAATCGGGAAGGACCAAGTCCAAATCCCCAGTCATGATACCACCACGCCCATCACATGACGCGTGTTTCATCTCAGCATAGCACTATATAGTGCAAGTACGTGGTGTCAAACCCTCAGTACATCATTTACTGCCACCACTCACCTCGAACCGGCCAAAAGTCCTATCTCGCCTTGCATTTTCCTTGCAAATCGACCTCCTCGGGTGCCAAATCTGATCAAAACCAATAAGAATACATCTAAATAGGCTAATGAATCATAACTCAATCGAAAGGACTCGAAAAACACCTAAAAACATGAAGTTGCCAAAACTCGAGCCCCGGGCCTGCTTCTTGAAAAATTATGAAATTCATAGTTTCAGAATCTTCATCTCGCCACTAGTCCGTACATATATAGTTCATCAAAATCGGAGTTTATTGGCCCCACAAATCACCAAATCTTTTTTTCAAATCCCTAGGCACTCAATTTTTCTACACTTTTCATGCCCAATTCCATACATAATTGATGTACTTAACTCAAAATAGGTGGGGATAACTTACCTTCACATTGATGATGATAATCCCCTCTTGAAGCTCTCTTAAATCATCTCCCGAAACTAACTAAATCATCGGAATTCAGTTCCGGGCCCTCTAACTCATAAGTCAATGTTGGGTTGACTTTTCCAACTTAAGCTTTCCTTAAAGAGATTAATTGTCCCACTTCCGACAAAAATCGATGTGAATTGACTCAAAGTTTGCCCACAAGACACATTTAACATTACAGACTTGCACCAACTTTCGGAATCGCATTCCGACCCCGATATCAAAATTTTCACTTCTGGTCAAATGTTCTCATAAACCTTCAAATTCCTATATTTAGCCAAATGACTTCAAAATGACCTCTGGACATCCGAATTCACTTCTGATCGCGTTCCCAACTCCAAAATCACCATACAGATCTATTCCCATACTCGAAATCCCAAACGGACATCTATAACTCTAAAATACCTTCCAACACAAATTTATGAAATTCTTCTAAAATACTAACTTTTACCATATACGCCGAAATGCTAACGGGTTATCAAAAACCAAATCCGGACATATGCCCAAGTTCAAAATCATCATACGAGCATGCTGGAACTTTCAGATCCCAATTTCGAGGTTATTACTCAAAATTTCAGTCCTAGTTCTTTTCTTCAACTTTAAGCTTTCAAAATGAGAATTTCTATTTAGATTTGACTCCAAACTTCCTGAATTTTAAATCTGACCATACACACAAGTCAATATATACCTGAGATGAAGCTGTTCATGGCGTCAATATGCTGAATGACGCGCCGGAGCTCAAAACGACCGGTCGGGTCGTTATAATCTCCCCCACTTAAACATACGTTCGTCCTCGAACGTGCTGAGAACTTCAATGATGTAGTCTCAAATAACTTGTTTAACACATCATGCACCATCCCGTGCTACCACTACTTAGTTGAGCACATTAGCTATATAATTCTGTAGATATAATTATTTATTCAAGCGAATAAGCCATTAGGCCAAATTCCAACATCTTGAATTCCCTGCCAAGTTTGTTTCCATCATTCGACAACCATATCAATCTCTATACGTTGTACCCAAACATTAATGCATAATTTTGTTGAATTCACACATTGCATCACTTTACTCATATGAACACAATAACATTCTTTATTTACCGCAGTTGCCTACAATACCCAAATACCGATAGAAACCTCTTATTAGTTGAAGTCTTATTCCAACACTTTTATATACTGCCAACGATAAATAAAACACACGCTAAACCGTAACAATTCCTTAGATCAACCATTTATGAAGCCATTTTTCTTTTGACTGATATTACAACGGATTTTGGATCCAAACCTTGATATTACCTTTCTATCTAGGTGAAATCACGTATGTTCGCACTCATTAATGACTCCAATGATCATTTCGATTATAACACATCACACTAGAAATATGACACCTCCTCGTCGGCCTAAGCCACGACGAGCACAACACAGGCTCCAATAAGAAATGATCTGAACACACTCGAATCATGACAACTGACTCACACAAAAGAGATGTAATTCAAATTCCTCAATACCATCACAACACATAACTAAAATCTCATCTCACATCATAGAATTAGAGTACCTGAATCCTCCTCGAAAGGTCATAACATCACGTGTCCTTGCCACAACTCATGATTCTATCCAAACACTATTACTCATGGAGCACCTCAGGTCACCATGCTCATAACGGTCAGCCACGCACATATTTAGGTCTGAACTCAAGCAATCAATCACACCCGCGGTGATACAATTAATATATGCTATAAATACCTGAAAGGACACAACCGATGTACTATTCGCCAAGCGGTACCCAATACAGACTTTTCCTCAGAACCTAGGAAATATTGTATACAAGGTAACATATAGGAAACTATTCTCCACATCACACTATTGCGGCGTGCGACCCGCTCTAGTAACATACCCATGGCGGCGTGCCACCCAATCCAGATACCATACCTATGGCGGTGTGCCACCCGATCCCAATAATTTGTGGCGGCGTGCCACCCGATCCACGCATAAATCTCACAACAGGAAATGTACATCAAGTCAAGTTGCTTATTACCATCGACATATATAGCCTCAAGCTCGGCCACAAGAAACACATCCAACAAAGTTCCTCAATACCGGAACTGAATCAATGGCAGAATCCTCTGCACTGACATCCGCCACGAAGGCCCAACTGGAAAAGCAATACCTACCGACCGTCCGCTGGCTCTAGGGTACATCCACCCTGCTGGAAAATAATCTGATGTACTCTGCTACGTAATTTGTGATATTTTCCGGCGTAGTCCATGTCATATTAGTCTAGACAACCTGACTTATGAAAACTAGTCTGCAATCAAATATCATAACCCAAATTCATCATATAAAGTAACGAGAGAGCCACTCGGGCTTCCAATAACCGCTAAACGGTGCCGATACACATGATATACCACCACTGTGTAGGCGGATTATGAGAACTCCTAATCTCCAACACATATATAGCACATGAATCGCTATGCCTGATTCCATACTCCAACCTACGAATACATAACGCACATCAAGCATCCACTCATACCATGATAGCCATCCAGAAATTTCCCTATGCCATCAACAACTCAATCATCACCGTCAATCCAATAAGGGGATACCACAATACCACTAGATATTATCAGTATACATTACCTTGCCCTTTTGACCATATACTCTGCCAAATCACTAGAAGAGCAGTACCATTTTCCTTAATCACCAGAAAGATTGATTCTCAGATTATCTACAGCTGCCCACGCTGCTTGAGAAATTTAATGACTTCCCATATACTATGAACTGATCTCAAAACCCTAAACATGCCATTATCAACTTTCCATAACACATCGCATATACCCTACCCCATTAAGATACATGGAGACTTTTACTCCTCTCCTACGCCGCAAACATCGACGCACTCAACTAGTCAACGACCTTCATGATCCCGTATAGAATGAAATTCATTACACATTACTTGAAGACCTTTCTGCGATTCTGAATTTGTTATCATTACCTTCCAATACGGATACATAGAATCCCATCATCCAACGTAATATGACGTAAGTCTTGATCTCTTCTAACGAAAACCACCGTCTTTAGCCACATACACAATCTTAAGACACCTGACCGTTACAAGCAAATTCTTAAACATCGCAAGACTATTCTCGGGCGTCATTCACCCTTATTCAGTTATAATTCAACTTTCTTATTAAACAAAACCACTCGTGCCTTGTTAGAACTCTAACATCACAGAACATGATTACATACAGATACAATTAGCTATCTTTCTTTTCTATACACCAAACATTCTTGACCAACAGCAGTTAAAAAAAACTAGTATTTCTTCACATCTACGAAGCATCATAACCTTAATCGGAATTTTCCCAACATACTTGGAGACAAAACCAACATAGCACACAACAGTGCAATCAGTTAATCAATAACAACCTCCCCAACTTAGCTCGAAGCCATACATCAAAGAACTTTTAGCCACTCATAGCATTCTTACTCAAATGATGCCACAATGTTATAGTGAGATTAAACTCAGGTCATTTACAAGCTTCGGCGGAGACTCGAATCGTCAGAAATCTTAACTCTTTTGCAATTCTTGCATTTATACACACACAACCGTTAAGCCCACTCTTTAGGTGACAGAAAATATTTTTTCTAAGTCCTAATTTTTCCAAAAATTTCGACAGAGTTTCCTTTGTAATTTGGCCTATCAACCTGCCAGAGAATCACCAAAACCATCCTAACAATACGTCCACAACTCGACAAGATATTACAATGTATATCAGTAACATTAATCTCAATACAACACGAGTTATTTTAACAAAATTGATACATGAACATGTGCTGCACCTGCTCAAATCATAACACATATCGGATACCTTTCACCATGATACACATGGCATAGCCGATTCGGTCTTCCTGAGTCTGAACTCATACTACCACACATAATGTACTTTTCCTTTCCACTAAGAAACATGAACATTTCACCACGCCCATAGCTAGCGGTACATAACAGATCACTATAAGAATCGAACACCTTACAACTCACTCATTATCAAACTGCCATTTTCACAATTAAGAACAATACTGATCGTATGAATTTCATAATACCGGCTCGCGGAATTAGCACCATGGTGCCCAAGCCATAGACAAAGATCCGGTCTCAAGTCCTCCAGACTGGCCCAACATGACCTCACAGAGATTATATCTCGCCACTCGATCGAGAAATCATAAGCCATCAAGGCAAATTTATCACTAAGCACTCGAGTACGCACATCAGTGTGCAAAAGGAATTTCAAGAATCATACCTCAAGCTGAATCAAGTACGCACGATAAGAAATCCAAGAATGTGGAGTGTTTCCTAAAATGTTTGCAGCCTCCCGAGGATAAGCACAGGCATCCCCGTACCGATCCACGAGACTCTACTAAACCGGCTCGTTACTCGCGAGACCTTGTAACCTAGGCTCTGATACCAACTTTTCACCACCCAAACCCCGATCGTGATGGCGCCCAACACATTGCTAGCGAAGCCTGACCATGTTATCCAGTTTACCAGCTAGTTATTAATTAATACTGATCAATTATCATTATTAGCTTGTTTTTCATAACAAAACAAGAAGTGTGGAAACGAAATACACAAATACAGCCCCAATGATCTCAGTGTCACAAGTCTGAGCCTCTACAGATGAAATATCCTACACAATCAAGACTAGGCAGAATAGTAAAAGACAAAATGATAGATAGGGAGAGATCAGGTTCTGCGGACGTCGGCAGCTACCTCAAAGTCTCCTTAGAATAGTAATAATGAAGCAGTTACGATAGCTCAACTGCCCTCCTAAACCTGTGGATCTGCAAAAAAAGTGCAGGGGAGTGGGGTGAGTACATTTCAACTCAGTGAGTAATAATAATAAATAACAACTGAAAATAAGAACACCCGTACAGTCACTAAACAGTTCAAACGACAACCTCACAGGTAAGTCATCTCTACAGTGAATAATCCCCTTTCCGGTCCACATCTGTCACACAACAGTCCCACCCTGACCTAGACCTCACTCATACTGCTGCGGCTACATCGTCCATATATATATATATATATATATATATATATATATATATATATATATATATATATATATATATATCACTGCGGCATGCAGCCCGCTCCATTTAACGTCGACGGCGCTCACTCGGGGTGTATACAAACTTCGGAGGGGCTCCCTCAGCCCAAGCGCTATGATATTGCGGCGTGCAGTCCGATCCACACATATATCACTGCGGCGTGCAGTCCGATTCAATATATATATATATATATATATATATATATATATATATATATATATATATATAGACATACACACGGCGTGCAGCCCAATCCAACAATATATAACAACGCTCACTAGGAATGTGTGCAGACTCCGAAGGAGCTCCTACGGCCCAAGCGCAATAATATTGCGGCATGCAATCCGGTCCACATGTATATTACTACGGCGTGCGATCCGATCCACATATATATCATTGCGGTGTGCGGTCCGATCCATATATATATATATATATATATATATATATATATATATATATATATATATATATATATATATATATATATATATATATATATATGCTGCGGCGTGCAGCCCGATCCAATATATATGTATATAATGTTGCTGCGGCGTGCGGCCCGATCCGATATGTATAGAGCCATACCTCACAGCGGGTCCTCGACCCTATCTTTGTCAATATAGACTTGGCCTCTCAGGCCCACATCGCTAGAACGGGGAATCCACCCAAGGTAGTCTCTCTCAAAGTACACATCTAGTACTGCCTCATGATATGCTACACAACTATAACTACGGCTGAGTGTATGTATCCGGCATAATGTAAGGGTCACTTTGCTCTACAGGCTTCACTAATACTCTATAGATCGGCACAAGGATCCAAACATGGCTACTAGCCCAATTACACAGTTATAAGCTCAATCTCAGTCATAATACACAGTAAACTATCAATCAGGAAGGACCAAGTCCAAATCCCCAGTCACGATACCACCACGCCCATCACATGACATGTGTTTCATCTCAGCATAGCACTGTATAGTGCAAGTACGGGTTTTCAAACCCTCAGTACATCATTTACTACCACCACTCACCTCGAACCGGCCAAAAGTCCTAGCTCACCTTGCGCTTTTCTCACAAATCGACCTCCTCGGGTGCCAAATCTGATCAAAACCAATAAAAATACATCAAAATATTCTAGTGAATCAAAACCCAATCGATAGGACTCGAAAAATATCCAAAAACATCAAGTTGCCAACACCCGAGCCCTGGGCCCGCTTCTCGAAAAATTATGAAACTCATTGTTTCAGAATCCTCTTCTCGCCATGAGTCCGTACATATAAAGTTCATCAAAATCGGAGTTTATTTGACCCCTCAAATCACCAAATCTTATTTTCAAATCCCTAGAGGCCTAAATCCTCAATTTTTCTACAATTTTCATGCCCAATTCCATACATAATTGATGCACTTAACTCAAAATAGGTGGGGATAACTTACCTTCACATTGATGATGAAAATCCCCTCTTGAAGCTCTCCAAAATCATCCAAACCAAATGAAATAAATGAGAGAAATAAACCAATGTCGTGTAATAAAGAATCTGCCCGTGCTTCGTCGAGTTGTACCTTGCACCTGCGCTATACAAGTTGTACATCCTATTGCTCCAGTAGTCAATTTTCGTCGATCATGACTTGCAGTACAGATATCCAAATTACGCGTTCTTTAGCTTTGTGGAAACTAGACACGAAGATCTACAACTTTTGTGTTTCGCACATTTTGTGATTACTTATAGATTACAAGATATGTGCTCCCAAAATGGCCTACTAGCGCTGAAAATCTGCTGCATTTCAGCAGCTTTTTTCAAAACTAAAAATGCCCGTTAGGCATCCGAAATCACCCCGAGGCCCTCGGGACCTCAACCAAAAACACAAACTCAACCTAATACTTCATTCAAACTTGCTCGGATCATAAAACACTACATTAAACATCAAAAATCACCAAAATCCTAGAATTCGATTCAAACTTAAACTTAAACTTTCAAAATTCACATTCGATAAAAAACCCGACCAAACATGTCCGAATGACCTGAAAATTTGTAGACATATCCAAAATCACCTTACAAAGCTACTGCAACTGTCGGAATTACATTTTGACTCCCAGATCAAAATATCACCTATCGATCGGATTTCGCCAAAATTCCAATCCTAGTTCATTTCTTCAACTTTAAGCTTTCAGAATGAGAATTTCCATTTAGATTTGACTCCAAACTTCCTGAATTTTAATTCTGACCATACACACAAGTCAATATATACCCGAGATGAAGCTGTTCATGGCATCAATCTGCTGAATGGCGTGCCGGAGCCCAAAACGACCGGTCGGGTCGTTACAAGGAACTCCATGGTGAGGACACATAACCAGCATACCTTTGAATCTGCCCCAAGTTTCATGTAATGTCTCCATTGGTTTCTGCTTGAAGCTTACAATCTCATCAATTTGTTAAGCTATCTTGTTAGGTGGATAAAACTTGTTGTGGAATTGCTTGACTAACTCATCCCATATTGCAATAGAGTTTATGGGGAGTGAGTTTAGCCATACTTGCGCAGCCCCTATAACTGAGAACAAAAATAGTAATAATCTGATGGCTTCCGGTGTCACGTGTGGTTGCCTCTGTGTCTTGCATATAGAGAGAAAGTTCTTCAGGTGCTGTTGTGGATCTTCAACCTGAGTCCCAGAAAATAATCCTTTTTTTTGGAACAAGTGTAGCATGTTGTTGGTAATTGGGAAAGACTCAGCTTGAATCACTGGCACAATAATGGCAGTTGCCAAATTTTCTGCTGTTGATTTGCCAGTCAAATAATGCACCTTCCTGCGCCTCCTGTACGTTCAACCCAGCTTGCTGGTTTGGGTCGTTCACGTTCCATATCGAAATCTAGTTTAATTGGTTGCTGAGATTGTTGAAGTTGTTTGATTGCCTTGTTACGTGCCCGGAAAGTTTGCTCTGGGTCTGAGAGTCTTTCAATTAGTTCTCCAGTCCTTGCAGATTTCCTAGGCATGCACCTGAGTACCCAATTCAACAACCGTCAAAATTTTCAATGTAAACTGTGTAGTAAGAACCTGACTACACAAGAATCTTGTAGTTCTGTCAATGGCAATTTATAATTCCGTTAATTCCCCGGCAACGGCGACAAAATTGATTCAAGCCCAAACAACGGTCGTAGTCAATATAATCCAGTCAATTAATTACAGAGTCGATCCCACAAGGAATTAACCTATCAACTGCAACTTCCAAAAACCAACAACACTTCTGAAGCAGCTTTCAAAACTTTTGAATATATTTTTGTGAAATATTTTCTACTAACTAACTTTTGCAAGAAACTAAAGACTTGAAAGAAATAATTTAATGTTGTGTAAAGAATAAAAAGAACGACTAAGGTATTGATTTCCCTATTGATGGAATCCCTTCTGTTTATGCTCATACAAATTGTTAATATTATTCTATCAATCATGAATGCTATTTCTACCGTAATTATCTCCCGAGCAATTACAATAATTTACTATTGCACTCTCCTGAGCTACCCTAGCTAGCTTTAATTTGAACAGTTCATTTTAGATTGCACCCAAGGTTTCGTTATTCCTAACCCCACCTTAACGCCTACAATTATAGATTCCTCCAATAATCTAGGTGTGGTGTTGTTCAACAAATTACCTAAATATGCACTCTTTTTCAAGTTATGCACACAAAATAGGCATAGCTAATTGAGAGCTCTATCAATTAACTACAACAAGAACGAAGTTGAACAAATAGAATTCTAGCTAACAATTTGTAATCACATAACCTAGAAGTTCATCACTCAATAGGTTCCATCAAAACCTTAGATAAAGAATTAGCTACTCATAATTAAAGAAACAAGATAGATAATTGAACTCATAATCAAAGATTCAATGTAAAAGAAAGAAAGATGTTGAGAGAGTTCTCTCTTACTAGTTTTCTTGCAAAAGTAATGAATAATACAATCCTTGGCTCTCTTAGGCGAATCCTAATATTAAATATAGAGTTGAGGTTACATAATACACATTTGGACAATTTTATCCCTCAAATGTTCGGCTTCCACCGTGTCGCGGTTGGATCACGGTGGAACAAGCTTTCTTAATCTTCAAAGGTTCCGCGAGCCCTCTCTACCACGGTTCTACCGCGGTTGCGGTTGGACAGCGGTGGAACAGTGCCATGGATTCTTCACTTCATTTTTCAGCACAAACCTCCAATTTGTTCCACACTTGGCCTTTTCACCATCTTATGACTCCAAAACTACTCCTTTAGTCTTCAATAGCTCATGTGTACCTATAACACACTAAAAACACTAATAAAAGCATTTTGTCATCATAAACAATATCAACATAACAATAAAGTGTGATTATTTAGGGCATAAATATAGTCAAATTCACCTATTATCAGCCTTAAATTGGAAATTTTAGAAGTTATGAAATTTTGAAAGAATTCTTGAGTTTTAAGGCTCAATTCATTGATTTTGATGTTATTTTGGCTATTCGATCGCGCGAGCAAGTTTTTATGATGTTTTTGAGTCATTGTACATATTTGGTTTGAATCCCCGAGGGCTCGGGTGAGTTTCAGATAGGTATCGGGATGGTTCTGGACTTGAAAATGCAGGAGAAATTCTGCAATTTTTGCACAGGGATATTCTTCTATGTGATCGCATAGGTGTAGCTGCGATCGCATAGAGCAAAGATCAGGGGTCCCAAAATCCTTTTATGCGATCGCAATAATACCCATGTGAACGCATAGCATCAAGCGTCCGTCCTATGCGATCACAAAGTGTCCTTCGCGATCGCATAGAGTAAATCTTGAGGCCTATAATTCCTTCTATGCGATCGCATACCAATCCCTGGGATCGCATAGAGTAATTTCAGCCCCCTATTTTTCCTTCTATGCGATCTCATAGAGCAATTTTCTGCCCCCTTTATTTTCTTCTATATGATCACATCACGGGCCCTGCGATCGCATAGAGTAAAATGTCTGCCTAGTGATTTAAGTTCTGAAATAGAACAAAAACGAAATAAAAATCACATTTCTCAAACTCTCCATTCTCCACAGCTTTTTGGACGACTCTAGAGCAATTCTTCATCAAACTTCTTGGGTAAGTGATTCTTTACTCGTTTTCTTTATTCTCCATTAATATTATTTGAATTCCTAGGACTAATGTGTAAATGGATAGAAAAATTAGAGAAATAAGTATAGTTTGGGTTTTCAAAGAATCTGCGATCTAGACCTCGTTTTGGGGTCGAACTTAAGAACAAATTGTATATTTTAACTCGTAGATGATTGGGTAAATTTATTTTTTGAATCTCGTGTTTCGATCATGTGCGTCCGGGGTTGATTTTAACTATTCCTGGCAGAATGTGGTAAAAATTATATTTAGCCATATGAACTAGTTTGTTAAGTAGAATTGATGATATTAAATCAATTGTGTATAGATACGATTAGATTGAAGTCAAATTTGAAAGAAAAAGGCATTACTACGGATTAAATTGTTCGTAAACTTTCGAGGTAAGTGTTTGATCTATCCTAGCTTGAGGGAATAGGAATTGAGTTTATGTGCTAATTGTTATGTGTGGAGTCTGACGTATAGGCATGGTGACGAGTATCTATACATTGGGGTCGAGCATGACCGTGGGTCTTAAATGGATTAAATTCCTATTAATCCTATGTGATTACATGAAAGGAAATTATTATTGGTTTCATACCGGTAATATATATAAAATGTTGATTAAAGGTTATTGGTGTCACACTGGTAACAGATATATGTTGTTGATTTATTATTATTTATTGGTCTTACACCGGTAATATAAATATTGTTGAAATTGAAGGTTATTGGTTTAATACCTATAATACATTTATATACATATTGTTGATCAGAGATTATTGGCTCAATGCCGGTAACATATTAAATTTATTATTGTTATTGGCCATAGCGTTGGTGATTTATCGGAAGTGTCAGAGTGTATGTCGCACTACTAACATATATTGATTGTTGGCATTGGCCATAATTACCGGTACCCTATTTTGTACTATTATTGGCCATAGATGCCGGTGACTTATCAGGAGGGTCGGAGTGCACGCTGCACTACTAACAGATACTAATTGTTGATATTGGCCATAATAGCCGGTAATATATTATGTATGGTTTTGTTAAATAAAAGAAAGGATTTATAGAAAAATGAGAACGAGTGGTTGTACTCCTATGAGTGGATGATGTGAGTTGGAAACAGAATTGTATTCCATCGTCCATATTATTTTTTTCTGATATAATATTTTGTTGTTGTACCAGGGTATGTTTTTTCCCTATAAATGTTCACTAATGTATATTGTTGTTTGTTTGTATCTATGTATATTTTAACTGCACAGGTTTATGTGGGTGTCTGGTCCTAGCCTTGTCACTACTTTGCCGGGATAGGCCAGGCACTTACCAGCACATGGGGTCGGTTGTACTGATAGTATACTCTGCACTCTTTTCTCGCATATACAGGTTACTGACAGCAGCAGCGGCAGTAGCACGATTGTGGATATTTCGACTACTGATACTTCAAGGTAGCCTTGCAGGTGTCCGCATGACTCGTTGTCTCCTATATCTTTATTTTTCATTCTGTTATCTTATGTATTCGAGATAAACAGCTTATATTTCTTTCAGACGATTATGTGTATTATTCTTAGAAGTTCGTGAGTATTGTGATACTAGTCTTGGGTAGTGTATCATGCTTGGCTTTTCTGTATCGTATTTATTAAAATTTACTAAGTCTTTCGCTAAATTTTTTTATGCCGCTGTAAATTCATAATTTTATTTAAAGTCTTTAAAAAAGAGTTGTAACTAATGGAAATGTTAGAAAGAATTGGCTTGCCTAGCTTCCACTAGTAGGCGCGATCATGACTCCCGATGGTGGAAAATCCGGGTCTTGAGAGAATCGAAGTTATTTTGGCAGCCAAATTGTCAATAAAATTCTACTTGTTCTTATCTAATTCACTTATTCTATTGTCATTTAACTATGAGTAAACAAATTTAATCAAAACAAAAAAAAAATCAATATCAATTTTATATTCATAAGTTTTATTAAGAGAACTTGAGAAATGAATCTATTAATAACAAATACACAGTCAATGTAGAAGCAAATCAGAATCAATCCAACATTAATGAATTTTGACCAAATTATCCAGAAATAATCGCATTAAAATCCTAAAGCCTCTTTTTTTTTAAAACTAAACTTGATTTTACTTAATAAAATAAGAGAGAAAAATAGAAACGATGAAATAACAAACTATTGCTAATGATGAAAGGAAGAATAAACCAGAAATCAAAACAAACATAGCTTAAAGAAGAAAAGAAATAGCTACTGATTTAAATGCCATTTACTTAGAAGAACATAAAGGCAATCAAACTTAAATAAATCCAAACTATATTACTAAATCAAATTAGAAGCAACAAATCCTAACAAAGCTAAGAAGCAAACGAAACAGAGAAGAAACAAAGAAAAATAGGGTAATCAGGAACTCACCGACTGATTTATCTCTTCAAAAACGTGCAAAAATCCTGAAGCGACTAAAAACTTCTACTGATGATGTCTGAAACGAGGGAGATGAAAACCTTGGTGCGAATTTGGGGCTATCCGGTGAACTAGGGTTCTGAGATTGTGGCTTTGATTCAAGATTCGACAAAGACCATACTGATTTGAAGGAAATAATTTAGATATTTAGAATGAGGAAGTCGAGGAGGACCTATGGTTTTATTTTGATGGGGATTGGCGTCGGCGCCGCCACAGGATTTAAAGGCGGCAACCAGGGTTTATCAGTTTCAAGTTGGGATTCGAAGGTTGTATGGCTGATTTGAAGAAAAAGAAAGGTAGAATTGAGATGAGGAGAAGGAGGTGGTGTGAAGGTGTGATTTTGGTAGCGGTTTGCGGTGGCGCCGCCACCGAAGACATGAGGGAATTTGGTGACGGCTGGCTAGGTTTTGGTGTTGAATCTCTGAAGGGTTGAGAGTGAAGGAGGTGATGGAGGGGGTATGGTTTGCCGACACATTTATACCAAATGCACCCCATCTCTCAACCATTGATCTGAGAAACATCGATGGCTCAGATAGATCGACGCTTAAACGGTGTCGTTAGGTTAATTCCGGGAATGGACCAGGTTGGGTAATAGACTTGGGCTTGGATATTTGAGAGGTATTTGGGCTGGGCAAACCTGATGGGTATTTTGATTTGGGTAATTAATCGGCCCAATTATCAATTTTCCTTATCTTTTTGTATTTACTTCCTTAAATCATCCTAAAATAAATTAATATCTACTACATGTGAAATTAATTTCTAAATTCAAAATTGCATATTTTTTTATTTTTTTACTTGATTTAACACGCGCAAATAACACTCAAAATTCACACAAATTGTAATCATAAAGAAACTTTATTTATTTTGAATTTTATGGGAATAACTCATATATAAGGTATAAATCACATGTTCACAATGATCAATTTGGGCCACTGATTTGTTGTTTGACCCAAATACTTTGTATTTTGTATTATTCTTTGTATTATACCTTATAATTTGTATTTTCATGTTTTATTTTATTTATTATGTTTCTTGTATTGTATATATTTTGTTTTTTCTATATTTTATTATCACTTTATTTATTATCTCTTGTATTTTGTATTTTTCTATTAGTTTTTCTAATTTTTCTAGAATTAATAGTAATTTTCTGATATTTTTGGTATTTTCTTGATTAATTCAAACTGTATTTTTGTTTAAATTTTCTTTGCTTTATTTTCAACAAATAAAAACAAACACTGGTACTTCCACACAATGATCAACAAGTTTCAAATAAAAAATCATTTTTATATATTTATTTTTGGACTATTATGCTTGGTGAAAAAAATCACGTGCTCACATATATATATGGATCGGACTGCACGCCGCAGTGATATATATGTGGATCGGACTATACGCCGCAGTATTATATATGTATAATACATATATAGATCGGATTGCATGCCATATAGATATATATATATATATATATATATATATATATATATATATATATATATATAGATCCATATATTTATTTATTACTACGGCGTGCAGTCCGATCTGTATATATATATATATATATATATGGATCGGACTTCACGCTGCTGTAATATATATGTGGATCGGACTACACACCGTAGTATTATAGTGCTTGGGCCGAAGGAGCCCCTCCGGAGTCTACACACACCCCTAGTGAGCACAGTTATATTATATTGGATCGGGCTGCACGCCGCAGCAATATTATATATATATATATATATGGATCAGGCTGCACGCTGCAACAGTATTAGTAAGGATCGAGTTGCACGCCGCATCAGTGTTGGATTAGTGTTGTAACAGAGTGAGACAGTAGTAGACTGAGACTAGACGTTCCACTTAAGAGATTATTTACCTGTATTGTTGTCCTTAGAACTGTTTAGTGTTCTTACATGTATTCTTACTCTCAGTTGTTATTTATTGTTACTACTCATTGAGTTGGAAGTACTCACTCTACTCCCTGCACAGTGTGTGCAGATACGGGGATCTAGGAGGGCAGTTAAGCTATATATTACTGTCATTCCAGCTGCTAAGGAGACATCGAGGTGGCTGCCGGTGTTCGCAGGACCCGATCTCTCCCTTCCTCTATTTATCTCTTGGTTATCCTGCTTGGACTTTAGTTGTATAGGATTTACTCTATTATTAGAGGCTCAGACTTGTGACACCGGATCTATTGGGGTTGTATTTCAGTTGTTTCTAATTCCGCATTTGTTACTATTGCTATGGAAATAGGATATTTGACTTTAAATGGAAAAATCTTAATTAATAATTGAACTGGTTATCGGGAAATGGTCGGGCCTGCCTAGCAATGTGTTGGGCACCATCACGCCCGGGGTTTGGGTCGTGACAAGTTGGTATTAGAGACTAGGTTATTAGGTCTCGCGAGTCATGAGCCAGATTAGTAGTGTCTCGCGGATCGGTATGGAGACGTCTGTACTTATCCCCGAGAGGTTGCAGAACCTTTTAGGAAAACTTCAAATTCTTGAAATTCATGTCGTGCGATTTTTTGATCCGAAACTAAACTTTGGTATTCTATTCTCTCGTAGATGGCGAGGACTCGTGCTACAGGACGAGGCGGACGACGACCATTGCCACCTGCTAGAGGCCGTGGACGCGGTCGTGGTAGGGGTAGAATAGTTGGAGCAGTACCAGTTGACCCACCAGCTATCCCCATTCCAGATCAGCCTCCAGTTGCAGAGGTCCCGCAGCACCTGTTCAGGCACCGCTGTGCGTATGGTGATTTCGAGTCTTCAGGAGACTTTAGCTCAGATTTTTATAGTTTGCACTGGCCTGGCTCAAGCAGCTTCAACCTCCACTACAGCAACTACATCCCAGACCGGGGGTGGTCATCAGACCCGCGCAGCTCGCACTCCAGAGCAGGTAGTGCAGGGTCTTCAGACACCTAAGGCACCACTAGTCCAGCTAGTGGCTCCAGCTCAGCCAGTTATTCAGGTTCAGGGTGATAGGGTGCCAATAATGCCTGACGATGAGCAGCGTCATCTTGAGAGGTTTAGAAGACTTTCACCACCTATATTAAGTGGTACTCCGGGCGAGGACGCCTGGGGATTTCACGACAAGCGTCATCGTATGTTCCGTACATCAGGGATTCTTGAGTCGAGCGGTGTATCATTTACTTCTTTCCAGTTTCAGGGAGCAACCTTGACATGGTGGGAGGCTTATGAGTACCATAGGGTGGCAGGTGCGGCACCACTGACATGGTAGGAGTTCTCTACTATCTTTCTGGAGAAGTGGATATCCCGATCTCAGAGGGAGGAGCTACGCACACAGTTTGAGTGTCTCCGTCAGGGGGATATGATAGTGTCAGAGTATGAGGTGAGGTTTACAGAGTTAGCTAGATATGCACCATAGATGGTTCCTACTGATCAGGAGAGGATCGGGAGCTTTGTGGATGGACTTATTTATCCAATTTGTATCTTGATGACTCGAGATAAGGTCAGTCATTCATTTTAGGATGTAGTTGATATAGATCGTGACATTGAGATAGACCGTCACCAAGAGCGAGAGGAGAAGGAAGCCAAGAGGCCTCATGGATCAGGTAGTTCCACCGGTGCTCAGTCTAGAGGCCAGAGTTAGCGCAGCCGAGGTTGTACTTATAGATCTTTGCAACCAGCCCGCTCAGAGTATCGTGGGTCATCTTTTGGCCGAGGTCATCAGGGTTCTAATCAGGTCCATCCATCTCTCAGTGCCCTACCAGTGCAGAGTTCATCTCAGGCTCCATCTATTTAGGGGTCATCCCGATCGAATTTTGCCGGTCACTCTGGTGCGAGAGGTTCCCTTCAGTCCTAGCCCCCGGCACCTGGGAGTTGCTTTGAGTGTGGGGAGTTTGGGCATATTTTGAGAGAGTGCCCCTGTCTAGTATCCAAGTCATCTCAACAGAGGGGGCAGCCCTCATCTTCTAGTCCATCTACTTCAGCACCCGCCCCTCCACCTAGGGGTGAGGTTCATGCAGCCAGGGGTCGCCCTCGAGGGGGAGGCTGATCAGGTGGTCAAGCTCGTTGCTATGCTCTTCAGGTCCGTTCAGATGTGGTTGCTTCAGACACTGCTATTACAGGTATTATTTCAGTCTGCCACACAGATGCCTCAGTATTATTCGATTCCGATTCCACTTATTCCTATGTATCTTCATATTTTGCTCCTAATTTGGGCACGACCTGAGGTGTCTTGAATTGCTCGTGCATGTATCTACCCCGGTGGTGATACCATTGTTCTGGACCATGTGTACCGGTCCTGTCTTATTACTATTGGGGGTCTAGAGACCCGAGTAGACTTGCTGCTGCTGAGCATGATTGATTTTGATATAATTTTGGGCATGGACTGCTATCTCTGTGCCACGCTATTCTAGACTATCATGGCAAGACAGTCACTTTGGCTATGCTGGGTATTTCGAGGATCGAGTGGCGAGGCATGACTGATTATGTACCCAACAGGGTAATATCTTTCCTAAAGGCCCAACGGATGGTTGCGAAGGGGTGTCTATCGTATTTGGAATTTGTGCGGGACATTGGAGCTGAGACTCCCAGTATTGATTCGGTTCCCATTATGGGGGATTTTCCTGATGTGTTTCCTTTAGACCTGTCGGGCATGCCACTGGATATGGATATTGACTTTGGGATTGATTAGATGCCGGGCACTCAGCCTATTTGTATTCCTCCTTATCGTATGGCACCAGCTGAGTTGAAGGAATTGAAGGAGCAGCTTCAGGAACTCCTAGATAAGGTGTTCATTCGGCCGAGTGTGTCACCGTGGGATGCACCAGTCTTGTTTGTCAAGAAGAAGGATGGCTCAATGAGGATGTGTATTGATTACAAGCAGCTGAACAAAGTAACAATGAAGAATAATTATTTTATACCACGTATTGATGATTTATTTAATCAGCTCCAGGGAGCGAGGGTATTCTCGAAGATTGATCTTCGTTCAGGCTATCACAAGCTGAAGATTAGAGATTCTGATATCATGAAGTGATAGCTTCATGAACAAGGATAAAGCAGTAGAATCTCCAAGAAGGCCATTCACGAGGTCTCAAGCTAAGGAGAAGAAAAACAAGATTACTAGGCTTCAATGGGAGATCAAGAAGGCTCTAATGGTGGAACAAGATCTACAAAATTGTGTAGAGGATTTAGCTAAGTGATACACTCATTTCATGGTTCAAGTCCAAGTCCAAGATGAGGTTGATTGGGATGCAAGCACCAGTCATAAAGGCACATGAATTAGGCACCTAAACTTTCCTAGTTTGTTAGGACATATTTATTGCTTTCCTAGTTAGTTAAGGTTAATAGTTTCCTTTTTCCTAAGATTGGTAGAATTACTTTACAAGATTGACTTGGTTTTGGTTTCCTAGAGTTTTACCTTTCCCTATTTTAGTTGGACTTGTTGTCCAAAGTAGTTTAGGACTTTATATCCTAATATCTAAGGATAATTTCGTGGATCACCCTCTTTATAAATGGGTATCTTCTTTGTTTTTAGGTAGATTATTCAGATTATTATCAATAAAACTTGTGAGATTTTATTGCACTCTTGTGTGGCTACTCTTGGATTTATTCTTCAACCTTCAAGACTCAACTTAAGGTGGTAAGAATTAAACTCTTTTCGAAATATTAGATCACTTCTAGGTATTCAAGAAAGGTGATAAGTTTAGGCTTTTGTTGTTCTTGTTATTCTAAAGGGTCGAGTTTCACAATCTATTTCTTGTTTTTAATTTCTACCAAAGGCGATTAGTTCTTTGTTAGCTAATTGTTATTGTTAGGTGATAATAGGTGAATTTGACTATATTTATGCCCTAAATAATCACGCTTTATTGTTGTTTTGATATTGTTTATGATGACAAAATGCTTTTATTAGTGTTCTTAGTGTGTTATAGGTACACTCGAGCTAATGAAGACTAAAATAGCAAGTTTTGGAGTCAAAAGATGGTGAAAAAGGACAAAATGTGGTACAAGTCAAGAACTTATGTTGAAAGTAGCCGGGAAGGTGTGATTCCGAGCTATATGGATGTTATAAAATGAATTTAAGTGATTTGGAGCTTTGAAGTCTGAGTAAAAGCTCAAGGAGTTAAGCCGGGATCGAGTTCGGGGGTCAAATTTGATAAGTGTAGAACAAGCAAAGAATGGATGAGGCATATTGTGCATTGTTTAGTAAATTTGACATAACATTTATATCAGAACTTCATTTTGGCTCCATAATATATAGTTTGAAAGTTAATTCAAAGGGCTACAACTTTCATGTTTTGAGTTTTTCCAAATTCCCAATGGAACAGGGTGCAAAACCGCAGTGTCTCCGCGACCACGGATGAACCGCGGAAAAACAGGCTCTTTGAAGTTCTGTTCGCGGTCCGTCCGCTGCCGCGAACGAACCGCGGAAGTTGCCGCAGCAGCAGTCCTAATTGTACTCAAACTTAGTTTTTTTAGCCCTAAAACCTCTATATAAACACCTAGTTTGCCCCATAGAGGCATGTAATCTAATATTCAATACTTTTGCAAGGTTTTTAGTAGGAGAGATTCCTCTCAAACTCTTTCTTTTATTTTATATCAATTATTTCTTTATGATTTCAATTATTATTCTTGTTTCTTCAAGCATGAGTAGCTAAATTCTATTCTAAGGTTTTGATGGAACCTATTGAGTGATGAACTTATCGTTTATGTGATTACAAATTGTGACTTAGATTTCTATTTGTTCAACTTCGTTCTTGTTGTAGTTAATTGGTAGAGCTCCCAATTAGCGGTGCCTATTTAGTGTGCATAACTTGGAAAAGAGTGCATATTTAGGTTTATTGTTGAACAACACCACACCTAGGTTATTGGAGGAATCTATAACTTTAGGCGTAAAGACGGGGTTAGGAATAACGAAGTCTTGGGTGCAATCTTAAGTGAACTATTCAAATTAAAGCTAGCTAGGGTAGCTCTGGAGAGTGCACTAGTAAATTATTATAATTGCTCGGGAGAGGGTTACGATACACATAGCGTTCATGATTGATAGAATATATTAACAATTTGTATGAGCATAACGATAAGGGATTCCATCAATAGGGGAAATCAATACCTTAGTCATTCTCATAATATACTTTTTACTTTATACTCAATTCTTTCTTTCAAGCATTCTTAATTATTGCAAAGTAGTGGTTCGAAATTCACACAAATATATATTCAAAGTTTGGGAACTTGATTCGGAAGTACTTTTGGGGTTGTGATAGTTGCAATTGGTAGGTTAGTTCTCTGTGGGATCGATCTTGGACTTATTAGACCAAGTTATATTGACTACGACCATTGCTTGGACGTCAATCAATTTTGGCGCCGTTGCCGGGGAATTAACGGAATTATCAATTTCCATTGACAGAACTTCAAGATTCTTGTGTATTCAGGTTCTTTCTACACTCTACATTGAATATTTTGACGTTTGTTGATTTGGGTATTCGGGTGCATGCCTAGAAAATCTGCAAGGACTGGAGAACTAATTGAAGGACTCTCAGACCCCGAGCAAACTTTCCGGGCACATAACAGAGCCATCAAACAAATCCAACAATCTCAACAACCAATCAAATTAGGCGGATAATTTGGCAACTGCCATTATTGGGCCCAACCCACAGCGGATAATTTGGCAACTGCCATTATTGTGCCAACGATTCAAGCTGAGTCTTTCAAGATTACTAGCACCATGCTACACTTGTTGCGAAACAAGGGACTATTCTCTGGGACTCAGGTTGAAAATCCACAACAGCATCTGAAGAACTTTCTCTTAATATGCAAGACACAGAGGCAACCGAATGTGACTCCGGAAGCCATCCGACTATTGCTCTTTCCGTTCTCAGTTACAGGGGCTGCACAAGTATGGCTAAACACACTCCCCATAAACTCTATTGCAACTTGGGATGAGTTAGTCAAGCAATTCCACAACAAGTTTCATCCACCTAACAAGACAGATCAACAAATTGATGAGATTGTGAGCTTCAAGCAGAAACCAATGGAGACATTACATGAAACTTGGGGTAGATTCAAGGGTATGCTTGTTATGTGTCCTCACCATGGGATTCCAGAGCAGATGTTAGGCCAAAGATTCTACATGGGGCTTTCAGACAGCATGAAGAACATTGTAGATGCTTCAGCAGGTGGGGCTTTTCTAAGCAAGACTTGGAGAGAGGGCCAAAATTTGCTAGACAAGATGGCTCAAAATTCCGGGTGGATGTCCAGGAATGCTCCTATCACACCAGTGGTACACTCTGTACCTCTGGATCCATCCAACACTCTGGAGGAGAACATGGCAACTCTATTAACACAAATGAGCATCCTAACAAAGAAAGTGGAAGAATCAGGAGTCAAGCAGCAGGTTCATATTGTAGATACTACCAATGGTGGTTTATGCACATCTCGCATTAGCCAACCCATAGGTAATCCATGGGCTGCAGACCAAGAACATCATCGTCAGCATGAGGATATGAACTATGTAGCAAATTATGGAGGGCAGAGACAAGGTAATCTGAGTTGGGGTCAGCAGGCTCCACAGCAATACAGGCCTCCACAACTACAGTATAATGCAGCAGGTATGAGGCCACCACACATCATGGCTCCATATCTTAGACCTCGGAATTTCGGCAATCAGCAGCAGGGATATCATCCACCTCCACCACAGCATGGGGGTAGACATGACGATGGGTTTGCAGAATTGAAAGCTATGATGCAACAGGTAATCGGGTCAAATGCCAAAACCAATGAGAGGATAGATGCCCATGATGCATCCATCAAGAATATTGAAGCACAGGTAGGCCAGATTGCTATGTCTCTCAACAATCGTCCTCAAGGGACATTGCTTGCAGATATACAAACAAATCCAAAAGACCAAGTCCCAAAGCAGATGATGGAAGTGACTCTGAGAAGTGGTAGAGATCTTGATGCTGAAAAAGAAAGTGAGAAAATCGACACACAGGCTGAGACACTCACTCCATTGCCCATTGAACTGGATGAGTCCACCGGGTTGACAGAAATTACAGTCCAGCCAGTTGCTGAAAATAAAGAGATGCAGCAGGGAACGGAAAAAGTAGCTGAACAGGTAGAGCAGCAGGTTAAAGAAAAAGTGATAGAGAAAGAAAAGTCCCAAGTCATTGGGAAGAAGAGGCCTCTACCACCATTCCCCCAAAGGTTGGCCAAGCACCAGAAGGAAGAGCAATACAAAAAGTTCTTTGATATGCTCAAGCAAATCCAGGTAAATATTCCCTTAATTGAAGCTTTAAAAGAAATGCCCGGGTATTCTAAGATGATGGAAGACTTGATGTCGAGGAAATTTGATTTCCAAGACTTGGCCACCGTGACCCTTACCTAGACTTGTAGTGCAGTGGTCTCCAGACCCATTGCTGAGAAGCTATCTGATCCAGGTAGCTTCACCATCCCATGCACTATAGGGAATTATGCCTTTGCAAAGGCATTGTGTGATTTGGGGGCAAGCATTAACCTCATGCCCTTAGTTATTTATAAGAGGCTAGGCATTGGGAGAGCCAGGCCTACCTCTATGTTATTACAGATTGCTGACAGGACGGTTAAGCGTCCATTTGGTATTTTAGATGATGTTCTTATCCAGGTAGGGAAGTTTGTGTTTCCCGCCGATTTTGTTATTCTTGATTGCAAGGTGGACGAGGAAATTCCTATAATCTTAGGAAGACCATTCCTAGCCACCGGGAGAGCTCTAATTTATTATGAGATTGGGGAACTCAAGATGAGGTTGAATGATGAGGAAATCATATTCAATGTGCAAATTGCTCTCTCATTGATGCAGTTGATGTGATAGTGGACACAGACGATGCAGAGTTGACCATTGAAGATCCACTTCAAGCATGCCTGATGAACTTGGAAGAGGTAAATGGTGAAAGTTTAGCAGAATGGTGTGACGACCCGGCCCGTCGTCACGGGAATTACCACCCCGTTATGTTGTAATTACATAATTCATGCTTTTATATCAGTGTTAGAGTCTATCGGGGAAGTTAGGAGTGAATTGAAATGAAAATGAGGCATATAACCTTTTTGAATGAAGCTTGAATAAGGAAAGTCAACCCGGAGTTGACTATTTAGTTAGAGAGCTCGGAATCAAATTCTGATGATTCGGTTAGTTCCGGGAGGTGAATTGTGACTTAGGGGAGCAATCGGAATTGAATTCGGAGGTCCGGTGTAGTTTTAGGCTTGAATTGGCTAAGGTTGAATTTTGGCGAAATCCGAACGGCAGGTGAGATTTTGATCCGGGGGTCAGAATGGAATTCCAACAGTTGCAGTAGCTCCGTTAGGTGATTTTGGATATGCCTGAAAAATTTCCGGTCATTCGGACGTCGTTTAGTCGGGTTTTTGATTGATTGTGTAATTCGAAATGTTTTAAGGAATTTAGGCTTGAATTCGATGTGAATTATGGGTTTTGATGTTATTAGACGTGTTTTGAGGATTGGAACAAGTTCGAATAAGGTAATAAGATGTGTTGGTGTGTTTGAATGAGGTCCCGGGGGCCTCGGGGTGTTTTCGGATGGTTAATCGGGAGAAAAACATGGAAATTTCAGGTTTGAAGAGTTCTAGTTCTGTTGTTTTCGCTCCTGCGGAAATGGGGGCGCAGGAGCGAGCCCGCAGGAGCGGAAAATGAGCGCAGAAGCGCTGGGGTTCGCCGAGGCGGATCCTGGTCCGCAAGGGCGGCACCGCAGGTGCGGAAGGAAAGACCGCAGAAGCGGTCTGGGCTCGTTAGGGGAGAATCCGCAGAAGCGGAAGACTTGTCGCCTAAGCGAGTCTGCAGGAGCGGACTCTGATGCGCAGAAGCGGTAAGGCTCGCAGGAGCGGAAGGGGTTTCGCAGGAGCGGTCTCGCAGGAGCGAGACCTGGGCCGCAGAAGCGAAGCTGGGCGGCTAGGAGTATTTCCGCAGAAGCGACCATTTGGTCGCAGAGGCGGCCTCGTAGAGGCGGATTTTGGTCCGCAGAAGCGGAAATCGCGCCTGTGTTAAAAATAACATAAGGGTTAAAATTTCATAAGTTGCAAAACATTTGGGGCTCGGTTCTTGAAGGCGAATTGGGCGATTTGGGCGAGTTATTGCTGGGAGAACATCGGGTTATCGTTGGAGGTAAGTTTTGTGGCTTAATTACATCATTTTAACATGAAATCCTTGGTTAAATCCCTGTAAATGGAAAATTAAAGGTGGGTTTGAGCCCTAGGCCTAAGTTAAAGAAAAACACTAATTTGAGTGGGCAAATGGAGTCCGATTTTGGTAAATTTTATATGCCTAGACTCGTATCGAGACAAGGATTCCGAATATGTGATTTTCGTAATTTTTCGACAAGTGTACCAAAAGTCGGGTTTTGACAACTTGTGGGTTTTGATATAATTTGGGTTATTTCGAATGAATTTCGTGAAGTTAGCATATATTGATGCATTCTCTATGATTTTGAGCAGATTTGGCACCCGAGGAGATTGATTTGCGAGGCAAGCGCAAGGCGGATTGAAGCTTCTACCGGTTCGAGGTGAGTGGTAATAGTAAATAATGTACTGAGGGTTTGAGACCCCGTACTAGCACTTCACAGTGCTATGTTGAGATGGAACACACGTCTTGTGACGGGCGTGGTGACATTGTGATTGGGGGTTCGGACTTAGTCCTTCCCGGCTAATAGAATACTGTGTGGTATGACTGTTACTGATATTACAACTGTACAATAGGGCTAATAGCCATGTTTGGGGCCTTGTGCCGATCTGCAGAGCATTAGGGAACCTATAAAGCTAGGTGACCCTTATATCATGTTGGAAACATACACTCAGCCGTAGCTCTAGCTGTATAGCATAATATGAGCCCCTACTAGATGTGTACATTGAGAGAGATTATCTAGGGTGGAATTCCCTGTTCTAGCCGAGTGGGCCTGAAAGGCCAAGTCTATATTGACCGAGACAGGGTCTAGGACCCACTGTGATATATTATATTGGGCCTGAGAGGCCAAGTATATACTGATCGGGATAGGGTCGAGGACCCATTATGAGGTATTATATACATATACCTATATTGGATCGGGCTGCACGTCGCACCAGTATATACATTGGATCGGACTGCACGCCGCAGTAATATACATGTAATATACATATAACATACATGTGGGACGGACCGCACGCCGCAGTATTATTGCGCTTGGGCTGTAGGAGCCCCTTCGGAGTCCGAGTCCGCACACATTCTCAGTGAGCGCTGGTGTATATCATGGGATCGGGCTACACGCCGCAGCAGTATAGAGATATATACATATATATATTGGATCGGACTGCACGCCGCAGTAATATTTGTGTGGATCGTGCCGCACGCCGCAGTATTATAGTGCTTGGGCCTAGGGAGCCCTTCCGAAGTCTGTATACACCCCCAGTGAGCGCCGTCGACGTAAAATGGAGCGGGCTGCGCGCCGCAGCGGTATATGTATTGGAGCGGGCTGCACGCCGCAACATTATACTTAATCATATCCTACTATCTACTTAAACACTTATACATTATAGGCATAAGTATGTGTCTTTATATGTTGAGATGGCCGTACACCGTAGGGGTACGAGTGAGGGTTGGTTCAGTGTAGAATCTGGTAGAGATAAACGTAGATTGGAGGTTAGAGTTCTACTATAGTGATGACGTACCTGTGAGGGTTGCCTTAGAACTGCTAAGTGATAGCACAGGAGTTCTTACCTTCAGTTATTATTTATTATTGTTACTCACTGAGTTGAAATATACTCACCCCACTCCCCTGCACTTTCTGTGCAGATCCACAGGTGCCCGAGAGCAGTTGAGACATTGTAGCTGCTGATCCTTGTCTACTATTGCGGAGATTACGAGGTAGCTGCCAGCGTCCGCAGAGCTTGTTTCTCCTTCTTTATCATCTTGTTGATTTCCTACTTGCCTAGACTTGATTGTATTAGGATGCTATCCTGTAGAGGCTCAGTCTCGTGACACCATGATATGTTTGGGACCATATTTTGTATGTTTTACGTTTCGGTTATCACCTGATATGATTATTTACTGTTTAAGTTTAATTTGAAGTATAAACTGGCTGGTTTAAGGGATAATATGGTCGGGCTTGCCTAGCATTGTGTTGGGCGCCATCACGACCAGGGTTTGGGTCGTGACAAGTTGGTATCAGAGCCTAGGTTAACGGGTCTCGCGAGTCATGAGCCGGTTGGTAGAGTCTCGTGGATCGGTGCGGGGACGCCTGTACTTATCCTCGGGAGGCTGCAAACCTTTTTAGGAAAAGTTTCAATTCTTGGAATTCTTGTCGTGCGATTACTTTTGACTTGAACCGAACTTTGACATTCTATTCTCTCGCAGATGGCGAGAACTCGATCATCCGGACGTGGAGGACGACCACCACTACCACCGCTAGAGGCCGTGGACGCGGTCGTGGTCGTGGCGGAGTTAGGGCGGCTGAGGCAGTGCCAGCTGACCCACAGCCCCCAGTTGCAGAGGTGCCAGCAGAACCAGATCAGGGCACCAGCTGTGCCCATTGTTATTCCGGGTCTACGGGAGACCCTGGCTCAGATACTAGCAGTCCGCACCGGCCTAGCACAGGCGGTTTCGGCTACTACTGCAGCAGCCTGCATCGGGGATCGGGGTGGTCATCGGACCCCCGCAAGACGCACTCCGCAGCCGGCAGTGCGGGGCTTACGGACACCGCAGACTCCTCCGGCTCAGCCGTGGTACCGGTTCGACCGACAGATCGTATTCGGGGGACAGGGTCCCGGCTATGACGGACGATGAGCGGCGTCGTCTTGAGAGGTTCACCAGGTTATCTCCTCCGGTGTTCACTGGTGCTCCGGCGAGGACGCCCAAGGTTTTCTGGATAAGTGCCGTCGGATGCTTCGTACGGCGGGGATATTGGAGTCCAGTGGGGTATCTTTCACTACCTTTCGGTTTCAGGGACCAGCCTTCGCTTGGTGGGAGGCTTATGAGCGCCGCAGCCGGAGCAGCACCACTATCATGGCCGGAGTTCTCCACTATGGTTTTGGAGAAATGGGTGCCTCGATCTCAGAGAGAGGAGATGCGTAGGCAGTTTGAGGGTCTCCGTTAGGGGGACATGTCAGTGTCAGAGTATGAGATCAGGTTTACAGAGTTGTCCGGATATGCACCGTGGTTGGTTCATTCCGACAGAGAGAGGATTGGGCGCTTCGTGGACGGCCTCATTTATCCCATTCGTATTCTGATGACTCGGGAGAGGGTTTTGAGTCGTACATTTGAGGATGCTGTGGATATTGCTCGCGACATAGAGACAGATCGTCGCATGCAGCGGGATGAGAGGGAGGCCAAGAGGCCTCGAGGTTAGTTCTAGTGGCACCCAGACCAGAGGCCAGAGCCAGCAGAGCCGAGGTCGCTCTTTCAGATCTTCCCAGTCGGGTCACTCCGATCGTCGCAGATGGTGTTCTAGACAGGGTTATCAGGGTTCGCACCAGAGCCAGCCATCTCTCACTGCCATGCCAGCTTAGAGTTCTTCACAGGCCCCATCTGCTCAGGGTTCATCTCGGCCTAGTTCATCAGCTGGCCACTGGCTATCTCCATGTCATGCTATTCTGGACTGTCATGCTAAGACAGTCACCTTGGCTATGCCGGGTATGCAGAGGATCGAGTGGCAAGGCACGACTACGTATGTACCTAGCAGGGTAATATCCTTCCTCAAGGCCCAACGAATGGTTGGGAAGGGATCTCTCTCTTATTTAGCATTTGTGCGGGAGGTCGAGGCCCAGACTCCCAATATTGATTCTGTTCCCATTGTGCGAGACTTTCCTGATGTGTTTCCCTCAGACTTGCCGGGCATGCCGCCGGACAGGGATATTGATTTTGGTATTCTTATGTGTGTACACATTTTGCTCCTCATTTGGGCACGACCCGAGGGAGTCTTGAGCTGCCAGTGCATGTATCTACCCCGGTAGGGGATACTATTGTTGTGGACCACGTATACCGGTCCTGTTTGGTCACTATTGGAGGTCTGGAGACCCGAGTAGACCTGTTGCTTCTAAGCATGATTGATTTTGATGTTATATTGGGCATGGACTGGCTATCTCCATGTCATGCTATTCTGGACTGTCATGCTAAGACAGTCACTTTGGCTATGCCCGGCATTCAGAGGATCGAGTGGCGAGGCATGACTGAGTATGTACCTAGCAGGGTAATATCTTTCCTCAAGGCCCAACGAATGGTTGGGAAAGGATGTCTCTCTTATTTAGCATTTGTGCGGGAGGTCGAGGCCCAGACTCCCAGTATTGATTTTGTTCCCATTGTGCGAGACTTTCCTGATGTGTTTCCCTCGGACCTGCCGGGCATGCCGCCGGACAGGGATATTGATTTTGGTATCGATTTGGTGCCAGGCACTCAGCCTATTTCTATTCCTCCGTATCGGATGGCACCAGCTGAGTTGAAGGAATTGAAGGAGCAGCTCCAGGAACTCCTAGATAAGGGGTTCATTCGGCCGAGTGTGTCGCCGTGGGGTGTACCGGTCCTGTTTGTTAAGAATAAGGACGAATCTATGAGGATGTGTATTGACTATAGGTAGCTAAACAAAGTAACAATGAAGAATAAGTATCCTCTGCCTCGTATTGATGATTTATTTGATCAGCTCCAGGGAGCTAGGGTGTTCTCGAAGATTGATCTTCGTTCGGGCTACCATCAACTGAAGATTAGAGAGTCCGACATTATGAAGACTGCATTCAGGACCAGATATGGTCACTATGACTTCCTTGTGATGTCTTTTGGGCTGACCAACGCCCCAGCAGCATTTATGCATCTGATGAACAGTGTATTCAGGCCGTACCTTGATTCATTTGTGATCGTATTCATTGATGACATACTAGTCTACTCTCGTAGCCAGGAGGAGCATGCTCGGCACTTGAGTATTGTGTTGCAGAGATTAAGAGAGGAGAAGCTGTATGCCAAGTTCTCCAAATGTGAGTTCTGGATTGAGTCCGTGGCATTCTTAGGGCACGTGGTGTCCCGTGATGGTATTCAGGTAGATCCGAGGAAGGTCGAGGCAGTGCAGAGTTGGCCCAGACCGACCTCAGTTACTGAGATCCGTAGCTTTCTGGGATTGGCAGGGTATTATCGCCGATTCGTTCATGGGTTCTCTTCTATTGCTTCACCCTTGACTAGATTGACTCAGAAGGGTGTTCCTTTCTTATGGTCCGAGGAGTGCGAGGAGAGCTTTCGGAAGCTCAAGACAGCACTGACCACAGCACCCGTCTTGATTCTACCGACAGCTTCAGATTCTTATACTGTATATTGTGATGCCTCAGGAGTTGGCATTGGTTGTGTGTTGATGCAGGAGGGTAGGGTCATTGCTTATGCTTCTCGTCAATTGAAGCCCCACGAGAAGAACTACCCTGTTCATGATTTGGAGCTAGCAGCCATAGTTCATGCTTTGAAGATTTGGAGGCATTACCCGTATGGTGTCTCCTGTGAGGTGTTCACGGATCATCGCAGCCTTCAGCACTTATTCAGACAGAAGGACCTTAATTTGAGACAGCGGAGGTGGTTGGAGTTGCTTAAAGATTATGACATCACTATTTTGTATCATCCGGGAAAGGCCAATGTGGTGGCCGATGCCTTGAGTCGGAAGGCGGTTAGCATGGGCAGCTTAGCTTTCATCCCAGTTGGGGAGAGGCCATTTGCTTATGATGTTCATGCCCTAGCCAATCGGCTAGTGAGATTAGATATTTCGGAGCCGAGTCGGGTGTTGGCTTGTGTTGTTTCTCGATCTTCCTTATATGATCGCATCGGGGAGCGACAGTATGATGACCCACATTTGCTTGTCCTTAAGGACAGAGTGCAGCATAATGATGTTAGAGATGTGACTATCGACAGTGATGGTGTTTTGAGGATGCAGGGTCGTATATGTGTGCCCAATGTTGATGGTTTGCGGGAGTTGATACTTGAGGAGGCACACAGTTCGCGGTACTCTATTCACCCAGGTGCCGCAAAGATGTACCAAGACTTGAGACATCACTACCGGTGGAGGAGAATGAAGATGGATATTGTTAGGCATGTAGCTAAGTGCCTCAATTGCCAGCAGGTCAAATATGAGCATCAGAGACCGGGCGGTGTTCTTCAGCGTATGGTTATTCCCGAATGGAAATGGGAGAGGATCACCATGGATTTTGTTACTGGGCTACCTCGGACAGCGAGGAAGTTTGATTCTGTATGGGTGATTGTTGATCGGCTGACTAAGTCCGCACATTTCATCCCAGTTAGTACTACTTACTCATCGGAGCGGTTGGCATCGATCTTTATTCGGGAGATTGTTAGGTTGCATGGGGTCCCGGTGTCTATTATATCTGACAGAGGCACTCAGTTCACTTCTCAGTTTTGGAGAGCATTTCAGCGAGAGATGGGTACGCGGGTCGAGTTGAGCACCGCATTTCACCCCCAGACAGACGGACAGTCTGAGCGCACTATTCAGATCCCGGAGGATATGTTGCGGGCATGTGTGATTGACTTTGGTGGTTCATGGGATGAGTTTTTGCCACTTGCTGAGTTTGCCTACAACAACAGTTATCAGTCGAGTATTCAGATGGCCCCATACGAGGCATTGTATGGCAGACGGTGTAGATCTCCCGTGGGATGGTTTGAGCCTGGTGAGGATAGATTGATAGGGACTGAGTTAGTTCAGGATGCTCCGGATAGAGCAAAGTTGATCCAGGAGAGGCTTCGCACAGCACAGTCTCGCCAGAAGAGTTATGCAGAACGTAGAGTTCGAGAGTTGTCTTTCATGGTTGGTGATAGAGTATTGTCGAAGGTTTCACCTATGAAGGGTGTCATGAGGTTCGGGAAGAAAGGGAAGTTGAGTCCCAGGTATATTGGCCCTTTTGAGATACTCAGGAGAGTTGGAGAGGTGGCATATGAGTTAGCCTTGCCACCCAGCTTATCCAGCGTTCATCCAGTATTCCATGTGTCTATGCTCCGGAAGTACATCGGAGATCCGTCCCATGTATTAGACTTCAGTACCATTCAACTTGATGGTGATCTATCCTATGATGTGGAGCCTATTGCTATTTTGGGTCGCCAAGTAAGGAAGTTGAGGTCGAAGGAGATTGCATCGGTTAAGGTTCAGTGGAGAGGTCGACCCGTAGAGGAGGCTACTTGGGAGGTTGAGCAGGAGATGCGGAGCAGATACCCTCAGCTATTCGAGACTTCAGGTATGTTTCCTGACCCGCTCGAGGACGAGCGTTTGTTTAAGTTGGGGAGAATGTGACGACCCGGCCCGTCGTCACGGGAATTACCACCCCGTTGTGTTGTAATTACATAATTCATGCTTTTATATCAGTGTTAGAGTCTATCGGGGAAGTTAGGAGTGAATTGAAATGAAAATGAGGCATATAACCTTTTTGAAGGAAGCTTGAATAAGGAAAGTCAACCCGGAGTTGACTATTTAGTGAGAGAGCTCGGAATCAAATTCTGATGATTCGGTTAGTTCCGGGAGGTGAATTGTGACTTAGGGGAGCAATCGGAATTGAATTCGGAGGTCCGGTGTAGTTTTAGGCTTGAATTGGCTAAGGTTGAATTTTGGCGAAATCCGAACGGTAGGTGAGATTTTGATCCGGGGGTCGGAATGGAATTCCGACAGTTGTAGTAGCTCCGTTAGGTGATTTTGGATGTGCCTGCAAAATTTTAGGTCATTCGGACGTCGTTTAGTCGGGTTTTTGATTGATTGTGTAATTCGGAATGTTTTAAGGAATTTAGGCTTGAATTCGATGCGAATTATGGGTTTTGATGTTATTAGACGTGTTTTGAGGATTGGAACAAGTTCGAATAAGGTAATAAGATGTGTTGGTGTGTTTGAATGAGGTCCCGGGGGCCTCGAGGTGTTTTCGGATGGTTAATCGGGAGAAAAACATGGAAATTTCAGGTTTGAAGAGTTCTGGTTCTGTTGTTTTCGCTCCTGCGGAAATGGGGGCGCAGGAGCGAGCCCGCAGGAGTAGAAAACGAGCGCAGAAGCGCTGGGGTTCGCTGAGGCGGATCCTGGTCCGCATGGGCGGCACCGCAGGTGCGGAAGGAAAGACCGCAGAAGCGGTCCGGGCTCGTTAGGGGAGAATCCGCAGAAGCGGAAAACTTGTCGCCTAAGCGAGTCCGCAGGAGCGGACTCTGATGCGCAGAAGCGGTAAGGCTCGCAGGAGCGGAAAGGGGTTTCGCAGGAGCGGTCTCGCAGGAGCGAGACTTGGGCCGCAGAAGCGAAGTTGGGCGGCTAGGAGTATTTCCGCAGAAGCGACCATTTGGTCGCAGAGGCGGATTTTGGTCCGCAGAAGCGGAAATCGCGCCTGTGTTAAAAATAACAGAAGGGTTAAAATTTCATAAGTTGCAAAACATTTGGGGCTCGGTTCTTGAAGGCGAATTGGGCGATTTGGGCGAGTTATTGCTGGGAGAACATCGGGTTATCGTTGGAGGTAAGTTTTGTGGCTTAATTACATCATTTTAACATGAAATCCTTGGTTAAATCCCTGTAAATGGAAGATTAAAGGTGGGTTTGAGCCCTAGGCCTAAATTAAAGAAAAACACTGATTTGAGTGGGCAAATGGAGTCCGATTTTGGTAAATTTTATATGCCTAGACTCGTATCGAGACGAGGATTTCGAATATGTGATTTTCGTAATTTTTCGACAAGTGTACCAAAAGTCGGGTTTTGACAACTTGTGGGTTTTGATATAATTTGGGTTATTTCGAATGAATTTCGTGAAGTTAGCATATATTGATGCATTCTCTATGATTTTGAGCAGATTTGGCACCCGAGGAGATTGATTTGTGAGGCAAGCACAAGGCGGATTGAAGCTTCTACCGGTTCGAGGTGAGTGGTAATAGTAAATAATGTACTGAGGGTTTGAAACCCCGTACTAGCACTTCACAGTGCTATGTTGAGATGGAACACACGTCTTGTGACGGGCGTGGTGACATTGTGATTGGGGGTTCGGACTTAGTCCTCCCCGGCTAATAGAATACTGTGTGGTATGACTGTTACTGATATTACAACTGTACAATAGGGCTAAAAGCCATGTTTGGGGCCTTGTGCCGATCTGTAGAGCATTAGGGAACCTATAAAGCTAGGTGACCCTTATATCATGTTGGAAACATACACTCAGCCGTAGCTCTAGCTGTATAGCATAATATGAGCCCGTACTAGATATGTACATTGAGAGAGATTATCTAGGGTGGAATTCCCTGTTCTAGCCGAGTGGGCCTGAAAGGCCAAGTCTATATTGACCGAGACAGGGTCTAGGACCCACTGTGATATATATTATATTGGGCCTGAGAGGCCAAGTATATACTGATCGGGATAGGGTCGAGGACCCATTATGAGGTATTATATACATATACCTATATTGGATCGGGCTGCACGTCGCACCAGTATATATATTGGATCGGACTGCACGCCGCAGTAATGTACATGTAATATACATATGGGACGGACTGCACGCCGCAGTATTATTGCGCTTGGGCTGTAGGAGCCCCTTCGGAGTCTGAGTCTGCACACATTCTCAGTGAGCACTGGTGTATATGATGGGATCGGGCTGCACGCCGCAGCAGTATAGAGATATATACATATATATATTGGATCGGACTGCACGCCGCAGTAATATTTGTGTGGATCGTGCTGCACGCCGCAGTATTATAGTGCTTGGGCCTAGGGAGCCCCTCCGAAGTCTGTATACACCCCAGTGAGCGCCGTCGACGTAAAATGGAGCGGGCTGCGCGCCGCAGCGGTATATGTATTGGAGCGGGCTACACGCCGCAGCATTATACTTAATCATATCCTACTATCTACTTAAACACTTATACATTATAGGCATAAGTATGTGTCTTTATATGTTGAGATGGCCGTACACCATAGGGGTACGAGTGAGGGTTGGTTCAGTGTAGAATCTGGTAGAGATAAACGTAGATTGGAGGTTAGAGTTCTACTATAGTGATGACGTACCTGTGAGGGTTGCCTTAGAACTGCTAAGTGATAGCACAGGAGTTCTTACCTTCAGTTATTATTTATTATTGTTACTCACTGAGTTGAAATATACTCACCCCACTCCCCTACACTTTCTGTGCAGATCCACAGGTGCCCGAGAGCAGTTGAGACATTGTAGCTGCCGATCCTTGTCTACTATTGCGGAGATTACGAGGTAGCTGCCAGCGTCCGCAGAGCTTGTTTCTCCTTCTTTATCATCTTGTTGATTTCCTACTTGCCTAGACTTGATTGTATTAGGATGCTATCCTGTAGAGGCTCAGTCTCGTGACACCACGATATGTTTGGGACCGTATTTTGTATGTTTTACATTTCGGTTATCACCTGATATGATTATTTACTGTTTAAGTTTAATTTGAAGTATAAACTGGCTGGTTTAAGGGATAATATGGTCGGGCTTGCCTAGCATTGTGTTGGGCGCCATCACGACCAGGGTTTGGGTCGTGACAAATGGGAACTATCTCTGGAAGGCAAGGGGTTTTGGGAGAGAGAGCTTGAATTCGAGCCTCTACACTTAGAGAAAAGAGAGACCCCTAATGCAAAACCATCCATAGAAGAGCCACCAAAGCTGGAGCTTAAACCACTACCATCTCATCTCAGGTATGAATTTCTAGGCCCTAACTCCACTTTACCCGTTATTACTTCATCTGGTATGCTAGATGTGCAGGCTCAAAAGTTATCACAGGTACTCAAGAAATGTAAAGCTGCCAATGGTTGGACCATGGCAGACATAAAAGGGATCAACCTTGCATACTGCATGCACAAGATTCTCCGGGAAGAGGGGCAGAAACCTTCCAGGAAACGCAAAAGAAGGCTAAAACCGAATATGAAGGATATGATGAAAAAGAAAGTGATTAATTGGCTAGACACGGGGTAGATCCCAGGTAAGTTTTCTCACCCTTCTATGCTATACATGTATTATTATGCCATGAGGACATGGCATGATTTTAAGTGTAGGGTGGGAGACTTATCTTGTATTATATGTTGTATATATTAGTTTTAGTTGTTAATCTAAATAGTTGGCTTGGCCCGATGATAGACACTTGGCGACGGGTTTCTTAAGGGTCTAAGTCGGATTAAAAACACAAAAAAAAAAATAGAAAATTTGAAAAAATACAAAAATATGAGTAGAGGACTCTTCCTTATGAAGAACTATTTAGGACAAATACTCTTTAGGGAAGTAGTCCACGTAGGAATTTTTCTTTCTTTTATTTTCTTTTTCTAGGTAGTGTATCATCTCCCCCTTGGTTTTTCTTTTGACCACGGTTCTTTTCCAAGGGTTTTTATTGAACCGGGTTAGGTAGATTTTTTTTTTAGGATTAGAGGTAAAAGTGCAACATGTAACCCCGAATATGCACATTAGCAAAAGCGTAAATTGAACTTGAGAATGTATCTTCTAAGCTTGATTGTAGAATCTCAATATGCCTTCAATTGCACAATAATACTTGCTTGAACATCGATAGGACTTTGTAGATAAACTGGATTCCAAATGAGTTGCATGCCATGTGTGTGTGAGGTTTTTACTTACATTATATGTTTTACATGATACCTAGAACTTGCCCTGTGTGTTTGCAAAGCGAAATAGAAGTTGTTTGGTTGTAGAAAGGATAGAGGCATTTCTTTGTGTAACCCCATATACCAATAAACATAAATTCACCCGTACATTATATCTTAGTTAACCCCTTTGAGCTTAAAGCCTATTCTTTGATAACCCTTGAATGTTCTTCAAATTATTATATTTGTTCTACTTTACGTCCTAGAAGCACTTGTATTGTAATGAATATGCAAAAGTTTAAGTGTGGGGTGAAGGGAAATTGAAAAGGGAAAATCAAGAATGAATGGTAGAAAATAGTGAGCTGGCCAAAATAATGTAAATGTATTGCAAAGCAATGAACGAAAAAAAATATATTATGAGAAAAAAGAGCTATATTGAATAAAATTTTAGAAAGGCCAACTACATCAATAAAAGAAAAGTGGGGGTAAAAGTGAAGGAAGGTGAAGGTATGTTTATGGGAGACATAAGGAAGTAAACAAAAAGGGAAAGTTGTGAAAAAGAAAAGAAAAGTGATTAGGGAGGCTAGTCACTATAACAAAAAGTATCCTACCCGTCCCATAGCCTACATTACAACCCTTAAAGACCTCTTGATCTATGATTGAATAACTCAATTAGTGGAGTATTACACTAGGGGCAAGCCTATGGTGTGTCTGTATTGATACGAATGTTCTTTGTTGAGAGTGAGTGAGTTTTTTTCAACATTTATAAGTTCCATGTATTTGAATGGTTAATGTGTGAGATTTTCTCTCATTAAATTGTGTGAGGGCATGCAATTCAAAAGGAAGAATGTGAATTTGCAAGTTTTTGGTAATAAGTAGGTAAGTAATAATGTGTGGGCATGAGAATTTGCGGTTAGGTAAAGATTATGCATATCTTAGGTTGTTCATGTATAATAGCTTTTATGATATAATTTGGGGGAGACATAAATAAAATTGGCCTAAAGTGTGATTAAGATTGCTCGAGGACGAGCAAAGGTTTAAGTGTGGGGTATTGATAATAGGTGAATTTGACTATATTTATGCCCAAAATAATCACGCTTTATTGTTGTTTTGATATTGTTTATGATAACAAAATGCTTTTATTAGTGTTCTTAGTGTGTTATAGGTACACTCGAGCTAATGAAGACTAAAATAGCAAGTTTTGGAGTCAAAAGATGGTGAAAAAGGCCAAAATGTGGTACAAGTCAAGAACTTATGTTGAAAGTAGCCGGGAAGGTGTGATTCCAAGCTATATGGATGTTATGAAATGAATTTAAGTGATTTGGAGCTTTGAATTCTGAGTAAAAGCTCAAGGAATAAGCCGGGATCGAGTTCGGGGGTCAAATTTGATAAGTGTAGAACAAGCAAAGAATGGATGAGGCATATTGTGCACTGTTTAGTAAATTGGACATAACGTTTATCTCAGAACTCCATTTTGGCTCCATAATATATGGTTGGAAAGTTAATTCAAAGGGCTACAACTTTCCCGTTTTGAGTATTTCCAAATTCTCAATGGAACAGGGTGAAAAACCGCAGTTTCTCCGCGACCGCGGATGAACCGCGGAAAAACAGGCTCTTTGAAGTTTTACTGTTCGCGGTCCGTCCGCGGCCGCGAACGAACCGCGGAAGTTGCCATAGCAGCAGTCCTACTTGTACTCAAACTTAGTTTTTTTAGCCCTAAAACCTCTATATAAACTCCTAGTTTGCCCCATAGAGGCATGTAATCTATTATTCAATACTTTTGCAAGGTTTTTAGTAGGAGAGATTCCTCTCAAAATCTTTCTTTTATTTTATAATAATTATTTCTTTATGATTTCAATTATTATTCTTGTTTCTTCAAGAATGAATAGCTAAATTCTATTCTAAGGTTTTGATGGAACCTATTGAGTGATGAACTTATCATTTATGTGATTACAAATTGTGACTTAGATTTCTATTTGTTCAACTTTGTTCTTGTTGTAGTTAATTGGTAGAGCTCCCAATTAGCGGTGCCTATTTAGTGTGCATAACTTGGAAACGAGTGCATATTTAGGTTTATTGTTGAACAACACCAAACCTAGGTTATTGGAGGAATCTATAACTTTAGGCGTAAAGACGGGGTTAGGAATAACGAAGTCTTGGGTGCAATCTTAAGTGAGCTATTCAAATTAAAGCTAGCTAGGGTAGCTCGGGAGAGTGCACTAGTAAATTATTGTAATTGCTCGGGAGAGGGTTACGATACACATAGCGTTCATGATTGATAGAATATATTAACAATTTGTATGAGCATAACGATAAGGGATTCCATCAATAGGGAAATCAATACCTTAGTCCTTCTCATAATATACTTTTTACTTTATACTCAATTCTTTCTTTCAACATTCTTAATTATTGCAAAGTAGTGGTTCGAAATTCACACAAATATATATTCAAAGTTTGGGAACTTGATTCGGAAGTACTTTTGGGGTTGTGATAGTTGCAATTGGTAGGTTAATTCTCAGTGGGATCGATCTTGGACTTATTAGACCAAGCTATATTGACTACGACCGTTGCTTGGACGTGAATCATTAGGATTCAACTTCAAGAATAGACTTCTTGAATTCAAGAAACTCTTTCTTGAATTCAATCTATCTTTAATTTTTGTCTTTTATTCGTTTCTTTATTTTCTTTTAGCTTCCGCACGTTTCTTGTTTTTTCTTTAGTAATTCTTGAATACCTATCGTGTTGCTATCAAGTGGTATCAGAGCTTAGGCTAATCAAGATTTCAATCTTGATAATCTTGGGAGGTTCTTGATTAAAAAAATGAATTTCAGCCTACAAAAAGTTTTCTTGTACTATTTGGTTTCCAAGTCAAAAAAAAAGGAAACAAGAAGAGGGGATCCTAGTTCTTGAAGATTATGGAAACTTCTTCCTTATTCTTGTGGGTTTTGGGTTTCTTATATTCTTTCCTTTTTCTCTCTACTACCAATTCCTATTCTATCTAATCCATCTACTTCAGCACCCGTCCGCCACCTAGGGGTGAGGTTCATGCAGCCAGGGGTCGCCCTCGAGGGGGAGGCCGATCAGGTGGTCAAGCTCGTTGCTATGCTCTTTAGGGCCGTTCAGACGTGGTTGCTTCAGACGCTGCTATTACAAGTATTATTTCAGTCTGCCACACAGATGCCTCAGTATTATTCGATTCCGATTCCACTTATTCCAATGTATCTTCATATTTTGCTCCTAATTTCGGCACGACCTGAGGGTGTCTTGAATTGCCCATGCATGTATCTACCTCGGTGGCGATACCATTGTTGTGGACAATGTGTACCTGTAAGGCCCCGTAAAATAATTGTGCATAAAACCTAGTAGCTATGGTGTCATGGTCCGAATAATGTGTTAGGAATGCGTAGAATGGAGACCCGAGTAGACTTATTACTATTGGGGGTCTGGAGACCCGAGTAGACTTGCTGCTGCTGAGCATGATTGATTTTGATATCATTTTGGGCATGGACTGGCTATCTCTGTGCCACGCTATTCTAGACTATCATGCCAAGACAGTCACTTTGGCTATGTTGGGTATTTCGAGGATCGAGTGGCGAGGCATGATTGATTATGTACCCAACAGGGTAATATCTTTCCTAAAGGCCCAACGGATGGTTGCGAAGGGGTGTCTATCATATTTGGCATTTGTGCAGGACATTGGAGCTGAGACTCCCAGTATTGATTCGGTTCCCATTGTGACGGATTTTCCTGATATGTTTTCCTTAGACCTGTCGGGCATGCCACCGGATAGGGATATTGACTTTGGGATTGATTTGGTGCCGGGCACTCAGCCTATTTCTATTCCTCCTTATCGTATGGCACCAACTGAGTTGAAGGAATTGAAGGAGCAGCTTCAGGAACTCCTAGATAAGGTGTTCATTCGGCCGAGTGTGTCACCGTGGGATGCACCGGTCTTGTTTGGTCAAGAAGAAGGATGGCTCAATGAGGATGTGTATTGATTACAGGTAGCTGAACAAAGTAACAATGAAGAATAAGTATCCTCTACCATGCATTGATGATTTTATTTGATCAGCTCCAGGGAGCGAGGGTATTCTCGAAGATTGATCTTCGTTCAGGCTATCACAAGCTGAAGATTAGAGATTCTGATATCATGAAGCGATAGCTTCATGAACAAGGATAAAGCAGTAGAAGCTCCAAGAAGGCCATTCACGAGGTCTCAAGCTAAGGAGAAACAAGACAAGATTATTGGGCTTCAATGGGAGATCAAGAAGGCTCTAATGGTGGAACAAGATCTACAAAATTGTGTAGAGGATTTAGCTAAGTGCTACACTCATTTCATGGTTCAAGTCCAAGTCCAAGAGGAGGTTGATTGGGGTCCAAGCACCAGTCATAAAGGCACCTAAATTAGGCACCTAAACTTTCCTAGTTTGTTAGAACATATTTATTGTTTTCCTAGTTAGTTAAGGTTAATAGTTTCCTTTTTCCTAAGATTGGTAGAATTACTTTCCAAGATTGACATGGTTTTGGTTTCCTAGAGTTTTACCTTTCCCTATTTTAGTTGGACTTGTTGTCCAAAGTAGTTTAGGACTTTATGTCCTAATATCTAAGGATAATTTTGTGGATCACCCTCTATATAAATGGGTATCTTCTTTGTTTTTAGGTAGATTATTCAGATTATTATCAATAAAACTTGTGAGATTTTCTTGCACTCTTGTGTGGCTACTCTTGGATTTATTCTTCAACCTTCAAGACTCAACTTAAGGTGGTAAGAATTAAACTCTTTTCGAAATCTTAGATCACTTCTAGGTATTCAAGAAAGGTGATAAGTTTAGGCTTATTGTTGTTCTTGTTATTCTAAAGGGTCGGGTTTCACAATCTATTTCTTGTTTTTAATTTCTACCAAAGGCGATTAGTTCTTTGTTAGCTAATTGTTAGTGTTAGGATTCAACTTGAAGAATAGACTTGTTGAATTCAAGAAACTCTTTCTTGAATTCAATCTATCTTTAATTTTTGTCTTTTATTCATTTCTTTATTTTCTTTTAGCTTTCGCACGTTTCTTGTTTTTTCTTTAGTAATTCTTGAATCCCTATCGTGGATCTATCAAGTGGTATCATAGCTTAGGCTAATCAAGATTTCAATCTTGATAATCTTGGGAGGTTCTTGATTAAAAAAAATGAATTTCAGCCTACAAAAAATTTTTCTTGTACTATTTGGTTTCCAAGTCAAAGAAAAGGAAACAAGAAGAGGGGATCCTAGTTCTTGAAGATTATGGAAACTTCTTCCTTATTCTTGTGGGTTTTGGGTTTCTTATATTCTTTCCTTTTTTTTCTCTACTGACCAATTCCTATTCTTTCTAGGATCGGTCTTCCAATTTCCTTTTCTTTTTCTAACTCAAATTCTTAGCACTAAAGGGTTGTGACTAATAAGATTTATTAATAAAGATTAACGACCAAGGGTTGCATTGCGTGAAAAGGGGGACAACAAAAGATATATATATTGCTTTGTTCAAGATGTCTCATACTGCTAGTGATGATGAACAAAGAATTCTTCAAGAAGCCGAAATTAAAGGAAGGACTGATTTCACCTTGAAAGCTATGCATCAACAATTTGAGAGGTGGAATTTGCAATTCCAAGAGATGAGGGACACCATCGCTGAGCAAAATATTACAATAGCTGAACTTAGGATGGGAAACCATGCAAGACCCCAAGCTAGGAGAAATATACCCGCCGCCATTGAAAATCAAGAAAACCCAATCAATGATTTTAATGATGATATTGATTTTGATTGGATAGGAAGAGATAGAAGGGGACAAAGAGGAAGATTTGAATATGATAATATAAATAGTATAAAAATGACGATACCATCTTTCAAGGGAACAATGGATCCAGACTTGTACCTTGATTGGGAGAGAAAAGTGGAAGCTATCTTTGACTGCCACAACTATTCAGAGGGCAAGAAGGTTAAACTTGGTGTTGTTGAGTTTTCTGACTATGCAACAATTTGGTAAAAAAAGCTTTCTAGGGATAGATTGCAAGAAGGACAAGCGCTCGTTGCTACGTGGGCTGAGATGAAGAGAGTAATGAGGAAGAGATTTGTGCCATCCCACTTTCAAAGAGATCTTCAACAACGTCTTCAAACTTTGAGGCAAGGGTCTTTGTCTGTAGATGAGTACTTTAAGGCTATGGATATGGCTATGATCCAAGCTAATTGTGTGGAGGAAGAGGAGGCTACAATAGCTAGGTTCTTGCATGGTTTAAATAGGGAAATAGATGATGTATAATATATAACATTAGATGATTTAGTTGAATTATCCAAAAAGGTAGAAAGACACCACAAAAGGAGACAACAATCTAGCTCATGGAGAAGCCGGCCAACTACTATTCAAAAGAAGCAATGGCCAAAATCTGAGGAGACATCTACTCCTAAATTAAATGAAGACAAGGGCAAGAGCAAATTGGAATCCAAGGATGGGGGTAAGCCTTTTATGCCTGAGACTTCTACTTCTACTTCTTCTATTCAATAAGTTTCAAGGGAGAGGGCACAATGCTTATGAATTCCCAAGTAGAAGAAACATCCTAATCAAAAAGGATGGGGGATATGAGAGCAAAAATAGTGCACCGGGTGAAGAACAAGAAGAAAACTTTTTCGATAATGAAGAAGGATAAGAGATGGAGTTCATGGATAGTGGGTTGAATTTTGTGGTTAGGAGGCTTATGCACATTAATCTGGAGCACTCTAACGAAGAACAAAGGGAAAATATATTTCATACCCGATGTGGGATTAAAGTTAAATTTGTTCTATGATAATTGATAATGGGAGTTGTGCTAATGTTGTGAGTGCATATTTGGTGGAAAGGATAGGGCTGGAATGGACGAAGCACCCTAGACCTTATAGGTTGCAATGGTTTAATGATAGTGTAAAGGTCAAGGTGAATAAATAATGCGTGGTCTCTTTTAAGATTGGAAGGTATGGTGATGAAGTTCTATGCGATATAGTACCAATGCAAGCTTGTCATATCTTGTTTGGGTGCCCATGGCAGTATGATAGGAGTGCTTTTCATGATGGGAGGAAAAATAGACCTCTTGAGCATAATGGCAAGAAATACATTCTAGCACATTTAACTCCTTCCCAAGTGTATGAAGATCAAAAAAAGATGAAAGAATCAATGGGGAAACATGGGGAGGGATCAAAACAAGAGACTAAAGGGAAAGAAAAAGAGAGTAAATTTGAAGTGAGGACTGAGGAGAGAGAGCGCAGCAATGAGAGGAAAGAAAAGGTGGGGAAGAGAGATAAAAAAAAGCATTAGTGAGAGGAAAGAGGCTAAGATTGGAAAAAAAGAGCCTTGCAAAAGCCAAAGAGTGTTTAATTGCGAATAAGGAGGGGCTGCCTATTATCTTGCTCACTTATAAATCTACTTAATAATGATTCACTAATATCCTTTTTGCCTAGTGTTATTTCTAACCTTTTGCAGGATTTTGAAGATGTTTTCCCTGGGGATCTTCCTAAAGTTTTACCACCTTTAAGGGGAATAGAGCATCAAATTGACTTTGTGCCGGGATCACAAATTCCTAATAGGCCTGCTTATAGGAGTAATCCAGAAGAAACAAAGGAATCGCAAAGACAAATAGAGGAGCTGCTCGATAAGGGATTTGTTAGAGAAAGTATGAGTCCATGTTCTGTACCCGTACTTTTGGTACCAAAGAAGGATGGCACTTGGAGGATGTGTGTGGACTGCTGCACCATTAACAAAATAACGATAAAGTATCGCCATCCTATCCCTCGTTTAGATGATATGCTTGACCAATTGCATGGTTCACAAATATTCTCTAAAATTGATTTGAAGAGTGGATATTAGCAAATTAGAATGAATCCTGGAGATGAGCGGAAAAATGCCTTTAAAACTAAATATGGATTGTATGAATGGTTAGTGATGCTGTTCGGGTTAACTAATGCACCTAGTACATTCATGAGGTTAATGAACCATATC
This sequence comes from Nicotiana noctiflora, assembly GCA_032618575.1. Classification (NCBI taxonomy): domain Eukaryota; kingdom Viridiplantae; phylum Streptophyta; class Magnoliopsida; order Solanales; family Solanaceae; genus Nicotiana; species Nicotiana noctiflora. The sequence goes on along the minus strand of JASVEL010014247.1, from coordinate 38,592 downwards.
TTTAAGGATTTTCATGGAAAATTTATAGTTGTTTATTTTGATGATATTCTGATCTTTTCTAAATCTTTAGAATAACATGTCGAACATTTAAAACAAGTTTGTAATGTGCTTAGGGAGCAACAACTGTATGCAAATCTATCCAAGTGCACATTTTGTGTAGATAAGGTAGTTTTTCTGGGTTTTGTTATGAGTTCTAAAGGTGTTGAAGTAGATGAAGATAAAATCAAAGCAATTAAAGATTGTCCTACACCTAATATCATTACTGAAGTTAGACATTTCCATGGACATGTTAGCTTTTATAGGAGATTTGTTAGAGATTTTAGTTCAATTGTTGCACCTTTAACTAAAGTCATTAAGAAGGATAAGGTCTTTGATTGGGGAAAAGAACAAGAGCTTGCATTTAATATTTTAAAGGATAAATTGTGTTCTGCTCCCTTGTTACAATTACCCAATTTTAATAAGTCTTTAGAAATTGAATGTGATGCATTTGGTAGAGGTATTGGGGTTGTTTTAATGCAAGATTCGAAACCAATCGCTTATTTCAGTGAGAAGCTGAATGGGGCTGCATTGAATTATTCTACTTATGGTAAAGGGCTTGGTAAGGGCTCTTGCTACATGGCAGCATTATTTGTGGGCAAAGGAGTTTGTGATAAAAACTGACCATGAGTCCTTCAGATACTTGAAACGCCAAGGGAAATTGAGTAGAAAACATGCCAAATAGGTTGAATTTATTGAGACATTTCCTTATGTGATTAGCTACAAGCAAGTTAAAGACAATATAGTTGTTGATGCGCTTTCAAGAAGGTACGCTCTTGTTTCTACTCGTACTTCCAAATTGATAGGATTTGATCATATTAAGGAATTATATGTTGATGATTCTGATTTTAATGTCGCATTTCAGCATGTTTAAATGGGCCTTTTGAGAAGTATAATATGAAAGATGGTTTTCTTTTTAAAGAGAATAAGCTTTGTGTCCTTGATTGTTCTTTGCGAGAAGTTTTTGTGAGGGAAGCACATTGTGGGGGACTTATGGGGCACTTCGGTGTGCCTAAAACACTTGACATCCTTGCTGAAAATTTCTTTTGGCCTAATATGTGAAAAGATGTTGAAAAATTTGTGCTCAATGCATTGAATGCAAACAAGCTAAATCTAAAGTGTTGCCACATGGTTTATACACGCCATTACATGTTCCTATTTCACCTTGGATTGATATTTCTATGGACTTTATGTTAGGACTGCATAGAACAAGGTATGGTAAGGATAGCATCTTTGTTTGGGTAGATAGGTTCTCAAAAATGGCTTGTTTTATTCCTATTTTAAAGACTAATGTTGCTTCTCATATTGCTGATTTATTTGTCAGAGAAGTTGTTAAATTGCATGGTATACCTCGAACTATTGTTAGCGGTAGGGATGCTAAGTTTTTAAGTCACTTTTGGCGTGTGCTTTGGGGGAAATTGGGCACAAAGTTGTTGTTTTCTACTTCGTGTCATCCACAAACTGATGGGCAAACTGAGGTAGTAAATAGAACTTTAGGAAATATGTTAAGGGTTGTTCTTAAAGGAAAGTTAACTTCTTGGGAGGAGCAATTGCCTATGGTAGAATTCGCTTACAATCGAACTATTCATTCATCTATTGTTTATTCTCCTTTTGAAGTTGTTTATGGTTTTAACCCCCTTACACCCCTTGACTTATTGCCCTTGCCTACTAATGAGATAGTTAGTCTTAATGGAAAGAAGAAAGCTGACTTGATGAAGACTATTCATGAGCATACGAGACTTGCAATTGAGAGGAGGAATGAGCAAGTAGCTAAATGAAGGAATAAAGGTTGAAAATCAGTTATCTTTAAGCCTGGTGATCTAGTTTGGGTTCATATGAGGAAGGAGAGATTTCCTTCAGAAAGGAAGACAAAATTGCACCCTAGAGCAGATGGACCATTTAAAGTACTTGAATGAATTGGAGATAATGCTTACAAATTGGACCTTTCAGGTGAGTTTCATGTAAGTACTACTTTTAATGTTGCTAACTTATCCATGTTCGATGTAGGTTCAAATTCGAGGATGAATACTTTTCAAGAGGAGGGGAATGATAGCTTCATGGACAAGGATAAAGTTGTAGAAGCTCCAAGAAGGCCATTCACGAGTTCTCAAGCTAAAGAGAAGCAAGACAAGATTATTGGGCTTCAATGGGAGATCAAGAAGGCTCTAATGGTAGAACAAGATCTAGAAAATTGTATACAGGATTTAGCTAAGTGCTACACTCATTTCGTGGTCCAAGTCCAAGTCCAAGAAGAGGTTGATTAGGGTCTAAGCACTAGTCATAAAGACACCTGAATTAGGCACCTAAACTTTCCTATTTTGTTAGGACATATTTATTGCTTTCCTAGTTAGTTAAGGTTAATAGTTTCCTTTTTCCTAAGATTGGTAGAATTACTTTCCAAGATTGATTTGGTTTTGGTTTCCTAGAGTTTTACCTTTTCCTATTTTGGTTGGACTTGTTGTCCAAAGAAGTTTACGACTTTATTTCCTAATATCTAAGGATGATTTCGTGGATCACCCTCTATATAAACGGGTATCTTCTTTGTTTTTAGGTAAATTATTCAGATTATTATCAATAAAACTTGTGAGATTTTCTTGCACTCTTGTGTAGCTACTCTTGGATTTATTCTTCAACCTTCAAGACTCAACTTAAGGTGGTAAGAATTAAACCCTTTCCGAAATCTTAGATCACTTCTAGGTATTCAAGAGAGGTGATAAGTTTAGGCTTATTGTTGTTCTTGTTATTCTAAAGGGTCGGTTTTTACAATCTATTTCTTGTTTTTAATTTCTACCAAAGGCGATTAGTTTTTGTTAGCTAATTGTTGTTGTTAGGATTCAACTTCAAGAATAGACTTCTTTTTAAAGGGTCGGTTTTAATTTCTTGTTTTTTCTTTAGTAATTCTTGAATCCTTATCGTGTTGCTATCAATGAAGATAGCCTTCAGGACGAGATATGGGCACTCTGACTTTCTTGTGATGTCTTTTAGGCTGAATAATGCCCCAGCCACATTCATGCTTTTGATGAACAGCGTGTTTCGTCCGTATTTGGACTCCTTCATGATCGTGTTTATAGATGACATCCTGCTGTACTCTCATAGCCAGGAGGAGCATGCTCATCATCTGAGAGTTGTATTGCAGAGGTTGCGGGAGGAGAAGTTATATGCCAAGTTCTCCAAGTCTGAGTTCTGGCTCGATTCTGTGGCTTTCTTGGGGCATGTGGTGTCCAGTGATAATATTCAGGTGGATCCGAAGAAGATAGATGTGGTGTAGAGTTGGCCTAGACTGACCTCAACCACTAATATTCGTAGTTTCCTAGGATTGGCAAGGTATTATTGCCGATTTGTTCATAAATTTTCTTTTATTGCTTCCACCTTGACTAGGTTGACTCATAAGGGTGCTCCGTTTGTATGCTCTGAGGAGTGTGAGGAGAGCTTTCAGAAGCTCAAGACAGCATTGACCACTGTGCCAGTTTTGATATTGTCGTATGTTTTAGATTCTTATACTGTGTATTGTGATGCCTCGAGAGTTGGCATTGGTTGTGTGTTGATACAAAAAGGTAGGGTTATTGCTTATGTTTCTCGCCAGTTGAAGCCCCATGAGAAGAACTATCCTATGCACGATTTGGAGTTAGCAGCCATAGTTCACGCTCTGAAGATTTGGAGACATTACTTGTATGGTGTATTTTGTGAGGTGTATACTGATCATCGCAGCCTTCACATCTATTCAAATAGAAAGATCTTAATTTGAGACAGCGGAGGTCGCTTGAGTTGCTTAAGGATTATGACATTACTATATTGTATCATCCGGGGAAGGCCAATGTTGTGGCCGATGCTTTGAGCTGAAAGGCGGTCAGTATGGGCAGCTTAGCTTATATTCCAGTTGGGGAGAGGCCCTTTGCATATGATGTTTAGGCGTTGGCCAATCGGCTAGTGAGATTAGATATTTCTGAGCCGAGTTGAGTCGAGTGTTGGCTTGTGTTGTTTCTCGGTCCTCTTTATATGATCTCATTAGAGAGAGTCAGTATTGTCACACCTCTTTTTTACGCTGACCCGCAAGGGCGCAGGATATAAAAGAGAGTTTTTCCAATTAAAGGACAACCAAAACGGGATTCATTTATTGAGAGATTCGGAGTCGCCACTTGGGAGATTTATGGTGTCCCAAGTCACCGGTTTGAAACCCGAATTGAGGAAAGGTTTGACTCTATTTAACGGTCCGCGAACCAGAAATCCGGATAAGGAATTCTGTTAACCCGGGAGAAGGTGTTAGGCATTCCCGAATTCCGTGGTTCTAGCACGGTCGCTTAACTGTCATATTCGGCTTATTTATCTGATTTTTACAGTTATATACTTAATGCAAATTAATATCCCTTTACCGCTGTTATTATTATTATTATTTACGAAAGAGAAGGTTGCCTAAAAATATGTTTCGAATCACGTCACATGAAATGCACCCGGATCCTCGACACATTCTTATTCAACATTTTGGGATTTGGATTTGGGTCGCATGAAATGCACACCCGTATTTAGGAAGGTAAAATTATGAAAATACGCGCCTAGAGCGATTACTTATTTACATTTTTGAGAAGGCCATGAAATTCGCTAAGAAACGGCACATCTCGAAATCTAAATATTTTACATATACATTTATGAGGGCCCCGCGATTTGTATAATTTTGTTAGGCGAGGCACACCTCTAATCCTAATTTAAAAACAAACTACATTCTGCTACATTTATTTAAGAGTTAATTCAAGATTATTTAAAACATGTTGCAAGCCACACTACATGAAATGCACATGTGGTTCCTGACACGCTTTATTTAACCTTGTTCAAAATTGTAGTCGGGTCACATGAAATGCACCCCCAATTCCTTTAATCTAATTGCGTCGTTCAGTTGAAGAATAACGAACCAATTTCTATAATGTGACAAAATCATACTCAACCATAACCAATTCGAGTAAACATACGACTAGATAACTAAGTGAGAAAATTCAAGACTATGGCGAACAATTACATGAACAACAGAAGCATAACTAGTTAGCGAGCATATGAAGGATTAGTTATTTTCATTAGCTAACTCCGACACTACAAGACCACCATTAATTGTGAAATTGCATGTTCAACAGAATCATATATTTACAAAATCGTCCGAATCGTACGAAACTAAATCAAATGCGAAACGATTCAAAATATTAGCGAGAAGAACAATATCAAAAAAAACATGCACCTTTATTTCTGCATATTTTCAACGTACACAATAAGAGAACGAACCTTTTATGACGACCTCAAACTTCGACCTCTCCGGACAGAACTCGAACCAAACTGGAACCAAGAACAAACAGTTCGACGCGGAACCTCGACGAACTCGGAGAAACAGCAGGTGGTACGCTGGTGTTGCTGGTGTTTGCGACGCAGCAGATTGACACGAGAAGATGAGGCAGAAAAGGGTCGTTTGGATAGTTGGTCGTTGCTGGACGACGGATGGTAGCAGCGTTTTTTTTCTGTCTTTGTTTTTGTTCTCCCTCTCAGTGAATAATCTCTCTTTTCTTTAAGGAAGAAGCTAACCAAGACAATGTATTCTCTCTATTCTTTTCTTCTGTTCTTGCCTCCGTTTTCTTTGTTTCAATCCCTTATGTATATTTTATGTGTGTGTTTTTTGTAAAAGAAAGAGAGATCTGGCCGCTACCTTTGTAAGGGAGGTCAAATTCGATGGTGTCTTGGTTGTAAAAAATGAAGAAGCCGCAGCGTTTTTCTCGTCCAGATGAGTCAATAGTCCTCTCTTCTCTTTTGTTAATTCCTTCCTCCTTTTATTTCTTTACAGATTGTTTCTCCATATGTAATGTATCCTCTCATTTAAAATGAAGCCCATCCCCTCACGTGAGCCCCCCTTTTTGCTTTTTTGTTTGTTTTTTTTTTTTTAAATTTAGTCCCATGTTATTTTTGTCTTTTTCTTTTGTTTTCTTCTTTCTTTTTGTCATTTTCCAATTATTCTCATCCCCCATTATCTATTGTCCCCATAGTGTGTGCATGTGTGTATGGGTAGTTTTGTCCGTGTTCCCCGTGTGGTGGACTCGGATTATTACGGGCTAGGTCCGAAAAATTATAAAACCGGGTAGTTTGAACCCGAATATTATTCTTCGCCCGGAACCGAGAATGGTGTTATTTAATTAATCCTAGGTAATCAAAATAACCGTAATACTCATAATTAAAATAAAACTATTTTTTTTTATATTTTTCAAGTTTAAAATAACTACAAAATATTAATGAAACTATTTTTTATTATTTTCGTTTTTATAAAAAGATAAAAATATAAAGTACTATTTTTGTATTTTTCAAGTTTAAAATGACTACGAAACCTTAATAAAACTATATTTTTTGTTATTTTTCATTTTAAGGTAAAAATAAAGTAAAAGAGTCAAATTTTGCTAAAATAGCTATATTAAAACTAAACTAAATATTTTACGCTAAAATATAAAAAATCTCGGGTAGGGGCAAAATCACGCATCTACAAGTATGATGATCCACATTTGCTTGTCCTTAATGACAGAGTTCTACATGATGATGTCAGGGATGTGTCTATTGATAGTGATGGTGTCATAAGGATGAAGAAAGATATTGTTAGTTAAACAGTCGTTTAGGAAGATGAAGAATGATATTGTTTGTCATGTAGCCAGATGTCTCAACTGCCAGCAGGTCAAGTATGAGCAACAGAGATCGGGCAGAGTTCTTTAGCGTATGGTTATTCCTGAGTGGAAATGGGAGCGGATTACTATGGACTTTGTGAGTGGTCTCCCTCGAACTTCAAGGAAGTTTGATTTAGTGTGGGTGATTGTTGATCGGCTGACCAAATCCTCACACTTCATTCTGGTATGTACTACTCATTCATCGGAGCGGTTAGCAGGGATCTTCATTCGGGATATTGTCAGATTACATGGGGTTCTAGTGTCTATTATATTAGATAGAAGTACTCAGTTCACTTTTTCAGTTTTGGGGAGCATTTTAGGGGGAGCTGGGTACGCAGGTAGAGTTGAGCACAGCATTTCATCCTCAGACAGACGGACAGTCTGAGCGCACTATTAAGATCTTTGAGGATATGTTGAGTGCATGTGTGATCGATTTTGGAGGCTCATGGGATGAGTTTTTGCCACTAGCAGAGTTTGCCTATAACAATAGTTATTAGTCGAGTATTCAGATGGCCCAGTATGAGGAGTTGTATGGTAGGCGGTGTAGAACGCCTGTGGGATGGTTTGATCCTTGTGATGCTAGGTTGATAGGGACTGAGTTAGTTCATAATGCTTTGGAGAGAGTGAAGTTGATCCAGGAGAGGCTCCGCACAACTCAATCGCGCCAGAAGTGTTATGCGGACTGAAAGGTTCGAGAAGTGTCTTTCATGGTTGGCGAGAGGGTCTTGTTGAAGGTTTCACCCATGAAGGGTGTTATGCGGTTTGGGAAGAAAGGGAAGCTGAGTCTCAGGTTCATTGGTCCTTTTGAGATACTTAGGAGGATTGGGGAGGTGGCATATAAGCTAGCTTTGCCATCCAGCTTGTCTAGTGTGCATCCAGTATTCCATGTGTCTATGCTCTGGAAGTATGTCTGTAACACCCCACCTATGGCCACACATGGACCCCTCGCAGCGGCGGTGCCGGCCGTGCCACACATGGACACGCAGCCTAAGGAATTGTTACCCTTGGGTATATAAGCCATTAGGCCAAATTCCAACACCCTGAATTTCCTGCCAAGTCTGTTTCCATCATTCGACCACCATATCAATCTCCACATGTTGTACCCAAACACTAATGCATAACTTTGTTGAATTTACACTTCGCATCACTTTACTCATATGACCACAATAACATTCTTTATTTAGTGCAGTTGCCTACAATACCCAAATACCGATGGAAACCTCTTACAGCTCAATTGGTGAGAGGTGAGGGAGTAAAATCCCTGAAAAGCCTTGGGTCTTAGGTTCGATTCCCAATAGCTGCAGCTATGCGTGGAATGCTCCTATGCCCAAGGGTAACAATTCCTTAGGCTGCGTGTCACTGTTGTGTGTTCGGTGGCACGGCCGTCATCGCCGCTGATGTGTGTTCGGCGGGGTGTTACACTAAACCAAGAAAAGAAAGCTTACAATCATATAACCAGATGGTGATCTATCTTATGATGTAGAGCCGGTGGCTAATCTGGGTCGACAGGTTCGGAAGTTAAGGTCCATGGATATTGATTCAATAAAAGTGCAGTGGAGAGGCCGGCCCGTGGAGGAGGCTACTTGGGAGACCAAGCAGGAGATGTGGAGTAGATATCCCCACTTATTTGAGACTTCAGGTATGTTTCTTGACATGCTCAAGGATGAGCGTTTGTTTTAGTTGGGCAGAATGTGACGACTCAGTCCGTCGTCATGTGAGTTACCACCCCATTTTCCCCGTTATATGCTTGTTCATGTTTCAATATATGTATTTGGTGAATTTGAGTCAATTTGGATTGAGTTTGGTAGGAAATGGGACAAATTGTGTCTTTGATGAAGGAATAGTTTGAAAAAGTCAACCAAACGTTGACTTGTGAGTTAGAGGGTTCGAAATCGAATTTTGATGGTTTGGTTAGCTTCGGGAGATAATTTGTGACTTAGGAGAGCGATCGGAATTGAATTTGGAGGTCCGGTGTAGAAATAGGCTTGAATTGGCGATGTTGGAATTTTGGTGAAATCCGGTCGATAGGTAGGATTTTGATCCGGGAGTCGAAATGAAATTCTGACAGTTGCAGTAGCTTCGTTAGGTGATTTTAACATGTCTGCAATTTTTCAGGTCATTCAGACATCGTTTGGTCGGGTTTTTGATGGGATGTTGGTTTCGGAAGTTTCAGTTGAAACTTAGGCTTGAATCTGTCGTAATTTGATGATTTTTGTGTTTAATGGTATATTTTTATGATTGGAACAAGATCGTATGATTATTTATTGTGGGTTTGTATTTTTGGTTGAGGTCCCGAGGGCCTCGGGATGAGTTCGGGTGATTAATCGAAGAAAAGTTGAAGTTGGAATTTGCTGGTATGAAATTACAGTAATTATTTCTGCTTCTGCGGAAGGGAGACCGCAGAAGTGGTGAGAACATCGCAGGTGCGAGTTACGGAAGCAGCAGCAAGGTCCACAGAAGCGGACTTCTTATCGCAAAAGCGATCTCGCTGAAGTGGGGAAATGGCACAGAAGCAAAGGTGAGAGAAACTGGAGAGTCCGCATAAGCGGAATGGGTTTCGCTTAGGCGTTATCGCAGAGGCGGGTGTAGGCCATTAAAATTTTATTATATTTGAATCCAAAAAATACTTTGGATTTTATCATATATTAAATACATATTGGTCCAAATAATGCTATGGGCTAGTATAATCGAGTTGGTTTTTTAAATCTAAAATAAATTGATTTAAATAAAAGTCCAATGTATTATTGGGCCAGCCCGTCTGTGGGTCTTCTATCAAATGGCCACACCCATAAGCCTCAAGCCCAATAATCTACTAGGGTTTTCTTGGAGATTACACCACCCCACACCTATATAAAGGGGTCAAGGGAGAAGGTTAAGGGACAAGCAACTAAGTAGAAGGAAAGGCTAAAGAAGCTCTGAAGCATAGCATCAAGGTCTCCATCCATATCTGCAATCATCGTCTGTGGTCAAATTCCAAAGGCGAACTCAAGTCATAGGCGAGCGGCTTCAAATCTTCCGTTCGTGATAACTGCAACATCAAATCCTGGTTCGTGACGTACTACAAATCTGAAATCCGCCAAGTTCAAGATCAAGCTTTCAAGCTCTTGAACCATCATCCGTGACGAGAAGAATCAGAGGATTACATCTATTTTGATTTTGAGATATTTTAGAGATTGTAACCCCATCACTTGAATTTAAATATAATATTTGTCACTATTTTTCTTGTCTTGATTATTATTTTTCAGGAGCGAAATTTAGTTGTTACAAATTTTGGCACGTTCAGTGGGGCCATCTCTACCTATCATCTCTTCTCAACTCTCAACATTCAAGATCACTAAGATGGCTTCGAAGAAGATCAACTCAAAAGTTGCTGACTCCAAGTTTTCTTCTGACGTGGAAAGTATCCTGAACGTCACTATGGGGAGTCTTGGGCCAATCACCCGGAACAAGGCAAGCATCTTGGGACAACAAGCACTCCGGGTGGCGTCTGCACCAATGCACACATTGAGATCTTCATCATTCGAAGATGAAAGGTCCTCCGCTGGCAAGTCAGAGAGAGGAGATAATATTGCAGAAGTTGTGGAGAAAGCTCTTGCTCAACTTACTTTATACAATACCAAGAGTCAGCTTACCCAACCTGATGATGAAGTCTTAAGTGTTGTTTCTACGCCAATCTCGCCACATGACATGTTCCAAACCGAGTTCAATCCGTGTGAAGGTCTCAGTTATTCATCATCGTCTGCGATAGTCATGGAGGCAATGATGACTAACACTTCGACAATGGAGGAGCAACTTGCAAACCCGACAAAGGCGATTGATGGCTTAACAAAGTATGCTCAAGATCAAGATGTCTGTATCGCAAAATTAACAGGCATAGTTGAAAGCATGATGGATGGAGAATCAAGTCATGCACCTGGAAAGCTTCATGAAGTCCACGAGAAGGTGGATCCTCCAGCAAAACAAGTGACGTCCGCCAAAGAACTTCATGTCTCCTCCGAAGGATCAATTCCCATAGAACAATTGAAGGAATTCATTATGTGAACTATCAAGGATAAGTATGAGGTTGCTTCAAAGTCCTCTCTCACATACGCAGAGCCGTATACTGCGAGAATTGATAGCTTGAAGATGCCTGCTGGCTATCAACCTCCCAAATTTCAGCAGTTCGATGGCGAAGGAAATCCAAAGAAACATTTCACGCATTTTGTTGAAACATGCAACAATGCAGGGACTTATAGAGATTACCTTGTCAAGCAGTTCGTCCACTCACTAAAGGGGAATGCTTTTGATTGGTACACCGACCTCGAGGCCGGATCCATCGATAGTTGGGACCAATTGGAGCAAGAGTTTCTCAATCGCTTTTACAGCACGAGGCGTACTGTGAGCATGGTGGAACTTACGAATACTCGCCAACGAAAAGATGAACCAGTTATTGACTTTATCAATCGATGGAGGAATGCAAGCCTTAACTGCAAAGATAGGCTAAGCGAAGCTTCTGGCATAGAGATGTGCATCCAAGGAATGCATTAGGGACTTCGTTGCATCTTGCAAGGAATTAAGCCTAGGACATTTGAAGAACTTGCCACCCGTGCTCATAATATGGTGTTGAGCATGGCTTATGCGGGAAATGAAGGGCTGCCCATCTACGAACCTCGCAAGGGAAGGGATAAGCAAGAAGTCAACAAATGGAGCACGTTCGTGTCCAAGAATGAAAGCAAAGAATCCATGAACATCAATGCCTCTCCTTTGAAGTTTACTACAAAGGTGAGCAAGAAATAGAGTATGAAAACAACTTCCTCTCAAGACAATGCAAATCGGAAGTTGACTCTCAAAGAGATGCAAGAAAAGGAGTACCCATTTCTAGACTCTGATGTGCCTGCAATATTTGAAGAACTCCTCGAGTTAAAGCTTATTGAGCTGCCAGAAATGAAGCGGCCAGATGAAGCTGGAAAAAGTAATGACCCGAATTACTGCAAATACCATCGGCTTGTAGGTCACCCTCTCGAGAAGTGCTTTGTTTTCAAGGACAAAGTTATGGATTTGGCTCGTCAAAATAAGATCGAGCTCGAAGACGAAAAGGAAAGCACAAACCATGTGTCCATTACCTTTGGCTCATTCGATCCGATCGAGATATTCACCTGCGACGGGAATAAAGATAAAGAATTGCTGGAGAATGACAAAGTCCAAGTTGATCAACCTGATGAAGAAGGATGGACCCTGGTGACTTGACGAAGACGCCGCAAATCGAGTCTGCAAAAAGGATCAACGAAGCAACCTACAAGGAATGGGATAGTTGTAAGACCAAAGAAGCCACAAATGGTTAAGAACCCAAACAAGGTGGAGATAGTGGCACACCATCACCAAAAGCCACATCACACGGTAACTTTGGGAGAATTTTTTCCGAGTTGGTTTCGCATGATGATTTCTGACGATGATGACAAAGCCTTGTGCTGCAAAGCTGATAAGGAAGAAGAGGAAAAGAACGAAGTCAAGTCAACACTCTCTCCATCACAGTCTAATACTCTTGTTGAGTCCTCATTTCAAGAAGTAGATGTTTGTAATGCAAAAATCACCTTCACCGAAGACGATCTCCTACTTGGTGAGACACGACACAATCGCCTTTTGTTTATGGTCGGTTATGTGCTGGAGCTGAGAATAAACAAAATCTTGATAGACGATGGATCTGCAGTTAACATTCTTCCTGTTCGCATAATGAAGGAATTTGGCATCTCAACTGAAGACCTTTCTGAAAGCCGACTGATGATTCAAGGATTCAATCAAGGTGAACAAAGGGCCATAGGAGCTATCAAGTTGGAGATTGCCATGTGAGATATGCAGTCAACCGCATGGATGCATGTGATTGATGCAAAGACTTCATACAATTTGTTGCTTGGAAGGCCGTGGATACACGAGAACAAAGTTGTCCCGTCAACTTACTACCAATGTTTGAAATATAATAAAGATGGAGTCGAGAAGAAGATATTTGTCGACGACAAGCCGTTTGCTGAAGCCGAGGCATACTTCGCTGATGCAAAGTTCTACTTAAAGAACCACATCACGAATGGAGTAAAAGTTGATGACTCCACAAATGCCTAAGGCAAGAAAATAGCTCCTTTATCTCGTTACATCCCAAAAGTGAAGAAAGATGAAGGAGGACCATCAAGCCTCCAAAAAGATGCGCTAAGAGAATTAACCCTTCCTATCAAGCAGATTGATACCATAAAGTTATCTTCAAAGCTACGGGAAAAGTTTGTGGCCCCTAGAATGCCCCAAAATAAGGCACTCCCCACGAAATGCACAAATGAAGGTTTTGATCCGAATGCTTATAGGTTATTCGCAAAGGCTGGATATGATCCCAATGAACCATCTGAACTAGGGATGCTCCAACCTGAAGCTACTAGGAAAGCAAACACGATGAAGGACAAGGAGCACGTGGTGAAACAATCACGTGAGGGTCTAGATTACGAACAACCCCCACCAGTTCGCATCTCCATCAGAAGAGCAAGTATTGACTATATCACGACGGAAGATGAACCCGCTGATCCTAATAAAAGGCCTTCTGTCTTTGATCGACTTGGAGAACCAACTACAAGAACTTCTGTATTTGAGAGGTTGGGGCTATGGAAAAGGAAGAAGAACAAGTCCCAAAGAAATTATGAAGATATAAGAAGACCTTTGCCATCTAAAGTCCAAAGTATCTCCAAGGAGTGTCGAAGCTTGATCCCTTCCATAATGAGGCAACAATCAGAGCTTTTGATTTCATGTGGGGAGGTACTCAAGGCGAAGACTCGCACAATGGTCCATACTAGAGAGCGTGATGAAGATGAAGAAAGTGTAGGATCTTCATATCACATTACTGCGAATGAGGAGCAATACACTTCATCCCTAAGGAAAGTTGACGAATATTTGGGAGATGCCTCCTGGTGTGGCCATATATCTTTTAATGATGGTGATCCTCAAAAAGACGAAGAGGTTGAGGACGCTCCTACGGAACTAGAAGAAGGAATTAAAATGACAAGTTGATACATTGAAAGAAGTCAACCTTGGAACTGTAGAAGACTCCAGGCCCACCTATGTAAGTGCCCTGTTAACCACAAATGAAGAAAACACTTATGTGGAGCTACTCAAATAATATGGAGATGTCTTCGCTTGGAGCTATAAAAAGATGCCTGGTTTAGATCCTAAAGTAGCAGTTCATCATCTCGCAGTCAAGAAAGGAGCTCGTCCTGTTAAACAAGCCCAAAGACGCTTTAGGCCAGAATTGATCCCATCAATCGAAGTAGAGGTCAATAAACTCATTGAAGCTTGTTTCATTCGGGAGGTTAAATATCCTTCATGGATTTCAAGCATTGTTCCTGTGAAGAAGAAGAATGGCCAAATTCGAGTTTGTGTCGATTTTAGAGACCTCAATAATGAATGCCCTAAGGACGAATTTCCGCTCCCCATTCCAGAGCTTATGATTGATGCCACCACCAGATACGAGGCGATGTCTTTCATGGATGGATAATCTGGCTACAATCAAATATGTATGGCACCAAAAGATGAAGAGCTTACTGCATTTCGAACTCTTAAAGGCATTTATTGCTACAAAGTAATGCCTTTTGGCTTAAAAAATGTTGCCGCCACATATCAAAGGGAAATGCAGAATATCTTTGACGACATCCTCCACAAGAATGTGGAATGCTATGTAGATGATTTAGTGGTGAAATCAAGAATGAGAGCAGACCACTTGCAAGACTTATGAATGGTGTTCGAACGACTCCGGAGATATCAACTTAGAATGAACCCGTTGAAATGCGCCTTTGGAGTTACTTCTGGAAAATTCCTTGGCTTCATAGTTCGACATCGAGGGATTGAGATAGATCAAGCCAAAGTTGATGCAATCTTGAAGATGCCAGAGCCCAGAAACATACATGAACTGAAAAGTCTACAAGGAAAATTGGCGTACCTTAGAAGATTTATCTCAAATCTAGCAGGGAAGTGCCAGCCTTTTAGCCGTCTCATGAAGAAGGGTGTACCTTTTGAATGGGACCAAGCTTGTAGCAATGCATTGTCACACCTCCTTTTTACCGCACCCGAGGGAGCGCGAAGGAGTTTTTCCAATTAAAGGACAATCGAAACGGGATCAATTTATTTAATTCAGAGTCGCCACTTGGGAAAATAATGGTGTCCCAAGTTACTGGTTTTAATCCCGAACCAAGGAAATTTATGACTCTATATTACAGTCTGCGAAACTAGAAACCTGGATAAGGAATTTCGTTAACCCGGGAGAAGGTGTTAGGCACTCCCGGATTCCGTGGTTTTAGCACGGTCGCTCAACTGCAATTTTGTTTCTATCCGATTTCTTTATATATTTGATTTGTGTGCTCTTATATTCCGCTTTAAATTTTTAGAAGAATTGCGACGTCACGAAAACACACTTCGAGCCGCACCGCAACCAGTACGCCTTCGACTTTAATGTATTTCAGTTTCGCCGAGAGTAAGATTTGGGTCACATAAATGCACACCCGTATTTAGGAAAGTAATTTTATTTCAAATCGTACCTAGAGAGTCTATCGTCTGTTTAACTTTGGGAAAGGACCGTGTAATTCACTAAACAGTCCTTCCAAGTCTAAGTTCTCATGACAATTATTTGAGGGCCCCGCAATTATATATTTTTGTGCAGCGAGGCTCGTCTCATTTTAAAGGACAATCCTAAAATGACTACATTTTCTATTAAGTTCGTTTCTAAAATAAACAAAAAAAAGTCCTAATTTATTACATGTTTATAATCTCGGGCCTCTTATTAGTTATTAGATCAAGGTGAACGGAAATTGCACCCGAGCTTACATAAGGGAGATTGTTTTACGCCTTATTCTACAAGTGAATAATACTAAAACAACAATTATAAATAGCATGCGAGTTTGAGAAAATGTTAACACAAACTAGCCATTCTCTAATTAATTTAAACCACCGGTATTAGGTAAATCGACCCATTGAAGTTAACTACGCGTAATACAAAAGTCATTTTTTTTTAACTTCATGCTATCGTTCATCACTAACATTAGTTACTGATATTATTTGAATTGCTATTTAAAATGATGTTACTTACTCGAGTGACCCCGTAAATTCAGAACTATATACATTGAACTAACATTTTTTGATTTCCATTTGAACTATTTGAACCTGTAAACTATTTGAAACTATTTTACGACTAACTGGAAATGCATTAACCACACTATGTTTCATAACTAACAATCATCAACTAAGATTAATTACAATGAATGTTCACATGCTTTTAGAGATAGATTCGACGGTTCAATTCATATATTTATCAATCCGTTACAAGTAAAAAAATTTCTACTTGGCATCCAGTTAAAGGTGCTAGAGAATTCAAAAGGAAACTTGATAGCATTTCATTTCGTCTCCAACTTTAGGTTTACATTAGGACATGGTTTCAGAGTGTGTACCTGGAAATTGACAAAATAGAGGACCAAGGGATCAGCTATGGCAGTGATAGCAACAGTAGCAATAGACCAACAGCCAACAGTAACAAAACCCAACGACACACAGCAACAAAACACAACTAACAGCAGTAGCCAGGCACAAACAACAGCAATGGCCAAGCACAAACACCACAGCACACCAGTAGTAGTCCAAACCACCACACCCAGTGAATCAGATACAACACTCAGCAACAAATGAACCAGAGATAATCAAACACCACACCCAGTGAATCAAATACAACACTCAGCAACAAACGAACCAGAGATAATCAAACACCACCAACTAGTGAACCAGCAGCCACACTTTGACACCAAACAGCAAACAATGAAACAGTGTCCAGAGATCAAATGGCTAAAGAGGAATCAGAAAACTCTCCCTAATGTTTCCTTTAATATCTTTCTGCGTATCCCCTATGTGTATGTTTTGAATACCAAAAGTGAACCCTCGAAAAAAAGAACCTCCCAGGCAGACTTATAGAAGAACAGAAAACAAGGAAAAACTAAGTTCAATAGAACAATAGTTGTTTTCAATTTTTTCTCTCACTGTATTTCCTAGAGTATTTTTCCAAAAAATGCTCTCTGTCACTCTTCTTTGCTCTCCAGCTCCCCTAGATATCAAAAATGTCCTCCTACTTATAGTTTTCAATTCCCTCCTGAATGAATGCCCCTCAATTAAACTAATACCCTTGCCCATTCCTATCTCTGCCCAGGCCCTATTGCTCCCTGAACTCCCACTATCCATTGTCCATGTATGGGCCTTATTAGTTAACTATAAACTCTGCCCAGACATGGCTAAGTGCCCTGCTGTGACAGTAGGCTCCACTGTCCAGCTCATGTGCGGGGCATTAAAGTATTCTAAGATGATAAACCTTAATTTCCTAATCACCTAATTCGAATCCTGATTTCTATATCCAATTAACTCCTAGTCTGGAATCAAGCAATAACAGGCCCCTAAACTTGTGAATTGCATACAGGCAGACACTTAAATGAACAATCATACAAACGAGTTAACTCGTTGACGACGCTAAATAAACTATGCATACAAAGCAGTTAGCATCGAATTAACACAGATAGAGATGGGAATTGACCGGAAAAAAGGTCTATTGGAGATGAAGAAAACAGAAAACTAAAAGAAGAAATAAAGGATAAAATTCACATCATTAACATACTAACATATGAAGAAAGACAGAAAAATACCATGTAAGGAGAAAACCGCACTCGAACGAACCTCGGACCCATCTTGGATTCAACTCGGGCTTGGACCTTTTGTTTTTGAGGCCAATGGACCTTAATTGAGATGTTTTCAACAATGAAAACATCCCAATTAAGGTCTATTAGACCTCAATTAGGCATAAATCGAAATCTAGGGTTCATGGCCGAGATTTGGGGCTCGACCGGTTCTGGCAAGATTCGAGCCAAACCAGGGCCGGTAGGGGTATGAGGGAGGTGAGGGGAAGCTATGGTGTGATTTTGGTGAGGTTTGGCATGGTTTTCAAATTCCGGCGACCTTTGATTCAATATTCGACACGCTCGAAGCGGATTCGAGACTAACGGAGGCCGGATTCGAAGAGAGGGAGGTGAGGAGAAGGGTTGGTGTTAATTTGGTGGCCGTTGGCCTACCGGAACCGCCGTGAGGCGATTTCCGGCAGGCGGAGCACGGTGGTGGACGGCGAGGTTTGATTCGTCTCTAAGGGAGACCATGAAGGTAGGGGGGTCTGGCTTGGGGGCGGGGTGTGAAGATGGGCCTTATATATGAATTAAGAGATTAAATCCTGATCGTTGGATCATTTTCGATCAACGACCAGGATCGCCTCACTTAAACCAAACGGTGTCGTGTGATTAAGTTAGGGTCTGAGTATATTTGGGAATTGATTGATTAATCTGGGCCGTTGGATAATAAAATCCAACGGTCCAGATCAACGGGGCCATTTGGGGTTGGGCAGATCGGGTAAGGGGTTGGGTAATTACATTGGGCCTGGTTTTTGGACTAAGTTGTGGCCCAAATCTGATCTCCTTACTACACTCCATGTTGTATTATACATATATCTATATATACATGTATATATATATATATATATATATATATATATATATATATATATATATATATATATAAACAAATCGACTTGTAGCACCTATAATTAATTTTTAGTAACAATTAACACAATTAACTACCAAATTGTACATTAAATGACAAGAACTACAAAAGAAATACCCCCTTTTTATGACTTTTCATTTTCGCAAAATAAAACTTAACTATTTCTAAGTACGGAACTAACCCGGCAAATATAAATGCGACATATTTGGTATATGTATTTTGATTGTTAACTTAAGCAAACAAACGCAGACCCACAAATGCAAACGATAAGAAAAAGAGCATGCGATCCCCAAACATTGCAAACAAACAAAAACTCTTTTATTTTTGATATTTTGGGAGTAATTCGTGTGAGGCAAAAATCACGTGCTCACATGCATTCCAAAGCATCAAATCCTACTTGATGAAACCCCCAGTTCTGGCAGCCCCTATACCAGGAAAGCGATTGATTTTATATATTGCAGCCCAAGAAAGGTCAGTGGGAGCCCTTTTAGCCCAAGAAATTGGTGAAAATAAAGAAAATTCCCTCTAATACTTGAGTAGAATAATGACCCCCAAGGAGATAAAGTATTCTCCAATCGAAAAGTTGTGTCTGGCATTGGCTTTTGCAATTCAAAAGCTGAAGCACTACTTTGAAGCTCATGTCATTCGTCTCATCTCAAGGGCGAACCCGATCAAGTTTGTTATGTCAAAACCCGTCCTCAATGATCGATTAGCAAGATGGTATCGCTAGTTTCAACAATTTGAGATTGTGTATATCCCACAAAAAGCTGTGAAAGGACAAGCTTTGGCAGATTTCTTGGCAGATCATCCAATTCCTGATGATTGGGAGTTGACTGATGAACTACCCGATGAAGATGCAATGGTCATCGAAGTACAACCACCATGGAAAATCTATTTTGATGGTGCCGCACATCATGAGGGAGCGGGTGCAGGTGTTGTGTTTGTCACTTCTCACGGGGAAGTCTTGCCATATTCCTTCACCTTAACACAACATTGCACTAACAATGTTGGGGAATATTAAGCACTCATACTTGGGCTTGTGATGGCCGTTAAGATGAGACAACTCCGATTACATATTTTTGGAGACTCTGAGTTAGTGATTAATCAATTGCTAGGTAGCTACGAAGTTAAAAAGCCAGAATTGCGTCCTTATTATGATTATGCACAAAAATTGATTGCATGGCTTGGCAACGTAACTCTTCATCATGTTCCAAGGAAAATAAGAAAGCCGACGCCTTAGCTGCTCTAGCTTCGACACTTGACTCTGCCCTGCCAGACACAAATCACTGTCTGCCAAAAATGGATAGTGCCACCAGATGAGAACGAGGATGAAGAAAGCAAGCTCGATCTTTTGGTAGCCGTCGCTAAAGCTGTAAAGGTTGACTGGCGACAAACCATGATCGATTACTTATGTTATGGGATACTTCCAGAAGATCCAAGAAGAAAGACAGAAATTCGTCGGCGTGCCCCTCGCTTCCTTTACTACAAAGACACTTTGTATCGTAGATCATTCGAGGGAGTTCTCTTGCGTTGTTTAGGGGAAGATGAAGCAACACAAGCTATGCAAGAGGCACACTCAGGAGTTTGTGGATCACATCAATCTGGGCCAAAGCTCCACTTCCACATTAATAATATGGGTTATTACTGGCCGACAATGGTGAAAGATTGCTTAGATTATGCTCGAAGATGCAAGGCTTGCCAGCTTCACGCAAATTTTATACACCAAACCCCTGAAGTGTTACATCCTACTGTTGCATCTTGGCCATTTGATGCTTGGGGTTTAGATATTGTTGGACCACTTCCAAAATCTTCTGGAGGACATCTATACATCTTGGCCGCAACTGATTATTTCTCAAAATGGGCCGAGGCCGTCGCTCTCAAGGAAGTGAAGAAGGAGAATGTTGCAAACTTCATTCGAGTGAATATCATATATCGTTTCAGCATTCCTAGTTATATAATAATAGATAATGGCAAACCGTTCTATAACAAATTGATGACCAAGATCTGTTAACTTTTTGGCTTCAAGCAACGTAATTCGTCAATGTATTATGCTGCTGCAAATGGATTAGCCGAAGCATTTAACAAGACGCTTTACAACTTGTTAAAAAAGGTCGTCTCCAAATCTAAAAGATATTGGCATGACAGAATGGAAGAAGCTTTGTGGGCATATCGTACGACTCATCGCACACCGACACAGGAAGCTCCTTATTCTCTTGTTTATGGAGTCGAAGCAGTTCTTCCTCTTGAGCCTCAAATACCATCCTTGCAACTCACTGTCCAAGAAAGTCTAACTGAAGAAGAAAATGCTCGCCTGCGCCTGGAAGAACTTGAGTCCCTTGATGAAAAAGGCTAGTAGCTCAACAAAGTCTCGTATGTTATCAAGCTCATCTTTCTCGTGCTTTTAACAAAAAGGTTCGCTTGAGGTCCTTCCAAGTTGGTGATCAAGTTCTTGTAGTAAGAAGACCTATTATCACCTCTCGCAATTCTGGGGGCAAATTTACTTCAAAGTGGGATGGCCTATATGTCGTGCAAGAAGCCTATTCAAGTGGAGCTTACAAGTTAGTTGATGCAGATGGCATAAGGATTGGCCCTATCAATGGGAAATTTTTGAAGAGGTACTATATGCTCCTCGACGCACGAGTCTAAACTGCAAGTCATGATGCTCTTTGACGCACGAGCCTAAACTACAAGTCATGATGCTCCTCGACGCACGAGCCTAAACTGCAAGTCATGATGCTCCTCAATGCACGAGCCTAAACTGCAAGTCATGGTGCTCCTTGATGCATGAGCTTAAACTGCATGTTGCAATGCTCCTGGCCCGCACGAGCCTAAACTGCGAACGGCACCCAAAAAGAAAAAAAACTCACCCATTTTGAACTACGTTATGACTTGATCCTCTTCACCGAGGTACGTAGGCATCTTAGAGTTTCATTCTAAGTTCAGTCGCATAAGCTTCAAGAAAAATGCGGGGAATACATGATCTGGAACTTTGACTAATCCAGAAGGTCTTATGCCACAAAGACTACTATATGCACGCGGATTTGGAAATTCACTGCAGCCGCATTGACATCGTGCATTTTCTGTTCACAGTCAAAACAGAGTTCGGTTATGAAATTTATATGAGTTTTAGATCTCTGAGCCTGATTTCTAACAGAATGGACGGATTGTGATTCCGACACTCCAAGCTCAAGATACAATTATTTTCGTCGAAGGTACGCAGATCTGAAAATTCACTGCAGCCGCATCGATTTCGTGAATTTTTTGTACACAGTCTGAAAAGAGACCTGTTATGAAATTTATATGAGTTTTAGATCTCTGAGCCTGCTTTCTAACAGAATGGACAGATTGTGATTCCGACCCCCCAAGCTCAAGATACAATTTTTTTCGTCGAAGGTACGCAGATCTAGAAATTCACTGCAGCCGCATCGACTTCGTGCATTTTCTATTCACAGTCCAAAAAGAGTTATGTTATGAAACTTATACGAGTTTTGGATCTCTGAGCCTACTTTCTAACAGAATGGACGGATTGTGATTCCGACACTCCAAGCTCAAGATACAATTATTTTCGTCGAAGGTACGCAGATCTGGAAATTCACTGCAGCCGCATCGACTTCGTGAATTTTCTGTTCACAGTCCGGAAAGAGACCTGTTATGAAATTTATATGAGTTTTAGAACTCCAAGTCTATTTTCTTACACCATAAATGGCCTGCAATTTGGATGCTCATATCTCGAGATACGATTTATTTTGCACAGAGTGCGCAAATCTGTGAGCTAAACATGGGCCAGGCATGTAGATCGACTTTGAAAATACTTCCAGCTGATACAAAAGGAGATTCGCGCTAAATTTTCTTATATGTTTCAGTCCTATGAGTCTAGTTTCGGTAGAAGAAAGTGCCTTATTATTTGAAGTCTCCTACAGCAAAATATGAATTCCTTTTCGCGAAACAACAAAACCGACATATGAAGCATATGCTGAAATTTAAGAAGGAAATAATTGGGAGTAACAGAGGGAATCCAAGTCTCAAAGAGAAATGTCACATATTAAAAAAGAAAATAAGGATACTTTTATTATTCCAAGACATAAGTACTCCATTACATGATATTAAATCGCAAGTCGAGAATCCTAAGCAAAAAAAAGACTCTAAAATCATGGAAAAGGTTTGAAGCTAAGGATTTGTTGGCGGCTTGTCTTGACGGCCCCTTTCAGGAGGGATAATTTCTCTGCTTCATCATCATATAATGGATGATTGGCTTCGATTGTATAAATCTCCCCTTCAGTAACGTCAACGTTCTCTTGACTTTTAGCCAACTTCATCTGTTGTTTGTCCAAAAGAGCGACGATCTTCTCCTTTTTGGAGGCCAAGGAAGCTAGTTGTTGTTCAACACTGGCAAGACTAGCTTGAAGTTTTTCTACAGACTTGCTCACTTTTTCATATTATTGTTTTGCATCATCGAGGCATCGTCGTGCATCAGAAAGTGACTCTTGGTGAAATTCTTTAGTCATCTTGGATGATCTTAAAGCATCGAAATCCGCGTATGTCTTGAAAAAAGCCTCGACAAGAGCCTCTAAGGTAGAAGTATCAATAACATTTTCCTTATTAATTTCCTCAAGACTCAAAGCAATACTTTCCTCCAAATTTGTAAAGCTATCCAGAGAATCAAGAGAGAACTCATCGATCCATTCACTCAAAGTATGCCACATCGTGTTAACAAAAGAAAGTTTAACTCAGGAAATAGTCTCTTCTGGCTTAAAGTTTGGAGCACCAAGATGCAACGGCCATGGAGTAGGATCGAAGGCTTTTAAACGTTTTGCTTGACTCGCAGCAACCTCCATCTTATTCGTCATGGATGGCGTGGGGGGCACAACATCTTCTGGAAGAACGAGGCGCGACTCTTTGGGTAGACTCAAGTCTGTCGACCGAGCATTTGTCGCAGCATGATTTTCGACACCATCAAATGAAGTGTGAGGACTCTTTGCGGCCACACCAAGGGAATTTGGGCTTGTAACACAGTCTTCCATTATGTCGTCACCAAGTACATCACCATACAACTCATCGATGCCCAACTGGAAAAAAAAAATTAGTTTTCAAAAAAAAAAAAGTGGAAGAGAAAGGGAGTAAATTTGAAGGAAATAATAATATTTACTCGTTTCTCCAGTTCAGACAACGGCATCGTCGAGCCAAGGTCACCTTCTACGAAAAATCCAGTATCGATACTGAGAGCGTCTAAGTCAGCAAACTCACTATGGCTCGTGTCCTTAGCCTTCTTCTTTGAATGATTCCAATGGATGTCCTCACTAACATCGCTCCCGTTTGAACTGGAAGTTGCACTAACATTCAAAATCTCATTGGGTAGAGCAGAAGCTTGAGTCTTTTCCTCATTTGTTGGCACGACGTTGGTTGTCTTTGCAACATTTTTGCTTGGTGAGGTAGGAGGCATTTTTCTTTTGCAAGGATTGCTCGTCACCTCCACAGTGGCAGTAGTTGTCTTGGAAGTCAACAAATGTTTAGCTCATTTGTCCACATGGGCATCCCCGCCTGTCGAAGAGGTAGACTTGGATAAGACTTTGGTGCTTGGCGAAGGATCTTTTTATCTTAACTTGGACTTGGAAGACCCTTCGTGAGTGTTCTTTTGACGTTGATCATGTTTGGAGGATAAAGGAATATCATCTTTCCTTGGAACTTTCAAAACGATATGAGTGCTTTGTCGGGAAGAGTGCACTCGACGAGCTGACCACCAATCTGCATACTCACGAGTCATTAGAGGTCCCTCTTCTGATGGATGCGTAGGGACAATAACCTTTGATGAACCTCCAAGACGAACACAGGAGTCCTAGAATTGCACTAGCATTTTCTGTGAGCCGTTTAGGGTCGCTCTATAAGTTTGCCAGGAACATCTTGACAAAAGCCAAATTGACGACTAAACCTATGTGGGCTATAAGATTCCACAATATGAATGTCATCCTGCCTAAGGGTGATGAAACTTGAGCGAAGACTTATAAAAAAATCGCTCCAAGAATTTGATTGTTCGTCATGATCGGTAAGATGCAATTCCCTCCCTTGTAGCATAGCCAAATGGTGAAGTTGTCGCGCACTAACTTGTTGAAACAACTCGCGGGCATTACTAAGGTAGAAATGCTTGGCCATCTTCTCGCCAGAAACTTTGCACATCTGCGGACCTCGTTGTGGACGTTTAACACGATAGTAGGTGTCAAAATATGCTCCTATCCATCCATATACATAATGAATAGGAAAGAGTGCTTTGCAGGCGCCCAAATCTTGAGAAGTGGAGATCTCCTTCAAGCCATGATAAATGGTTGCAAGGACGGGAACCGCCAAGGAAAACTTCTCTCCATGAGCCATCAAACTCGCAATTTTGAAGACGCTAGCATGAATATAGTCAATCTTCTTGTTGGGGAACACAAATTTGCAAAGCCAACATGCAAGAAAAGCCGCCAAATAAGTCTCAGCTCTAAGTGACTCCTCCACGCCAAAATCAATAAAGGGGGCATTCTCTTCATCAGTTCGTGGTAGGAAGCTCGCGTCAATATTTCCAGAAGGATTATGATTCAATTTCGGCCTTGTAGTCCGATTCCTCGATGTTTTTTGCGGAGGCTTGGCATACCTACTCGGGCCTCGAAACCAAAAATCCACCCAATCACGAATGGAGACCTCATGGACATCATCCTTCATGAGTTTGTAGAATGCCGAAAATAGGTGCAGACAACTTCTTGGGAGGAAAGGTTTTCCTTGAGCGTCTTTTGTGTCAACTCCTTAGCCGAGGGGATAACTTCGTCGTAGAAAGACCCATGCACCGGGAGGCCTCCGATTGCTCGCAAATCCCACAAATAGATGGAAAGTTGACCAATAGAGGTAGAAATTATTTTCGTAGATGGACGTCAAAGCTTACAAAAGGCACGGGGGACATTCTCATTGTAGTCATATGTGAACAACGAAGCAAAGATGGCGTCATAGTCCTTGATGCAATCCAAAGTCAACTTGTTGCGAGCAAGAACATCTTCTGCCCACTCCCAATATTTGGACGTGTAGCGAACTTCACCAAAGCCGGAAGGAGGAACACTCCAAGTGGCAAGACGTCCATCGTGATCACAATGAAGAGGACTAGCAGATGCGACCTTTTGATGGGTGGAGGATTTCAAAAGTAGGACCTTCATGCTGGTTGATTTGCCCAAAAATTTGTCCAATGCGTCCTTCGTCTCTCTAGTTGACCATTCCGCAAGATCAAGGGAGGCGTCAAGTGGCTTTCTAGCGAGCGGGAAAGCACCTATCACTGGAGGATGAACTTTTAAAGTTAGAACTTGGGCGCGCGGATTCTGCTTGTCGCTAATAATCTCAAGTTATGGGTATGGTGTATCATGGTCGATAAAACGCATCCTTGCTAATGGAATTCACAGCCCTATGTGCTGCTCCGAGAGTCTGCGAAAAAAAAAACAGAATGGGGTAGTATGTCTTAATATATTGCATAAATTCGAGAAAACATCTGGGGAATATATTAGCATATTCTGATTATGATTTTTACCTATATCGTAGCTCTGGAAGTCTCGTTTCTGTCGCCAAAAACCACTCTTGATTTTGGCATTCCTACACCAAGATATAATTTTTTTTATTTAAGATGCACAAAACTGGAATATCGAGCAGTGACAGAACTTAAACCAGGATTACGAAGCTCACCTGGGATGATATGATGCGAATCTAGATCCACATTTTTTATATGTTGTAGTACTCCGAGTCTAGTTTCCTTAGACATAAACCGCTCGTGATTTCAGCGTTCCTACACCAAGATATGATTTTGTTAGTTGAGACGCACAAAACTGGAATATCGAGCAGTGACAAAACTTAAACCAGGATTACGAAGCTCACCTGGGATGATATGATGCGAATCTAGATCCACATTTTTGATATGTTGTATTACTCCGAGTCTAGTTTCCTTAGCCATAAACCGCTCATGATTTCAGCGTTCCTACACCAAGATATGATTTTTTTTAGTTAAGACGCACAAAACTGGAATATCGAGCAGCGACAGAACTTAAACTAGGATTACGAAGCTCACCTGGGATGATACGATGCGAATCTAGATCCAAATTTTTGATATGTTGTAGTACTCCGAGTCTAGTTTCTGTAGCCACAAACCACTCGTGATTTCGATACTCCTATACTATGATATGATTTTGGTTAACGCACAAAGCTGAAATACTTGGCAGCAACTGCAAAAAACGTTAGGAAAATCGAGCGAGGGGATTGCGTTGCCAACTATTAAAGAGTACCTGTAAAACCAATCAAAAAGTAGTATTGTTGCTTTCATCAAAGAGCGGAGGACTACTGTTGTGGTAATGATACAAGGAAAAAGTGGCGAATTTATAGGAACAAGCAAGGGAACATACTAAGGAAATTCCTGATTTTTAAGCTAGCGACATACGTAAACAAGGAAATCCTATGTCCGTTTGTATATGGAAAAGTTTAAAACCAGAAAATAAGGATTTCAAACATGGGAATAAATTGCAAACCCTTGGAGTGTTGGGGGATTCTTACCAAATTCATTAAGCCTTTAATTTGTCCATGTAGAATGTGTTTGACTTATTTATTTTAAGTCCATACACGTTCTTTTCATAGAAGGAATGATGACTAAGTGTCTCATGGAACAAAAAATACTTATCCCATCAACAAGCCAAGTTATTTTGTAAATTTGGTAATACCACTGCTTAGCTCTACATTGATGGTTATTAATTTGTATTGCAAACTAACATTCACGCTGCAACATAGTGATAATGGCATTGGCAAAAAGCAATTGACGCAACTAAATTCTTTTCTGACATGAAAAAAAAAATTCGAGATGGTTAAGTTTGGTACATCAGACCATTTGACTAAATGATTTACGAAGGGATGTTATCTTCATGGGTACTTCAAGTCTCTTCTTTGATTTCGGCAAGCCTACATCCCGACAAGCCTTGAAGCAAGGGGCATTTGTAGGCAATTAAAATTTTATTAAACTTGAATCCAAAAAATACTTTGGATTTTATCATATATTAAATACATATTGGTCCAAATGATGCTATGGGCTAGTATAATCGGGTTGATTATTTAAATCTAAAATAAATTGATTTAAATAAAAGTCCAATGTATTATTGGGCCAACCCATCTGTGGGTCTTCTATCAAATGGACCAACCCATAAGCCTCAAGCCCAATAATCTACTAGGGTTTTCTTGGAGATTACCCCACCCCACACCTATATAAAGGGGTCAAGGGAGAAGGCTAAGGGACAAGCAAGTAAGCAGAAGAAAAGGCTAAAGAAGCTCTGAAGGATAGCATCAAGGTCTCCATCCATATCTGCAATCATCGTCTGTGGTCAAATTCCAAAGGCAAACTCAAGTCATAGGCGGGCAGCTTCAAATCTTCCGTTCGTGATAACTGCAACATCAAATCCTGATTCGTGACGAGCTTCAAATCGTTCGTGACGTACTACAAATCTGAAATTCGTCAAGTACAAGATCAAGCTTTCAAGCTCTTGAACCATCATCCGTGACGAGAAGAATCAGAGGACTACATATCTTTTGATTTAGAGATATTTTAGAGATTGTAACCCCATCACTTGAATTTAAATATAATATTTGTTGCTATTTTTCTTGTCTTGATTATTATTTTTCAGGAGCGAAATTTAGTTGTTACAGCGGGTTGTTAACCGCAGAAGCGGCTATGGGTTTAACTGAATATCGTAAAAGCGACTATATTCCCGCATAAGCGTTAGCGCGGAAGCGGATGGGCATCCGTAGAAGCGAAAATCGCTAGGGTTTAAGGACCAGTGTATTGGAGAAATTCAGAAGTGTTAAAATATTTGTGGTTTCGAATCAAGAGAAGAATTCGGTCATTTGAAGAGAAATTTGTGGAGTATCATCGGGTAAGGACCCTTGAACCTAAATTATGTTATTATATTGATAAAACATGGATTAAATCTCTGAAAATAAACGAATTGAGGTGTAAAAATGGAGGATTTTGCTTTAAGCCTAAGAAATAGAAAATTGATGATTTGAATGGGCAAACGGATTCCGATTTTGATAAATTTTATATGTATGGACTCGTGGAGAGACAGGGACTCTGAAAATACAATTTTTGTAATTTTTTGAGAAGCGAGCTCGGGGCTCGAGTTTTGGCAACTTCGTGTTTTGGGTGTTTTTCGAGTCATTTTGATTGGGTTATGATTCATTAGCCTATTTTGATGTATTCTTATTGGTTTTGATCAGATTTGGCACCTGAGGAGGTCGATTTGAGAGGAAAGCACAAGGCGAGCTAGGACTTTGGCCGGTTCGAGGTGAGTGGTAGTAATGAATGATATACCGAGGGTTTGAAACCCCATATTTGCACTATATATTGTTATATTGAGATGAAACACGCGTCGTGTGATGAGCGTAGTGATATTGTGACTGGGGATTTGGATTGGTCTCTCCCGATTGATAGTTACTGTGTATATTGACTGAGACTGAGCTTATATCCATATATTTGGGCTAGTTGCCATGTTTGGGGCGTGGTGCCGATCTGTAGAACCTTAGGGAAGCATGTGGAGCTAACTAACCCCTATATCATGTTGAACACATACTCTCAATCGTACTCTAAGCTGTATAACATGACATGAACCAGTACTAGAAGTGTACTCTAAGTGAGAATACCTAGGGTTGAATAGCCTGATCTGGCTGAGTGGGCCCAAGAGGCCAAGTCAATATTGACTGAGAGGGGACGAGGAACCATGGTGAGGTATTGATATATATAATGGATCGGGCTGCACGCCGCAGCAGTATATACATATACATGTATCGGATCAGACTGCATACCGCAGTATTATATATATATGATACATATATGGATCGGACTGCATGTCGCAGTAATATATATATGGATCGGACTGCACGCCGCAATAATATATATATACATATATATATGGATCGGACTGTACGCCGCAATAACATATATATATATATATATATGGATCGGACTGCACGCCGCAATAATATATATATATATATATATATATATATATATATATATATATATATATATATATATATATATATATATATATATATATATATATATATGTATATATTACAGGCAGTGATATATATGTGTATCGGACTGCACGCCAAAGTATTATATATATATATATGATACATATATGGATCGGACTGCACGCCGTAGTAATATATATATATATATGGATCGGATTGCATGCCGCAATGATATATATGTGGATCGGACTGCACTCCGCAGTATTATAGCGCTTGGGCTGAAGGAGCCCCTCCGGAGTCCGCACACACCCCTAGTGAGTGCAGTTATGTATATTATTGTATCGGGCTGCACGCCTTAGCATTATATCTATTATATTGGATCGGGCTGTACTTCGCATATATATATATATATATATATATATATATATATATATATATATATATATATATATATATATATATATGTGTGTGTGTGTATGTGTGTGTGTGTGTGTGTGTGTGTGTGTGTGTGTGTGTGTGTATTGGATCGCACTGCACGCTGAAGCAGTGTTGGATCAGTGTTGTATCAAAGTGAGACAGTAGTAGACTGAGACTGGACTTTCCACTTCATAGATGATTTACCTGTACTGTTGTCCATAGAACTGTTTAGTGTTCTTACAGGTGTTCTTACTCTCAGTTGTTATTTATTGTTACTACTCACTGAGTTGGAAGTAGTCACTCTACTCCCTGCACCTTGTGTGCAGATACAGGGATTCAGGAGGGCAGTTGAGCTATATATTGCTGTCTTTCCAGTTGCTGAGGAGACATCGAGGTAGCTGCCGGTGTCCGCAGGACCCGGTCTCTCCCTTTCTCTATTTATCTCTTGGTTATCCTGCTTGGACTTCAGTTGTATAGCATTTACTCTATTGTTGAGGCTCAGACTTGTGACACCGGATCTATTGGGGTTGTATTTTAGTTATTTCTAATTCCGCATTTATTACTATTGCTATGAAAACAGGCGATTTGACTTTAAATGGAACAATCTTAATTAATAATTGAACTGGTTATCGGGAAATGATTAGGCTTGCCTAGCAATGTGATGGACGTCATTATGACCGGAATTTGGATCGTGACATGCTTGCATTTGCAATTATGACAGTGCAAAAAAGACGATGTTAATGTCGATCAGGTAAACGATTTATTTTGATGACATAACATGGATTCACACTTATCACAGGTCCAGAATGTCTACATTTTGGAAATGTAGTATTATTACAGTATCTTCGCACCAGTTTGGCGAAGGAGCTGCTTTTAGCATAGTCGCACCATAGCAAAACAAGAGGAAAAATCACATTTTCAAAAATAAATCACAGGCCATCAGTTATATCTCAAGATTATATACCTGTTCAGTTGTATTAAATTCAAAGGACGAAAACAATATGAAGATACTTAGATTGTGATACTCTTCTATCTATCGATATGTTGTTTGTTTGATAATGGCAAGTCAGGTCATACTAAATAGAAGTATGTGGAACACTATTTGGTGTGACCATCAATTAATTTCAAGTCCGTTTGCATTTAATCTGATTCTCATCAAATGGTGCACATTTAGGAGGAAATCAAACGATGCAACAAATATCAGGAAATATCATACTCTCAGTAGCGCAACAAATAAACTTTCTTACACGGCGAAAGGGACGCTCTTAATTGTGATCATGTATTCTCAATGGTGAAACCTGCAAATTTTCATCAACAAAAACTTTTCATCAAATATTCTAAATCAGTCATCAATGCGCTTATTTGCTATAGCCTATTCCATTGTTTTCGCAAACCAACATCGCACAAGTGTAATAACTTCATACAAACCCGCTTGCTAACTGAAATCATCAAGATAACAGCAAATATAAAAAATTATTCAAAAAAAATAGGCAACAATTAATTTAGAAGTTGGAGTAGTACAAATTTTACATAATGCGTCGAAACATGTTCTGATCATCATGTTGTATACCAGTGAAGCACTCACACAAGTCCAAAGTAATATACCAACTTATTGAAAATGTAAACATATGAATTCGAGGTTGTTTACCAACTAATAACCACCATGGTCAAATCCAGCCTTCTTTTAACTCAAAAATTACATTTTATTAAAATATTACACAAGAGCTTTTTTAAAAATCTTTACAATGCATACACGCAAGTCATATAATATGAAATGAAGGAACGAGAGATTTCAAAACATCCAATAAAGTTATGTATATTTTTTCTCCACTTTATAACCTTTTTGGCTTTGCTTCTAAGGTCAAATAAGTGTACATATATATCCTTTCTACAAAATTACCCCATACTTGGTCATATTTTTTATGTAAGGAGAAACTTAGTTTTCAACTTTACATTAACAGTTTTAAATTACCCTTACGTTCGTTTGCCGTTAAAGATGAAAGAGAGAAAAAACATATTCTTACCAATGTGAGCGTCAAATATTTACCAACAGTGTAAAAAAATAACAGAATTGGAAAATATTAATTAATATATAAATAATTATTTGTAATATCACATGTTTAAGCGCTATATATTATAAAAATATATGTCATACACGTATAACCAAAAGAAACTTATACATTTTTCGGATAAACCACAAGAATTCTTGAGTTTTAAGGCTCAATTCATTGATTTTGATGTTATTTTGGCGATTTGATCGCGCGACCAAGTTCGTATGATATTTTTGAGTCAGTACATATTTGGTTTGAATCCCCGAGGGCTCGGGTGAGTTTCGCATAGGTATCGGGATGATTTTGGACTTGAAAATGCAGCAGAAATTCGCATTGTGTAAGAATCCAGCCCCCCTATTTCTCATCTATGTGATTGCACAGTTAGTCCTGCGATCGCATAAGGTAGCCCGCCCCTTCTGTGCAATCGCAGCTTCTTCTACGCGATCGCAGAGTACAAATTACCTTACTCTATGCGATCGCATCCCTTGCTCCGCGATCGCAAAGAGCAAACTTCCGCCCAGCGATTTTAAGTTCTGAAACAGAACAGAAACGGGATAAAAATCTCAGTTCTCAAACTCTCTCTTCTCCACGGCTTCTAGGGCGATTCTTGAGCAATTTTTCATCAAACTTCTTGGGTAAGTGATTCTTGACTCGTTTTCTTCATTTTTCATCAATATTATTTGAATTCCTAGGTCTAAATATGTGTAAATGGGTAGAAAAATTAGAGAAATGAGTATAGTTAGGATTTTCAAAGAATTTGTGATCTAGACCTCATTTTGGGGTTAAACATAAGAACAAATCATATATTTGAACTCGTGGACCATTGGATGAATTTATTTTGGTTCGAACCTCTAGTTTCGATCATGTGGGCCTGGGGTCCATTTTTACTATTCCGGGCAGAGTGTTGTAAAACTTATATTTAGCCATATGAACTAGTTTGTTAAGTAGAATCGATGATATTAAATCAATTATGTATAGATACGATTGGATTGGAGCCAAATTTGAAAGGAAAAGGCATTGCTACAGATTGAATTGTTCGTAAACTTTCGAGGTAAGTGTTTGATCTATCCTACCTTGAGGGAATAGGAATTGAGTTTATGTGCTAATTGTTATGTGTGGAGTCCGACGTATAGGTATGGTGATGAGTATCTATACGTTGGGGGTTGAGCATGACCGTGAGTCTTAAATGGATTAAATTCCTATTAATCCTATGTAAATATATGAAAAAAAATTATTATTGGTTTCATACCGGTAATATATATAAATTATTGATTAAAGATTATTGGTGTCACACCGGTAACATACATATATTGTTGATTTATTATTATTTATTGGTTTTATACCGGTAATATAAATGTTGTTGAAATTGAAGATTATTAGTTTAATACCGGTAACACATTTATATACATATTGTTGATTCGAGATTATTGGTTCAATGTAGGTAATATATTGTATTGATTATTGTTATTGGCCATAGAGCCGGTGATTTATCGGGAGGGTCGGAGTGCACGCCGCACTACTAACAGATATTGATTGTTGGCATTGACCATAGTTGCCGGTAGCCTATTTTGTACTGTTATTGGCCATAGATGCCGGTGACTTATCGGGAGTGTCGGAGTGCACGCCGCACTACTAACAGATAATGATTATTGATATTGGCCATAATAGCCGGTAATATATGAGGTATGGTTTTGTTAAATAAAAGAAAGGATTGATAAAAAATGAGAACGAGTGGTTGTACTCTTGTAAGTGGATGATGTGAGTTTGGAAACATAATTGTATTCCATTGTCCATATTATTTTTATGATATAATATTTTGTTGTTGCACGAGGGTATGTTCTTTTCCCTATAAATGTTCACTATTGTATATTGTTTTTTGTATGTATCTATGTATATTTTAACTGCACAGGTTTATGTGGGTGTCTGGTCCTAGCCTTGTCACTACTTCGTCGGGATAGGCCAGGCATTTACCAGCACATGGGGTCGGTTGTGCTGATACTACACGTTGCGCTCTTTTTGCGTAGATACAGGTTACGAACAGTAGCATCGACAGTAGCACGATTATGGATATTTCGACTACTAAGACTTCGACGTACCCTTGCAGGACCCGTTGTCTCCTCTATCTTTATTTTTTATTATGTTATCTCACGTATTCGAGATAAATAGCTTATATTTCTTTCAGACGATTATGTGTATTCTTCTTAGAAGTTCGTGAGTATTGTGCCACTAGCCTTGGGCAGTGTATCATGCTTGGGTTTTCTGTATCGTATTTAGTAAAATTTGCTAAGTCTTCCGCTAAATTTATTTATTCCACTGTAAATTCATAATTTAATTTAAAGTCTTAAAAAGGGAGTTGTAACTAATTGAAATGTAAGTAAGAATTTGCTTGCCTAGCTTCCACTAGTAGGCGCCATGATGACTTCCGGTGGTGGGAATCCGGGTCGTGACAACGAAACAAAACAAAATTAAATTAGCTACAATAAAAATGAAAATATTAATTAAAAAACTACCTATTCAAGTTTTGGAATAGTTTGAATTTAAAATTTTAAAATTATTTTAAATGGCATAATCACAAAAAGTCAAGTGATATTGTTAAGACAAAAAAATTACCGTTTAACTAAAAAACTTTTTAAAATTTTGAATTAGTTAGTTACTCTTTTTGAATTAACAAAGATAAATATATTATAATTAGCTATATCAAAAAACAAAAATACAAAAAAAATATCTACGCATTTAAATTAAGGAGTAATTTATTGTGACGACCCAAAGGGTCATCACTTATTTTCTCAATTATTTCGAGCTTCTGAGGCCTTGAAACCTCATTTATAGTTTCTTCGATTTGCGTGCACAGTCCAGACGCAAAGCCGGAAAATTTTTATGTTGAAATATGTAAATAATTTGAAGACTTTTGATATTAATATTGATATGGTTGACTTTGGTCAATATTTTTGGTAAACGGACCCGGACCCGTGATTTGACCTTCTCATAAAATTCACAGAAAAATATGGAACTCGGGCGTATGCCCGGAATCAAAATCTGAGGTCTAGAACCCCGGTAAAAGAATTTTTCTGTTAAATTATTTTCTGAAAATGTTTAAGAATAATGAAAATGAAATTTGATTAAAAAGAATAGTATCGGGCTCGTATTTTGGTTCCGACGCCTAGTACAGGTCATATATGTTGGTTAAGCGCTTCATGTAAAGTTTGGTTGAAAATGAATGTCGTTTGGCGTGTTTCGGCCTTAAATTGGAAATTTTAGAGGTTATGAAATTTTGAAAGAATTCTTGAGTTTTAAGGCTCAATTCGTTGATTTTGATGTTATTTTGGCAATTTGATCGCGCGAGCAAGTTCGTATGATGTTTTTGAGTCAGTGTACATATTTGGTTTGGAGCCCCGAACGCTCGAGTGAGTTCCGGATAGGTAACGGGATGTTTTAGACTTAGAAAATCTAGTATTTTTTCTGTTTATTGGTATCTAGTACGTTACTCTATGCGATCGCATAGCAGCACCTGCGATCACATAGAGTAAATTTTTGTTGCCCATTTTTGTTCTATGCGATCGTAATGGTAGCCCCGCGATCGTATAGTATTGTCTTCCCCTTCTATACGATCGCATAGCATATTTCGTGATCGCATATAGTAAAATTTTGAGGCCCAGAAATCCTTCTATGCGATCGCATACCAGTCCCTGCGATCGCATAGAGCAAGTTCAGCCCCCCATTTTTTTCTTCTATGCGATCGTATTACTGCTCCGCGATCGCATAGAGCAATTTTTCTGCCCTTTATTTTATTCTATGCGACCGCATCACAAGCCCTGCGATCGAATAGAGCAATTTTTCGCCCAGTGAATTTTTATACCATAAACAGAAATAGAACGGGATTTTCATCCCCTTCTCAAAACTCTCTCTTCTCCAACACTATTTCTTGGCGATTCTTGGGCGATTTTCATCAAACTTGTTGGGTAAGTGATTCTTAACTCATTTTCTTCATATTTCATCAATATTATTCGAATTCTTAGGCCTAAACATGTGTAAATGGGTAGAAATATTAGAGAAATGGGTATAGTTAGGATTTTCAAAGAATTTGCAATCTAGACCTCGTTTTGGGGTCGAACTTAAGAACAAATTACATATTTGAACTCGTAAAAGGATGGGTGAATTTATTTTGGTTCGAACCTTGAGTTTCGATCATGTGGGCCCGGGGTCAATTTTTATTATTCCGGGCAGAATGTTATAAAAATTATATTTGGCCATATGAACTAGTTTGTTAAGTAGTATTAATGATATTAAATCAATTGTGTATATATACGATTGGATTGGAGCCAAATTCGAAAGGAAAAGGCATTGCTACGGATTGAATCGTTCGTAAACTTTCGAGATAAGTGTTTGTTCTATCCTAGCTTGAGGGAATAGGAATTGAGTTTATGTGCTAATTGTTATGTGTGGAGTCCGACTTATAGGGATGGTGACAAGTATCTATACGTTGGGGGTCGAGCATGGTCGCGGGTCTTAAATGGATTGAATTCCTATTAATCTTATGTGATTATATGAAAGGAATTATTATTGCTTTCATACCGATAATATTTAACTATATTGTTGATTAATTATAATTATTGGTGTTACACCGGTAATATAAATGTTATTGAAATTGAAGATTATTGGTTTAATGCCGGTAATATATTGTATTGATTATTGCTAGTGGACATTGTGCCGGTGACATATCGGAAGGGTCGGGGTGCACGCCGCATCACTAACAGATGATTATTGTTGGCATTGGCCATAGTTGCCAGTAGCCTATTGTAACATATCGGAAGGGTCGGGGTGCACGTCGCATCACAAACGAATAATAGTTGATGATACTGGCCATAGCTGTCAGTAGTGTGTGTATATATATATATATTGTTTTGGCGACTAAATGAAAGATTGATACCAAGATAGAAGTGAGTGGTTGTGTTTCTGTGATGAGATAAGTTGAGCTGGAAAGTGAATTAAGAATCCTTGTTTTATTTCTGAAAAGGTATATCCTGTGGCTACTCCAGACAGGGGCAGATTTAGGGGGCGCAAGGGTGTTCACCCGAACACCCTTCGCCAAAAAATTATACTATATATAAGGTAAAATCTATTTTTTACCTCTATATATTAAGTTTTGAACACCTTTAACACTATCCAAAAGTGTAGTTTAGTGGTCAAGGGTGTTCAAAATTTACATAAGGTCATGAGTTCAATTCCCACTAGCTACAAATTTTATTTTTTGAACACCCTTCATGAGGGTTATGGCTCCGCCACTGACTCCAGAGCATATTTTCTTTTCTTAAATATTGATGTTGCTTCTAGTTATTTTGTTGTATATATATTTTAACTGTATAGGTTTATGTGGGTGTCTGGTCCTAGCCTTGTAACTACTTCGCCGGGATAGGCCACGCACTTACCGGCAGATGGGGTCGGTTGTGCTGATACTACACTCTGCGCTCTTTTTGTGCAGATACAGGTTACGGACATCAGCACCGGCAGTAGCACGATTGTGGGTATTTCGACCACCGAGACTTCGAGGTAGCCTTGCAGGCGTCCGCAGGACCCGTCTCCTCTATCTTTACTTTTCAGTCTGTTTTCTCAGGTATTCGAGATAAATAGTTTATATTTCTTTCATATGATTATGTGTATTATTCTTAGAAGTTCGTGATTATTGTGACACCAATCTTGGGTAGTGTATCATGGTTCGGTTTTATGTATCGTATCTAGTAAAATTTTCTAAGTCTTCCGCTAAATTTATTTATTTCGCTGTAATTGCATAATTTTATTTAAAGTTTTAAAAAGAGTGTTGTAACTAATGGAAATATATGTAAGAATTGTCTTGCCCAGCTTCCACTAGTATGCGCCATCTCGACTCCCGATGGTGGGAAATCCGGGTCGTGACAAGTTGGTATCAGAGCTCTAGGTTACACAGGTCTCACAACTCATGAACAACCTTAGTAGGGTCTGAGGCATCGGTACGGAGACGTCTATATTTATCCCCAGAGACTACAGAGCTAGGAAAATTTTCCCTTTATTCTTTCCTGTCATGCAACTTTGATCCTTCAAGTGATAATTGAATTTCTACTCTATTCTTCCGCAGATGGCAAGAACACGTGCTTTCTCATCCACTGACCAGCAGCCCGAGGCCCCAGCAGCAGCAACTCTCGCTAGGGGCAGAGGCCGAGGTTGAGGCCGTCTAGAGGCCGAGGTAGGGGGAGAGATCAGCCCTGAGCAGCAGCACAAGTGGCAGAACCTCAGGTTCATATCGAGGAGGAGGTTCCAGCCCAGCAGTTCCAGTGGGCCCAGCTCAGGTCCCAGGAGGGGTTATGTTACACCGGACCTTCAGGATGCTTTAGTCCGGATAGCAGGTTTTATGGACAGTATCACTAGAGAAGGTTTACTAAGAGTAGCACCAGCCACTTCTCAGGTTGGATGAGGTAATCAGACTCCTACTACGTGCACTCCGGAGCCGGAAATTCCCCAGGCTCAGGTTCCTGTGATTCAGCCAGCTGAGGCAGTTCAGCCTGTCATAGTGACTCAGGCTAGTGATGGTGCATCTATGTCTGCTGATGCATTATGGACGTTGGACAGGTTTACCAAGCTATTCACTACCACCTACAGTGGCACTCCTTGAGAGGATCCCTTGGACTTCCTATATAGCTGCCATGAGGATCTCCGTACTATGGATATTGTGGAGACTAATGGTGTTGATTTTGCCACTTTTCGATTATCTGGATCCGCCAAGACTTGGTGGGGAGATTATTGTCTATCTAGGCCAGCAGGATCACCATCCTTGATTTGGGGCC